>JAOWBC010004231.1:0-10040 GCA_028566105.1 Hypoplectrus providencianus
TGCAGGGTGTGAAGTCACAGGGACTCCGGAGAAGAAGTCATGTCAGTAACATGCAATAATCGCCATGAAGTTACAGTGGAATTAGTGATGTGTTTGTTTTATGTTCTTTTCCGATCTTCGTGATTTAATTCAGATTATTCAGCGATGCTAAGAAATGTGTGCACTATCATCTCTAATTGTGTGTTCTTGTTTCTGTTGTTGAACAGAGTGACAGTGACAGCTGCCTGTAACATGGACTTCAGCCGCTTCCCTCTGGATTCTCAGACGTGCTCCCTGGAGCTGGAGAGCTGTGAGTGAATGCTTCACTAATAGTACTAAAATATAGATTTATTTTATATTTATGCCTCGTCCACAGAATGTGGAACAGAATGTATTATTCTTTAATTGGATATACAGTAGATGGAGTGTTTTAATTTTTGTAGGTGTTAAGTTCAGATATCGAATATTTTCTTGATTTTGGTAATGAGGACACAATGAGGTGATATTGAAAACACACACAAAAAAATGCAAGATAAGAGAACCAGGGACCCAGCAACTCTGTGCCCCAACACCAAAACACACACACACACACACAAGCACATCAACAAGTGCACTGAATTAGAACAAAGGCACAAAAAAAGTGAGGACACTGTCTAAAACATCATTAAAGCCAAGACTTAACGCAGCCAAGTCCGGGCTTAATTTGGGCCCCTTCTGGACTTGTGCATTTTGTGACAATAATTTTTCAAATGTTTTAAAAGCAGAAAGTATTATACGTGCAGCAAACTCCTGTGTGCACATAGTTTGCAAAAGTGTGTGTCTGCGAGTATGAAACAAGCACCAACATTATAGCTTTGAACAGTTTAGGCTATTTTGCTATGAATTAATGCTGCAACTGTCTAAACATAAATCAGGTTTCACTGTTTTCTGACATTGAAGCACTTTGCATTTGGTGTTGTTGTGAATGGAAAAAAAAAAAAAAACCCTATCAGACTATACTCTATGTTGACGGGTTAATCCATGAGCAGTCATCAATCAGCCTGCTGTATCTGTATGAAGCTGTTCCATATGTTGTTATCCCAGTTAGAAATATCCTGATTATGTACTACTTATGCATGTGCTTTGTTCAATGCACAGGGGATTAGTAGCATCCACTGTGTATTGTACTTCATAATAACTTATAGCCATGATTCTGCAAGTTGAAATTGTCCAGATGCCTCAAAGCCCTAAACCTAAGCCCTATGTGTTGATTGTTCGTAGGAACTTGGATACTTCTATTATTAAATATCTTTAGCCCAGTTTTGTTGCCATGTCAAAACTATATGGTGCATATTCCTGAATTTAAAAAAATGTACAGATCAAAAAATCATTAAATTATTACATAAATTTGTAACAACACCTGATATTGGTGCTGTTGTCTGTCACAGCGAAATTATTGCACTCCTTTCCTTGTTTCCTTCCTATATTATTATCGTACCAAATACATTTTTAGTGTTTGCTGAAAATATTCAAATGTTCAATTAAAAGCATAGTGTGTCTACATTCATTTCTTTAAATCTCATTTTTAAATCTCCTGGTATACCGGTTTGGGAATGTACACACATGCATCCTTTATATTTGGCCAAAAAAGGACTGTCCTTCAGAGTGGCGGATACTCAATGTCAATGACATAGTATTCTTCATATTCAGCCACTGGAGGATCCTTACTTGACTTTTAAATGCAGCCAAAGACGGCTGGAATCACCAGAAGGGTGTGGAGCTGAACTGTGACACCAACTGGACAGTAATAATCAGTGGCACTAAAGGGTTCAGTAGTCTGTCCATGGGGATCGTAATTGGCCACCAACTGAGCCATTGAACAAACTTGAGCTTGGTAATATTTGACCATAGGAGTACAATATAGACCCACAAGAACATTTTTACCAATCGTGATACGTTTCTCATCCATTCACAGAGTTGGCTGTTCAACAACACTAAGTATGTTCACATAATACCTGTCCCATCAGAGGGATAAGGGATCAGGACATACCTAAAAAAAAAAAAAAAAAAGACAGAGCAAGAGGGACTATGGTTTCTGTGAAATTCTTTGTTTTTGAGACATCAAAGATATTCACACACTAAGTAAAGGAGCAGTCTCTGATGTTTTAAAACTCAACTGTGAACTGTGCAGATTTAAATCCTCAATAGGTAGCTAGGATAACATTTGGGGATTAGAGGTTGCCATTGAAAAATTACACAGTGTGAAGATAAAAGATATTGAACAAAGGCTCCCTCAGCTCTGAGGTAAAACATTTCCAGACTTTCCAGACTTTTCATGGGTTTCCAAAGGAGAGATGGCTATGGGATGTCCAAGAACACCGATCATCAGATTATGATATATGATATAAATAACAGCTGTTTTCATATAGTTTCAACTCACAGTAACACTATCAAGCCGTCACAGCCTTGATTTACCTTATTTCCAAGCATGCAGTTTCGTTTCTCAGGCTCAGTAATTTCTCTAAACTACGGGATTAATGGGTTCAGTGGAGACTTTTACGTTTACTGAGTCAGTCAGAAAGCAGACGGCGTATGTGGAACCCTGAATGTTCTGTTTTAAATAAATAAAGTTATAATGGATCCAGAGTCTGAATCATGTTATAGATTTTTAAAGTACTATTTTACAGGTTTCAGCTTTTCTAAGCCTAATTGCTAATAATCGGCTTGCTCTTTTTCCCATTTTATAATTTCTTTAATTTGTGAAGCATAAACCACCTTCTGCTTTATACATAATTTATCTAATTTACACCTGATTTTCTTCAATTCAAGTTATATGGAATTTTATGATGTTTTTGTATGTTGTGCTTCTCCTTCTCTAATTTGTTTTGTTGCTTTAACCAAGCTTTTTCCAACCATGATGACATCGCCATTATTATCCATTAAATGTGTTTTAAGTCCTTTACCAACCTTTCATCTCACAAAAGTGACACATTAAGTCTCCAATATTTAAAGACAGATTAATTACTCATATCTACCGTTAACATTTAAATCTATTCTAGAGTAACCACCATGTAGAATAGAGTAAAAGGTAAAATCTTTTGCTCTAGGGTTGCTTTATCTCAGTGGATCAATTAGATCTAACTCTGTGATTACGAGGTTAAATAGTCTAAACTCATCTTCATGCTTGGACACTGTTCCTGAGGCAGCTTGTCCATTTTACTAGATTACTGTTTCTGAACAGTATCAAAATCCCCCCCAACTAATATCATCCCTTCCCCATTATAGGAAACTACACTGGCTATGTTCTTAAATAATGTCTAATTTTCCTCATTTGGGGTGTAAGCATTTAGTATAGATAAAGCCATGTCCCCTATGGAACCTACCATCAATACATATCTTCCCATATTTTCTTTTATCACCTTTTCCTATCGATCTATTAGTTACTAAAGCAATTACCTTTCCTCAAATGAGGCATGGAACACCTGGTTTAGCCACTGCCTTTTCCTTTTTTTATATTCACTCTCTTTCATGTGCTCCTAATAGAGCAGTTGAACAGTTTACATTTTCAGCCAGTTCAGAATCTTCATCCTCTTAATAGGATGGTTTAGACCATGGACATTATAAGACACAAGATTTAATTTACTCCGTTTCAATTTGGCTGTGGGTCATGAACTCGGCAACATCTATCAAAACAACTGTGTATAACGTAACATAGCAATAAGGCATATAGTACACATCTCCTGCAAAATTATTATACAATTACACAAGAACAATTTGGCTCCCAACTGTCCCTTAGCCAGAGAATAGTGACAAAATCCCTCTACGGATCACACGTTATGCATTTTGCATCTGCTCAGTTGTTTTATGGAGTTGGTAATTACTCAAAATGAGCAGTTATTTTGCTCCAAAACAAGCAAAAAAAAACAAACAAAAAAAACCTCTGTCATCTTGTATCAGTGGTATAATACATTTAAATAGCTCAAGTTATATTCTGTTATATCTTCTTCAGCAGAAAAGTTAACCAATCAATTACCTACAAGAACGATCGTTTTGATTTGTTTACTTAATAAAGGCTTGTAATTCCACTCCTGTGGCATGTGGCTGCTTCCTTCCCTTCCTCTGTCCTGTCGCTGTGGTCCAGCTGCCTTTGGCCATCACCCTCTGTAGTCGCTCCATCCCTTCTTCTTCCTCAATTGGAATCCCAAAGTCCTTCAGCATGGGGGCAGCATCCGCAAACTTGGTGAATGTCTTCATTCCTGATTCCAGGAATACCTTCAGCTGTGCTGGACATGGGGGTTGCGCTTTTTGTTCTTTTCTTTTAATTTCTTTACAACATGCCTTTCTTGTTTCCTCTGCTTTTGTACCTTGTTCTTGTGGTTGAAGTAAATTGTTTGTCCTTTATGTATTATATCTTTTGTTTCCGTGCTTTCTGTATCTCTTGGTTTTTCACTTGGTAGTCCAGGAAGCCGTTGATGATCACACTTGGAGGCGCCCCATTGTCCTTTGGCTTGGCAATTAATGAGCAGTGTGCTCTTTAACCACCACCACATCTTCTGGAAGTTGTATTGACTGGTGATGCAGTCACACATTTCACAGTGTCATTTTTCTCAGAGCCCTTCCATATATCCTTATGCTGTTGCATCTTGACCTTGATTCTATCAACATGCTGGTGAAGTAGAAGGCTGTGGTTCTTTCCAACCGTGCTGCCTTGTCCGCTGTTCCTCCCAACCTGTCCTCCACATCAACCATTCGTCGTTTCATTTCAGTGGCCGTTCTTTCCCCAAGTTCTGTCACATTTGCCTCCAGTCTTGCCAGGGCCCCTCTGCTCTCTGCAGCCACGTCTGAGTGTACTTGACTTAAACTCTGTATTTCCACTAATATTAGCAAGTCTTGTACCCCATCAGCGGGGTCTCCAGCGCGGCACTCTTCCTTTTATCGATATATGCCGACTTCACATTTTCTTTCTTGGTAGACTTCCCCTTTTTGTCCATTTCATTCCCTTAATTCCTTAGTTTTCTTTTATCCAGCGGTCTGGTTCACCTCCAGCTGTTAATATTGTTTTTAAGAGCTAGATTAAATTATTTTTCTTTCAGAGCAACTTTCCCACCTGCTTCCTACAACATGGCTCCACCGGCAGTCGGTCTGTGCCATTTTTAAAACAGCAAATCAGCAATGTCAGCAAACATAGACTCTATGTAGCTGCAGTCTGATACCCAGGGAGAAAAGAGTGTGATTTTACAAACGTTTTTGACATCTGTTCCTGAAGGTTCATTCGAGTGGCTGTGGCTTACACCTCATCAGTCACCCAGCTGAGTTCGAGAAAGAGAAAGAGAATAATAATGGCACTTGGGATGAAGTACTACTAGAATACAATTTTAGTTGCTATAGGATGTGTATGCTTCCACCTAAAGAGCTCAAAGCAGCAATAAATCATTACATACAATTACCATTGATTTCTCCCCATGGAACTGACTGGGTGGATTTTTGCTGTCAGTCAGCCTGGTAATGGCAATGTAGCCAGTTCCTGTCCACCCTGGAGTGAGTGTGGATGATAGAAAGCTTTGATGAAGTTTAAGCCTCACCTCCAATGGGGATTGACAGCAAGTATTATGAATACATTTTGGACAACAATGGATCTTTAAGGCACAGAGGAATGTGACATAATTTGATATTAAAGACTTTCATACTTTAATTTCTCTTGGTTTTCTCTTCAATGAGATTTGCTTGATAAGTAAAAAACAAATAGAATATGTAAAATGTATCTTTAAAGGCATTTTTTTGTTATTGTTAATTGATTTTTTTTTTTTTCGGTGTCTGCTGGGTTTTTCAACTGCTGTTTTCATGATGTAGGTTGTTTACTGCTGCCTCAGGCTAATGCTGCTACTACTGATTTTCCAGTACACATCTTTTTTTTGTCAGTTTCATCAAAAATGTATGAAAATGTATATTTTTTTACAGCTTTGTTTGAAATGACTGAGTCTATGACTAGGCTTGATTGGACTTTGTGATGTTTTGCAGATGCTTACACAGATGAAGACCTGATGCTATACTGGAAAAGTGGGGATGAGTCTCTTAGCACTGACGATCGCATCTCCTTATCACAGTTCCTCATACAAAAGTTCCACACAACTTCTCGCTTGGCCTTCTACAGCAGCACAGGTAAACACACATGTATGAACACATGGGATTAACAAGGGCTCAAATGTTTTTCAAAATAATGCCTGTGACACATTGTTAACCTCATGACCTTTCCTCTAGCACTACCTCCAGGAAATATGTTAAAAATGTACATTCCACTGTGTCCTAAGAAGGACTTTTAAATTATTCTTCTAAAAAATTATTCAAATTGAGTTTGAATCAAGAGAAAAAAAAACTTAAGCAGCTACTGAAATTATAATAGGAGCAAAGTAGAAATTTGCTGATTGCGTTATGGAGCGTCAAAGTGCCCAAAAGGCTAAAATGTTGTAATTGTGCGAGTGATGGTTTTCCCCACTCTATCAGATACATTATTTTAACCGGAGCCATGTCCTTTTCAAAACATAAAGAACAAAGTGACTTACATTTGAGAGTTACCACAGCACAAGCAAAATAAAGTCATAAGACAACACATCAGTAAGTACCATGGATTCAGTCTAACAAGGACAGTGTGAAATGTTTTGTTTTTTTTGTCTTTAGTACATAATGCGTGAAAGCAATTAGTGAAAAACTTGTGGGTACAAATGCCATGGATAGATATCACCAACAGTGGCATGAGAAACCATGATTGTGGATTATTGCACCAAGGGAATGATGTAAATTGAAAAAAAGGAGGGAGCCTAGTGCTGATCCTTGGGGTATCCCTTGGGGTATCCCAGTGGATATGTTTGCACACTTCTCCCTGAGATTTAGGAACCAACGGATGACAGAGTCTCAGACACCAAGCTCAGTGAGTGCAGGGGGAGTTACTGACGGGATTGCGGTCTTGGTTGAGTGTTCCTGTTTGAAGCCAGACTGATTTGGATCATGTAGTTGCTCTCCTAAAGGAACCTGGAGGCTTGGTCAAAGACTGTGCGCTCCAGTACTTTTGATAGGAGGGGCTGCAGTGATGTAGGCTAAATTGAAAGCAGTTAACAGTTTTTCAAGCACCAGTGACTGGTTTTAAAATAGAGATGAAAGCACTTAAGAGGCTTTGATAGCTGCTGATGACTGAAGCATACCTGGATGTGCGCCATTTCCTCTCTGCTGCTCTGGGCCCCGTCCTCATATGACTTCAATGAGCCAGGGGCTAGGGGAGTTTGGCAAGCAGGCTTGGATGTTCAAGGGCAAAGATTGTTAAGAGAGGAGGCTAGAGAGGAACGGAGAGTGTCTGGGGCTTCATCAACAGAAAGTGATGAAAAATCGTTAAGAAGAGACATGGATGCTAAAACCACATTGGAGAGCAGGGTCGGTGTCAGGGATCACAGGTTTCAGCAAAGAAACCCTTTGAGACCCTTTACAAAGTTGTCCCAATAATGAGAGTCTGGAGCTGTTGGTAGTCCAAAACAGATCGAGTGTCTTGACCGTAATATGTATAGAAAGGGCAGCAACCTGTATGAGGTAGAAGGATGACAGAAGGGACAGGAAGTCACAAGGTTTGGCTCTCTCAGTTTGGATAGTTTCATTAGTAATGGTGGACAGCAGCAGATTTAGCTTCACCACAAAGTTTTAAAGTTGGCACTATGGTGGCAGTAAATGACAATCACATAAAGTAAAGCTGGAAAAGCAACCATGAGAGGTGATGGACTTGCAGTTTCTGGAAATAAGGGCTCTTGCACCGCCTCCCCAACAGATTCTGGTGTATGGGAGAAGGTGGAGCCACTATAGGATTAGTGGAGTGCAGCTGGTGTGACGATGTTTTCTGGGGAAAGGTCAGGGTCACATTAGTATCTCAAGAAGTGAAGGGGATAAATAATTTTTACACACAATATACCTATAATACAACATATAATATTCTTGACCCATGTTGATGATTAAAGAAATTCATTCCACGTCTTCTGGCACAATTCTTACTCACTCTGGAGAGGTCAAAGGTCACATATTTTCTCCAGCACCTTTAAAGAACATGTCTTGACATCATATCATTGATTATATTTGTCATTACAGTACTTGTCCAAATAAAGTGTAATTTTTATACTGTGTATATGCTAGTAAGCATATTCCTGAAACAATAGAAAATGACTCATCCTTACAATGTCAGGTGAAAATACATTTTACACAATAATTTTTTGAGTGTTCCATCTCAACTGAATATTTCTCTTGGTGTGTTTGCAGGCTGGTACAATCGTCTCTACATCAACTTCACGTTGCGACGCCACATCTTCTTCTTCCTTCTGCAGACATACTTTCCCGCCACGCTTATGGTGATGCTTTCATGGGTGTCATTCTGGATCGACCGCCGAGCTGTGCCGGCCAGAGTTTCCCTGGGTAAATACAAAAAAAAAAAAAAAAATGTCAAATGTCCTTTGAAGAAATTGTGCATGCCTCAGGAAAATCTGTCTGTGAAATGATGAAAGCTGGCTGTGACATGACTCCACCAATTGGGAACACACACATGCATATGTGAACACACAAACCCCCCACGCTCTACAAGTCTCACTTTTCTTTTGAATTATTATTTTTTTGTATTGGGGTTGTTGCTATACTTGTCATGCAGGTGTCTGTGTTCCCGTCACTGAGCTCTTCTTGTGGCTCATGTTATATTGAATTAACTGTTCACTGTGACTTATTTTTACTGATAAAATAAAATGAAAAGTTTTCCTAGTATTCATGGTATAAAATTTCATCATATATGCTTACAGATTAGCACATACTACAAAGCTACAACACATTTTTTTAAGTTGTCATTTTTCAAATTAATTTTCAAATTAAAGTGATGCTACACACTATTTTGACTATTGTTATCCAGTAATAAAATATACAATTCTGATATGGATCCTATGAGATCCATTAACTTTACTTGGTAATTTATTCCACTTGTTCCACCACTGACACTTTCTCACCTGAAATTTTATAAACTATACAGACTGGGAGTGTCACAGGTTTGTATTCATTGCAGAACTGCAGGACCACATTGCATCATATTGTATGAGTGGTCGTGTTATTTAATAGCTTCTGGTTCCTGATCCAGAGCAGCCCATTATACTGACACTGTGACACACTGTGAAAGTAAAAACCGACAAACTAAAATTGAAACCCATTTTCAGCCAGCAGTTTATTGTACTTTAACTAGATTGCTGTGTATATCCTGTCCAGGCATCACCACAGTGCTGACCATGTCCACCATCATCACTGGAGTGAATGCGTCCATGCCCCGAGTGTCCTACATCAAAGCAGTGGACATTTACCTCTGGGTCAGCTTCGTCTTTGTCTTCCTGTCAGTGTTGGAGTATGCCGCCGTCAACTATCTGTCCACTGTCCAGGACCGCAGAGAGCGCAAGATGCGAGAGCGGGCAAGATCTCAGGTTTGCTTCTTGAGTGTGCTGTTTGTTACTGTGGGAATAATAATAAAAACTGACATGCATTATTTAAAAAAAGAGGAACAGAGCCAAAGCCGCTGTTCAGGGAATGAAGACTCTAAGCCCCCAACCACTCCCACTGACTTGTGCAATTTCACTTACAAGAGAATCTGTCAGGCTGTTGGGATCAATGAAAAAAGAAAAGCAGAACAAGAGCAGCAGTGAAACAAATTAAAAACAAAGAGCAAGAACAGCAAGTGTTTGTAGATGACAGTAAACTTGCCTCACACGGCAGCTGGATTCTGGTGATATCACACGTGAGAATCCCAGGGTTATATCTTTATGCAAAAAAAAATAAATAAGTGAAGACCCTCTAGCTGCTAATGTTATGCTATGGGCGCTACAAAAAAGCCTACTCTTATAGTGTATATGAGCATGGATGTAATTTTAAGAAGGGGGGGACAGGGTACATGTCCCCTGCACTTTTTCAAAGGGCACTAACAGGTGAAACACAGAATTATATGATAATGTATTGCTACATGCTTTACAAAAGGTCAAACCAATAAAGGGAACAGTAAACTTAAAAGTAACAATAGAAAACTAGAAGAA
>JAOWBC010004237.1:0-10011 GCA_028566105.1 Hypoplectrus providencianus
GCTCCTACTACTTTTTACCAAAAATATTTCAGTCAAGCACCTTGGTTTACATTTACATTATATATCCAATCACCCACCCACTTGCACAACTTCACATGCTATTTTTACATATTTTTAAAACTAAATAACGGGACCTCGTCAAAATCTATTAAAGTTAGACCTCCTAATCCATCCCCCAAAGCTGCTGGTCGGATCATTCACGCATGACTAAATAACAGTGGACTGCAGCACTGCTAGCATAACGGACCACAGAGCACCGAGCTACAACGTAACATTACTTTAACGCTTTTTGTGTGTTGTTGGCTAAAATATGGCAGCTTCGTAAGAGAATAAAGGTTTTTCATTTGCAAAGAAATAGTAGCCGTCGGCGTAAAAATTCAAATGTTTCAATGGCCTGTAAATGTAAAGTTATTATCAGGCGTTATCATCAACGATAGCAAGCTTAACTGAAATGACGCTAGCTGGCTGTTGCTGCAAGTTTAAATCTGAGTTTAACAACCTGTTAACGTACACCACCTTACACAGAGCGACTTTTTTCTTCTGTTCTTCATCGCTTACCTGTCAGAAAAAGGATAAAAATCCACCACTGCGACACAGAAAGCATTTTCCAAGTCCTGCAGATGAGTTTTATGAAGGTTTCGCGGTGTTCGTCGTCTTCTTTTCTCCTTCGTCTCATCCCTGGACGATGTTACAGGTTGAAGTTACCAACTGGCAGATAACGGGACCGCGGCTCGTGAGCAGCAGACAATCGTCAAGTCTGTCAAAATAAAAACTGCAAACTTCCGGCAAGTGCTTTCAGAATAAAACCGCAGAACATGGGTGAAAACTTTTTTATTTTTATTTTTTTTTTACTATTATTATTTTATTTCTGCCTTTTTTTTTTTTTTTTTTTTTTTTTTTTTACATGCTCTTGACCTATACTTAAACAATGGAGAGATCACAAAAAAGCACCTACTGGGTACAGACAAGGTCAGGGACACAAAGTGTTAGAGGCTAACCTGGCAACAAAACGGGCTATTAAGTAAATTGAAGTTTTAAGTCCCTCCCTCAAATAAATTTGAAGTATGAAAAATATACTCAGTGACTCTCTTTAGGGGGCAATAGACTGTAGCAGTAATGGCTTTTGATTGCATCAGGATATTGTCTCCACAGGACAGATTTAATAACGTTATCGTTTATTTTTATTTCCCCATGATCCCATATCCGTTACTAGTTGCCGAGTTGTATAACTTGACGCAACAGAATTGGAGGCCCCGAGACGCAGTTCAGACAATGGATGGTGGTGGTGATGGAGGGAAGGACATTTTTAATGATAGTTTTAAATATGAGAATAGGATGTTATTTAATCCACAAAATGACCAAAATAAGTAATACTACAATAATTACCACTTTTATTGATAAATAATTGATATATGTATTGTCACCTTTGTGCGATCATAGGAGAAGTGAATTGTTGGTGAGTATAATGTTGCCACCTAGTGTTCAGAATCCATGCATTTACAGCTTTACAGCAAGGAGATGTTTGGTTCATTTTTATTTCAGCTTTAACTTTACAGCATATTTCATACATGGAATGCATCAAACAAATTCCAGTGTAAAATTGGTAACATTACCATTGATGTGAAAAAAAAATCAACATTTGTAATGTACATTGTCAAATTTCATTGCATTTTAACAGAAATCTCTGTATATAATAATTCAAAAACATAACAAAATGGAGATTAGATACCCTATATGTTCAAAGTTAGGCATACAAAAATTACAATTTGAAAAAAGTCAACTGGAAAGAGCTGTGGTAACACCATCTAACCCAGCAGTTAGAGGAAGTACTACTTCTAGTTACAAAACAGAAAAAAAGTAACTGAAAGGCTTAAAATTGAGAGGACATTAAAAGTTGTAAATGTCCATGTTTCTATACAAGGATAGTCAGAATCTCAACTCAAATAAGAAAAAACAAAAATCTATGAAGCCCTTTTCTTTGGTGTGGAGGCAGCTTCCTAAAAAAAACTAACAACAGTTACACCCAACAGCAGAAGCAATCACAAATCAAGGCACAAAGACAGGCAGACATGACAAGGTTTTTCATCCTTATGTAACAATGCCAACATATCAATTTTAAAGCTCTTTCAACACCATTTTTGTTACCACTTTTGGAGGAAATGTTGCCCAGTTCCTAATTTTGGCATGATGTGAGTTCTGGTACACAACAGAGATACAGATCTTGCCCTTGGGGAAGTGTTTGTACATCCACCTAAACCTGTGTGCAACACCAGCCACCCACACACTCCATGTTAAAAACAGATCAGACAGACTTTGTGGTTGCCATATTGGTTGCCCGCCCTTCCTCAACTCAACCTCCCAAAAAACAACTCAAAAAGATTGTTCTATCTCAGCAACATTAAGTGACGGATTACTTTCTTATTAATTAAGTATGTTTATAATGTTCAAGCCAATCAAGTCAAATCTTGGTCACAAGGTAACTGACCCCCACTGGAGGTAAGTCAATGGCGGTAAAACAGAAGATGAAGACGGTGGCTGATACAACTTGGTGGCTTTAGTCGTCGTTGTAGTCCCTTCTTGTTGGCTTATTGGCTGGCACAGAAGGTCTGTCACGGTCATCATAGGACTCATCATAACGGTCGTCATCATCACGATGGCGGTCCCTGCGGTCATCATAGCGCCGGTCGTCATCATAACGTCGGTCGTCATCATAGCGTCGGTCGTCATCATAGCGCTCATTGCGGTCACTGTATTTGTCACGGCGTTCGGTGTAGTCACTGCGGCGGTCATCGTAGTCACTGCGGCGGTCATCATAGTCACTGCAGCGATCGTCATAGTCTCTGCGCCGATCATCATAGTCGCTGCGGCGATCATCATAGTTACGCTCACTACGGTCTTCGTAACGGTCATCGCGTTCACTCGGGGCCCTCACACTGGAGTCATCATAACCACGGGCATCCTCAGCACGCCGTCCCTCACCATTCCTAAGTGGCTCTTTGTCATTGTTCTCTGCCTCATGGACTCTGGAAAGTGAACATTTAACAGTCATGTGGTTGTTTGGCAGCATTCAACAGAACTGTAGGGTGCCATAAGAACAAGCTCATAAACCAGGAAGTAAGATAGCTTTTTAGTGCCCTTGGGTCTAGCCTCTCAAAATAAATGAGGAATTGGATGTGTTTTTAGTTAGATGCCTGAAATAAGGTCCCTGGATAACACAAGCCCAAAGGTGTTTGCATTTCGTTGTACAACATAAAATACTTTGTAAACATCCCAAATTTGGGAGTACACTGATTGTCAGGAACATTTAAAGCCATCTTGCTGGACATGGGCAGAAACTTGGCTAAGGTTAAGGCTAAGGTTTCACCAGCTTGTCAAAACAGCTGGCTAGCTTTTCAGAGACAGTCAGAGGTCTGAAGCTAACAGTAGTGAGCTCAAGTCGTGCTTAGAATATCATAAAAGTGGTGGATAAGACTTGTGAGAATTAGCAAAACCTAATAAGCACCAGAAATGCGTGTTTGCCTCAGAGCTTATTTTCTGCAATTCTCAATAGACCCCATGGTGATGCTTCTTCCACACTATGTCAATTCCAATGTACTCCATATAACTCTGTGGTGAAAAACAGGCAATCTCAGCTGTATATCTAAGAGTCTGTTGTCAGATTTAGTACACCTATTGATAACATAACTAATTTTTTATTTGATGAACAAGGGAAAAAGAAAGTGTAGGAAGTGGGCAGCTATTGTTATTGAAATGTTACGGTAACACAGTACTATTCCTGCTGAATTTTCCATAAAGAGGAACATGAAAAATTCCAACCTCCCAGTTCAATTAAAAATAAATCATCACTTAAAATGACCACAAAATCCAGGATGTCAGCTATGTGTAACTGAAGTGAAACTGCTGATATTGCTGATGGAGGCTAATCTGGCCATAAGAAACCTCACTTCCCCCAGTCAGTGAAATAATGGTTTTCTGACATTGTGTCTTCATTTCTATGCCTGTTAGCCTAAAATCCCTGATATGTTTGACTTCATGTTCATTTTTTGTGTAAATGTGCTGTATCATAAATTTACGTTCACATCACATCATCTTTAAGGAAGAAACACTTTACCCCATGCTGTATGCCTCATCTTTTTTCTTCTTCTTGCAGCAGCAACAGTAGATGAGGACGATGAGTGCGATGGCCCCAGCCAGGGCGCCAATGACCCCACCAATGACTGCTGTGGAGCCAAGGCTCATAGAGGCTGGAAGAGCAAGTTGGGAGAAGATTAAGGAAATGCACATTATAGTGCACTTCTGTAAAGACATATTTACTGTGAAGATGTAAGGCTGCAGACTATTCATGAAAAGCTGCTATAAGAAGGTTTGTCTCACGTGGCATGACTGCGAGGGTGAGGTTGCAGGTAGCAGAGCGGATCTTGTTCCTTGAGGTGCAGACGTAGTATCCCGATGTTTCTTTGGAGATGTTGTATAAAGACAAGATGCCTCCCTCTGATAGACAGAGAGAAAGTCAGCAATGCTGTCATTACTTTCCATTTTTATTACTTCATACATTTCTGCCTGTGCAACTAGCACCGTATGTGCAGGAGGAAAACTAGTGCCAAATGTGAGGTCTGTGGATACCAACACAAAATGGTTGACATATTCTTAAAATAGCTTACAGATAAATACACACACAACATGTTTTTTTCATTTAATTTCTTACTAATTGCAATATTATTGATACTATGGCTACTTTTCCGTGTTAGTACTTGTTTTTGCTCGTCTGGGCACTTTTTGCTTGTTATTTGTCCATGTTGCTTTCTTGGGTTTAAGGACTTTTCTGTCTTTTTGCTGTGTTTATCCTTTTTATCTTTTTTCTCCTGTAATTTATATTCACACTTTCTGTTTCTGCTGCTGTGAAAACTGAATTTCCCCATTGTGGGATCAATAAAATGTACCGGTAATCTAATCTAATCTATGACCGCATTCTCTGGTCAGGACTCCATCACTTCACCATGGCATTATATAATATGGTTGTTTATGGCTACATGAATGTTCTTAATGTTGCATACAACCCCTTTAACTTCTTAAGTCATCATTAGTATTGGTCAGCCTGCATAATCTAGTATGGAGCAGGTTAGACATTACAAATAAACACCTTTTATTTTGGAAAGGCCTGGGAAGTTCCCCTAAATCAGAAAAAAATGTTTCTTGCTCTTTCATGGTGTTCAAAAAGTCAGGAGTTAATTCTTTTGACACCAGACACAGTATCAGTTTTGTTAGACAAATTTTATGGACTTGTGAGCGCTACACACCAACAGGTGGTTTACCCTCAGCTTAAACATCAAGCATTGCACTTTTTTTAAATTGAAAGTTACCTCATGACTTCCAACTTTTACTTGTCTTCATGAATGATTCATGCATTCCCTAAATTAAACAGAGACTTACTGTCGGTGGTTCTGGGTGCTGGAAGCCGAGGAGTGTTCCTGACATCTCGACTCTGCCACGAGTAAGTGGGTGTCGGGGAGCCTTCGTCAGACTTGCAGGTCAGGTTGATGTTCTGGCCGTACTCGGCCTTTCCCTGGACCTTGCAGATGGGTGTCGATGGAGCCACTAGAAAGGTAAAGGTGGGACTTGCTCTTAAACTTGTAATAAAATACATAGAATGCTATCATTACTATACACAATCAATCTCTGTAATGCATGTAATGATGCCATCTGATCGTGCACGTTCAAAAACAATTAGAAATCTGCAACTTCTTTCTGACACTTTTTAACGCAGAATATTTGGAGTTGGGATTACTAAACTATGTGCACCTTTACTTTAACTGCATTTTGCAAACTTTACTTGGAGTATAACTGCAGTCATATTTACTTTTTTTTATCTTCTGAGCAGAAAAATATCTGGCTTTAATTTTAAAAGTTTGTTTTGGTTTGAATCTGAATGTGTAAAAGTAAATCTGAATATACGGACCACAGCAGTTTTTGCCTACAACCCTTGTCTTAACAGAGTTTGATTATTTCTTAGTTCTTTGTGGCATATATAGTATTACATTATTTTGTTCATGAATGATCTGTGAAAGAGCGGCAGCTTTTGCAATACATTTAATTTGATGGATTTTTTTGCTGGCCTGTGTTGTTTTTTACATCATATTTTGATATAATCTTCCAGTGTGTCAAGTTATTGGTAGCTAACAAAGTAATGCTTTCAAAGTAGCTTCTCCAACACTGTAAATATTTATTTGAAAATTGCCGAAATGTTACCCAGAACCACCAGGCGAGCAGTGTCGGCCGGCTTGCCCTCATCATCACCAGGGATCTGGACTCGACACTCAAACACTTTGTTGTCTTGCAGTGTGATGGAGGACAGTTTCAGGTTGGCTTTTCCCACACGAATATCTATATCCAGGCCCACCCGTCCTTCATACACCGATTTAATGTCGGTGACTGAACCAGAGGAATAATGTGTCAGGATCAAAGTCTGTTGGACAACGAGAAGACAGGAACATTAAAAAAAAAAAAAAAGATGAAGAAGACAAAGTTCTCTGGATTGATATAAAACAGATAATGACACACACATTGTAGAAGTCTCACCTCTTTCGCGTTAGCTTCTGTACCCTGACAGGACCACGAGATGATGGCTAGTTCTGGTGGTAACGAGGATCCTTGTTTCAGTGTAAACGAGCAGGGCAGAGTGATGTTGTCCCCCCTGGCATATTCATATACATCCTGTGGGATGTTCACCTTGAGGGCCACAACACCTGACAACACTGTCCAGGATTTTAGAACAGAGAGCATTGATTATTACCTGCTGGTTGCATGTGCCTGTAAAATAAAATGCAGTGTAGTTATAACGTGAAACAGGCAGCAGCCGAAACCCGAGATCTGCGAGTTAACACATTGCTCAACCCTGCCGCCCACATTTACACACACAGCACAGACAACACAAGTCTGTCATGTTAACCACAAAAACAATCAATGGACAGATAAGAAATATTTCCTGTGCGCTTCTTACGACTGAAGGTTTTGAAAGAATTCTCGGAGCTCACCTCAGCACAAATGTGTGAAAACATTTATAAAATGGGTCAAACTTAAATTCTAGGCAAAAGTTAGATTTCTAAATTCATCCGGTGTTTTCTGGCACAAATGACTACTGTTCTGCAATAAAACCAATTGTATTTAAGGAATAAAGAGCATTCCAATGCACCGAAAGACTACATATAGTTTATTATCGTTATCCTTATAGTACTAAATATATAAATACAGTAACTGTGTGTGTGTGTGTGTGTGTGTGTGTGTGTGTGTGTGTGCGTGCGTGCGTGTGCGCGTGTGTGTGTCTTTTATGCAAAAGGTGATATAAACAGAGGTTTCAGTTGTAAATATTTTTGGTTAACTTCTACGGTAATACACTGAATAATATTGGATTTCTTTGTATTTTTTCACCATCTGTCACACAAACTGACATTTTAAAACGTCACTGAGTGGAAACCAGCGGTGGTCATTGTATACAACGAATGCTTTACCAAGTGAGTTATCATGAGAAAATTAGATAAATTTAAAAAATGGCATTTTTTAACCCTATTAGTGTTTTCAGATGATTTAATTGAATTCAGCGACAAATCCCCTTGGTGGGTCTTTTTTTTTTTTTTTTTTTTTTTTGCTTTTTGGTAAACAAACCCATTCTACAAGGTTGCCTCTATCTGAAAGAAAACAGGTCAAATGCATATTAAAATTTACTTGAGCCGATTACAAGAGATTCTACTATTACAAACGCCCAACAGGCTGCTTGGGCCTGCTGTGTTTCAGAAAAGACAGGTGTGGCAGCTCGGTTTGGCGCAAAGGAAAGAAATTAGCTCTTGAAGGAAATACTCACCCATACACAGCAGAATAAGTGTAGATATCCGCCTCCCCATTGCCAACACTCTTATTTCCTCGAACTAACTAACTTTTTGTTCTCTGTGTGGTAATTTTCTCTAAAATGAAACGGGGACACGGCGCAGCCTGCTTTTTATTTGCATCGAAACCCGACAGCTTCCTGAGCGAAAGATGCGCCCGATGGGTGCGCCTGTCGCGTCCAAGTGACTGACAGCTCGCGCAGCCAATCACCGCAGCTCTTACGGCCAGGTAACATTCTTGATCCGCCCACATAGCGTGTGTCGGCTTGTCCTCTCATCCAAAACACTTCTCTGTTCATGGAGACCCGCCCGGTGACTGAGACAGGTTTTTTCAAGGTTTTATTTATTTAGTTTTTACCACAACAACACTGTTTGCTAATGTCACAAAGCCCGTCTCAATCTATTTTCTAAATCTTTATCTCTGTACTTCAGGGTCCAACCAACCCATAATATAAACAGAAATGCATTTTTAGTATAATTTCCATTTCTATGCTTGTATAATCAGCGTTATACTGCAAGATAGGGACGTTGGAGCACTGATAAAACCAAACATTTATGGGTGGTGCCGCGAAAAACTGATGTGTGCTGTTAGTACAAGAGAAGCGTTTAATCCTGTCAGACTGGTTTGACGAGGAGTTATCACCTCGGGGCACACACACAAACAGCAACGAGACAGAAAGAGAGAAACAACAGAGGAGCAAAGTGGTCCCAGAAACTAATTCCAAGCATTTCGTCTTCAGTAATTGGAGTTTAGGGTTTAAATAAATGCATTCACATTTCTTTGAGTGACAAACACCGTGGCTTTGACTCTGGTGTGTGTTTGGCTCAGGTTTGAGTGGCGCTGTGTTGTTATGTGGTACCACAGCACCGCCCCGTGGATGTGACCGGAAACTAACCAGCAATGTGTGTTGCTGTTATAGCACACACACATCCCGCTTTAATTTTAGAAGAAAAAAGAAAACAAAGAAAAGAGAAGTAAGAAAAAAAGTCCAGCCACTCATTGGGGAATTGGCTTTTTTTTTTAATATTAGCACTGATGGAGGAAGTAAGTAAAAAAAAAAAAAAAAAAAAAACAGTAACTAACAGTATGAAAAGTAAAATACTTATACAGAATGGCCCCACTTATATTGTTTAATATATTATCATATGATTTTTATAGATTTATTTACCTAAGGAGCATTTTAGTTATCTCAAGATATGGCTCATTTTAGCTGCTAAAAAATCTTGACCTGAAAACGAGCCAAAGTTGGTGGCTAAAGGAGTAAGAAGTATGGACTTACATACAATGCTACTTCTCAACTAAAGTACAAATACCTCAGAATTGTCAGTAAATTCAGTACTTGAGTGAATTTACTTAGTTTAGCTTAGCACAAAGAATGGAAACGAGGAAACGATTAGACATTTAAGTCTTGTACTTATGTACAATGTAAGGTACTTGTAACTAACACTTATATGTAACTTTATAATTTAACTTCACCAGATTTTAGATGTAAATATTGTACTTTTCTACTCACTACATTTAATTGACAGCTAAAAGATACACATGTTTGTAACTGAAACTACATATGATTCTATCAAGTCGACTCTGTGTGGGTCCATTCTGCAAAATGAATACTTCTACTTTTGATACCTGGATCTGACCTGATAATTTTGATAAATATTTTTCACTTTTGACAGGTTTCAAACACATGTCTTAAGCTTGTAATGAGGTAATCCTGCAGTGTGGTATTCATACTTTTACTGAAGTAAAGGATCTGAATACTTCTTCAGCCACTGCTTACAGCAACAGGACCACCTCATGAATCTGTTGAGACACAGACCATCTTCTAGTTGTAGCTGTCAGCGGTAGGTTTTTGTGACTTTTGTTCCATTCATCTGTTTCTGTTTCTCACGAGTAGTTTGTGTCATTGTAACCAATGGCAACCCCTTTAAACGGAAGATGACCTCATTAATGCAGGGTAAGACCAGGTGAAGACTTCCAAACCGAATGTTGTAAACAAATCTGATATGAAAACATACAAAAACCGCTGTCTCTCTTTGCAATTTTGTGAAAAGACATTGTGAAAGAAAGAAAGAAAGAAAGAAAGAAAGAAAGAAAGAAAGAAAGAAAGAAAGAAAGAAAGAAAGAAAGAAA
>JAOWBC010004238.1:0-10005 GCA_028566105.1 Hypoplectrus providencianus
TGAAGCATGAGAAGTTTGGACCAGATGGCTCAAACTATGAGGAAGTTAGAACAATCTGATGTTTTTAGGCAAAACGCCATTTTTTGCGGCCATGCCACGCCCACATCATGTAACATCTTGCTATGGAATTCATCACGTTAGATCCCAAAGGCCTTGTGATGGTACTGACTGAGTGTGAAGTCGAACGGGTGAAATCCTTTGGAGGAATTCAGTAAAGTATGAGGTGTGGAAATGACAAAAAACAGGCTGAGAAGGCCGAGTTCGATCCAAGATGGCCGACTTCCTGTTGAGTTTTGGGTATGGGTCCAGTGGCTTTTTTGTCCGTCACAACCTGCTACATATGTGTACCAAATTCCCTGTCTCTACGTGAAACGTACCGCCGGGGCTAGGTGCAAAACATGTTACTTCCTGTTGCCACCGGGGGACGCTATGACAAAGTGCAAATATTGACACTTAAAAATGTTCAGGGCTGGACCCTGATCACTTGACAGAAAGGTGGACAAGGTCGGCCGAGAATTGACCAAGTTACGCAGTTTTGTTTTTTATGGCGAAAGCCATATTTTGACGCCATGCCACGCCCACATAGTTTTCCGTTTGAGGCTGCCGTTTGTCATACTTAATGTTAGGGTCCTTATGATGTAAATGACCAACAAAAAAGAAAATCTGACAGACCGAGACAGAGCGAAAAGGATGAAACATGGTCAAATTATGGAAAATGGGCGTAGTTAAAGAAAAGGGGCGTGAGTTCACTCAAGTACGAGGTGCAGAAATGGCCAAAATGGGCAAAATACGCCAACTTCCGTCCAAGATGTCGGACTTCCTGTGCATTTTGGAGTATCGGTCCAAGAGACTTCTTCGTCGCTTCCCATGATAAACGCATGTACCAAATTTCGTGTCTTTTCGAGGTTCCTGCCTGAGGGGCTCAATTTTCCTAACTTTCAAGGTGGCGCTACTGAGCCATTTCCGCATGCCCATTCCCGAGACCATTAAAATACGTAAATTTCACCGGATCCTGACGCATATGCAAATTTCTGAGAGAAAATTTTTTGAGAAAATTAAAGGCGTTTAAGTGTGCCTTATAGTCCAGAAAATACGGTAGCTTTCCTTCACAGACATGTACCTTCGAGGATGAATTCAAAGACACTCTTCCTATATCTATCCTTGTTTATGGCTTTACATCTCTTCAATGTAGGCCATGTGGCAGCCACCTCAAAGTCACATCTTTTGTTGTAATGTCATGCTGTACAATGCGCTGTATGTCATTTGTTAAAGGTGGACCTCTAAAACCCGGATTTGGTTCCCATGTGTTCAGCGGCATTGCACGCCTCACATGGTTGGTTGAGTTGTTTGGTGAGCTCACAGTAACAGCAGCAACAATGGAGGAAGACTCCAGAAACAACTACAGCAAGATGACTGCGAAGCTGCTAACTTCTGACAACAAGTGAGAGAGGCTTTAATTGCTCGTGTCACTGCTTTATTTCACCTCTTTCTCTCTCAAACACATAGACAGATTGTGTGTTGGAGCAATAAGTCTTTGTCTCTGTCCTTTCGTCCTGCTTTTGTGTTAGTCTTATACTTGAAGTTGGAAATTTGTGGGAGAGGGTCCTCAATGCAGAATGGGGTGGAGTCTTAAAAACAGTGAATTCCCTGTTGCGTCCATATGAGGAAAGCCTCAACAGTTGCATTGATTCATGTATTGCTTGTCAGACAACAAAGTTAGTTAATTACTTATATAATTTCATGTTGAGCACCCATGATAGAATGGAAAGGGGAAACATTACAGAACACAATAACACCAATAATAATTGATTCCAAGTTAACTCACGATATTGCACTTTCGCCACTGTGTGCAAGGGAAAGTCTTCAATTCAAATTTTAAATTCACAGTACTATTTTCTAGGAATGCATACAGGGGGAATTAACTAATTGCCCGATCTCCCTACATGTACATTCAAGCCTCTTCAGATGATTCGAAGATGGCATTGCTTATGGCCTTCAAACAGCCAAAAAGACGATATGTAAACATACGACTACCTGCTGCCCAGTGGCTCCCAGCTGCTTTTGAATGAATTTTAAAACACCCAAATACAGAACAGCAAGTAAAACAGCCCCTGCCTGCCTATACTTTTTCACTCAGGTCCACACACACTGTTGCTCACTAATTCTTCTAATGGAGAGTGTGTGATTCTTCAACCAATAAATGGCCTTAAAATCCCTAGCTAGACCCTTCTCCTATGTGTTTGCCTGGTAGCAATGAGTGACCTCACTCTGCCTGATCTGAATCCCTTTCAATCTTTAACAGACTAAAGACCCTCTGCCTTACCTGTGTGCACTGCTGGCACCCATAGGACTCTAGTAGTTGTAGGAACTCTCAGATGTAAGCTGCTTTGGATAAAGGTGACTGCTGAAGGAAACTGTAACATTAATGGGTTTCCATTGACATCAGGACAAATATATGGTACAGCAGCTGCTTTTCACCTTTTTCTTTTTTTAATTGACAGTATTAAGGACGCAGTATAAGGCAGAAGACAAGGGCCTTGTGAAGCCCAAAAATAACTGGAGCATGCAGTTATTCTTGGCGATGCTGATACTTAATTTCTCAGGGTTTCAGGTTGAAGTAATTATCAGAAAGAAACAATGTTTTGAGTAGATGTTTCTGCTAAATTTTTTATATGTTGTGACACACTCATAGCAGACCTCATGGAATTGCCTTACTAGAACCTAATGGCAATATGATTTAATGGCTGCCCACCATCATGATAGTTAATGAGAGCACACAGAAAGAAAGAGGAAAGAAAGTTTCATATTTTAGATTTAATCGTTTAACATGATTCCATGTGTCTATGTCTTTCCAGGCCTCTGACATGGATCGAGGAACGAGGACCGGGCCTCCCCAGGGCTAAGAATATCAACTTCCACTTTGACGCCTGCACTCTGACCCAGATGCCTCCTGCACCTAGAGGTGCTGTAGGCCTTTTCATGCAGGACCTGATCAATTTCTCTGCCAAGCTGGAAGGCCAAGTAAGTCCAGAAGAGCTCCAGAGAGAGAAAAGCAGGATCCTACACTGCTTGCAAGTGTCAGAGAGGATACAAAAACTATGCCAAAGTAAAATGTGAAATTATTAGTGATTGATCATAATTGGTGATGGTGAATAAAAGTGTGAGTGTGTGTGATTTATTTCATATCTCAATAATGTCCAAATAGGTAACTATAAAGCATGTTTCAATAAACAAATAGAAATAACAAAATGTTTATGCATGTTTTTATACTTCTGCCTGAATTAATCACTTGACACATAAATCAAATAAAGGCAATTATTGGATTCACCTATACTACGATATTTCCATGAGCAGGTTTCTTGCTGCAGAAGTTGAACAGTAAAGCTGAATATGAAGAATAAAAAATATTTTACATTGCAGCTGAAAAAAACGACTCACGATTTGTTTTATCCATTTGCTTTCCAAGTAGACATTTGTACTGTATGCTGTATTTACTGGAGAATTTGATTGAAAGGTAGCCAGTTGGTGTCCAGATTGAGAATTGCTTGGCTTTGTGGTTATGTCCAGGTTCATACAACTTCAAGAATTAAGTTCAAGCTCCTGTCAAGCCCTTTCAAGGAATCTTAAATGTATGTATTCTCTAAGCCTTTATCAACACAAAAATGCTTAAGGTCACACATTGTAGTGATTGGATCATTTCAAATATTTATGGTTTACTTGAGTGATTCTGAAGATAAAACAACAAATGGTATTGAAAACCAAGCAGTTTTAAGGAGTACATTTAAATGATAAAAAAGCATATTAATTACTGTGAAAACATAACTGGTTAAGGTAACCATTTCCAAAAATATTTCCTTTTAAGTTCTGATGTAACAAATGTTTAACTGATGTTTGATCAGCTGTTTCCACTCTGGCGGACAACCCAAAGGAAGGAGAATTTTTTTCTGCTGTTGGTTTCTTCCTGAAGACTTCCTGAAGAATGGCCCAATGAAGATACCTCTTCATTGGGCCATTTGACACCAATCTGGAGCTTATGTCTGTGTTTAACTCAATGCTAAGCCTGCTAAAAAGTGTAAGCTTCATGCTGTTCTCTGGATGACTGAGGCTACTCTTAAACAGAAAAGCTTGGAATACGTTTTAGGTCTTGAGCAGCATTGTGATCCAGTTTCAAGCATAACCTAGATCGCAAAAAATGATCATGGTGTCCTGACATGCACATCATGCCTATTACCTCATACTGCCCAATAATGACTTTTTGTTGACGAAGCATCATAATTTGGATCTGCCTTATGTCTCAGACCCTGAACTGGTCGCCATTATCAGGTGAGAATGAATTCTAAAGTTCATCAACGTATTCTAAAGGATAATGTCAGGGTGGGTGTCAGCCAGCTGAGGCTCAGTAAAAGTTGAGTGATAATTCCACTGTATGATCAGAATACGTTATGAGAACCACAAGATTCTTGCCACCCTTAATGCCTGGATAGAATGACACGTGTACGAAAAACAAGATGAGAGAAGAGTAGCATCAGCTACAGAGAACTGTTAACAAGAACAGATCTGTAATCTCTTTTGAACAGCTTGTGAAGAATTAATAGCAGAAGTGGATGACCACTAAAATGTCTGTTATTACCAACTAAGATCTTTCTTTAATCCACTGTCACAGACTCTGCAAAGGCTTTAGACTCTAAAGCCTTGCAGAGTCTGTAACAGTGATGTAATACAATCAAAATAAAATGAATCAAGAGCATCAGCTTTATTGGACCAATGTGTGTGCACATACAAGGAATTTGATTCCAGGGCCCTGTTCCAGAATGCAGGTTTTCTGAAAACCCTGAGAATAATAACCCTGAAATTCGGGAAATTCTGAGTTTTCCTTTCCAACTCTGGCTGAGTCACCAATGCAGCTAATGAAACCAGGGCTAAACTGAATACATCTGGTTAGAACAAACATCAACTTTGACTTGAGACTTAAGCCATTCCACAAACACTGTTCAGCCATGTCTAGTCGAAGCTGATTCAAACCAGGCTGAACATCCCTGAGGATTTAAGCAGCCCAAATCAATCAATTGTGGATCAGCCGGGAACAGCCACTAAGACGTCACAAAAAAAGGCGAAAAGAAGTGTTGCTTTTTCCTCTGTGTCTGAGCAAAAGATCATGATTGAGCTTTATGGAGAATTTGGAGTAACGATCACAGAAACGGACAATACTTACAATACTTACTGATTTGCAAACATACTAAATGCATGCAAAGTGTGATCTTACTTTTTTTTTATTATTATTTACAGTTGTGAATAATTTGTCATTGAGATCACAAGTACAACTATTCTTTTATGAGTATCCTAAATAATATCAGATGTAGGTTTTTAAAATGATCAGAGCCGACCCAGGGCACAAGCGAACTAAGCACCCGCTTAGGGCCCCGCGGCCACTAGGGGCCCCCCTAGAGCAATTGACAAAAAATATGTTTTTAATTTTTTTTTAATTTTCAGGTAACTGTTAATTTACATCATTTTTGAAGAATTTGCTTAATATTTTTTTTTTTAGTTCTGTCTGTTTTTTGGACAATTTAATTTGTTATTGTTTTTATATATCAAAGTGATTTTAATTGTTGCACTTTAATTGTTGTTTTTGCACTACAAATTATTTTTGCACATAGCTGTTGCAGTTTTTTGAAACCAAAAATAATAAACAAGATGACACTTTTACATTAAATACAAGGCTTTATCACTAGGAATGTTGTGTAAATCAAGCCCAGGATGCTCTGGTAGCTGAACTTTGCGATTACAAACCATATGCTTGTATAATTGCACTGGTATTATTATTCATGTTATTAACTGGGCCACCCCCTCACATTGGTAAAGACATGTCAGGCTGACAATAGGATAACATGAACAACACTGCCAGAGCTGCAGTGTGTTTATAGTAGGTGTGTAAATGAACAGCAACAATATTATTTGCAGAAATAGAGGGCCCCAAAATCCTATTTTGCTTGGGACCCCATGAAGGCTTGGGCTGGCTCTGAAAATGATGATGTAGAGCTCACTTGGTAGAATTTACAAAACATGCATTTACTCTTAATTGGCCTAGCTGTGCAAGCTGTGTGAAGCCTCTCTGACCCAGTAACCCTTGATCTATATAATTTCTTCTGTTACATACAGTCTACGGGTACATCTCACAGGAGCAAGCTGAAAAGCCAAAAATCTTCTATCTTCTTATATTCCACAGATTGTATTAAAACTTGCACCTTGCTGACACAGCTGGAACAACCACAAAAGCAAGGCGTTGAGAAACAGAGAAATTAAATAATAAGCAGAAATAATGATTTTAACCTGAGACATAATGTTCATAATGGACGACAGAGGCTACTGAGGTTTTAAACGGCTGTTTTGAATGCATTGACTGGAATGTGTTGTTGGATACAGAGGAGAACAGTATGGACATTGACAGACAGGTTGACTGCTTCACTACATCAACTTCTGTAGAGACCAGTCATACCTACAAGGACTGTACGCTGTTCCCACAATAACAAAGCTTGGATGACTAGTGATTTAAAGGCAGTCCTCAATGAGAAGAAGGCAGCCTTTAGAGATGGTGACAAAGCACGGCTCAAACTGATTCAAAATAAGTTGAAGAAGAGACTAAAGGTGGAATACAAGAAGAAATTGGAGAGGAATCTACAGCACAACAACATCCGTGAAATGTGGAGAGGAATCAACACCATTTCTGGTATATCAAAAAGAAAGACAGTGGCGGATAATGCAGAAAGCTCATGAAGTCAACCAGTTCTTCAACAGGTTCAACACAGCGGCCTCAGTCTATTCCAGTGCTGCCTCTTCTCCTCCTCCTCCACCTCATCCTCATCTTGAGATAGGAGAGGCTAGGCCTGACTGACTGCATGTCACTGGTTTTGAAGGAGAGGGGGAGTAAAGTAAGAAATGTGCTAGAATTTTGGTGGATGGATACCTGGTTATAGATTGCACCACTAAGCAGCAGATGGAATTGGCAAAAAAAAGAGTATCTGTTGGAAAAACTGAAAGAATTCAGGATAGTTTGAAAACTGCAGAACCCCATCTTGAAACTATAAATGGGAGGGAGTAGTAAATAAACTCATGGTATGGTCAAGTTCAGATGTGTGAATTCATTATATTAATAATGCTTATCCTTCATTAGAAGTTTGATTGTGAATGGGCAGGATCACAAGCAATTTTGTTTTGTTTGTAGTGTGTAGGCATTCAAACTAGTCATAAGAATGACATAATTTCATTTAATCCATAATTTCGCAATGCTTGACCAAGTTCAAGCAAGCTCAGGCAGTAGTAAAAAAGAAAAATATGACAGCAGAACAAAAACTCTAAATAGAGACATTAGGACGTAACTAGTTAATAGTGATATCCAAAATATTTATTGGTTAACTATTTAGTTTTTTCCTTATTAGTTCACTTGTAAACATCAAAATGCTCACTAGTTAACTAGTGAAGGCAAAAGCGGACTAGTTGTATAATAATTGCCTTTTTCAACCCTACTATTTATACTAGTGGGACTCAAAATGTAACTAGTGAGGTAAAAAAAAAAAAACCCAAAAAACACAAAAAACAACTCAACTAATGACACATTTCAAATTAACTGATCAACTAGTGAGCTCCAAAAAAATCCCTAAATGCTTATAATGGGGCAGGAAAGTGGCATTCATCCAACACATTTAACCTTGTATAATCCTGGTAAGCTCTCCCTGTTGTTAAACACCAACTCCTTACTATCACTGCAGAATATATTTCAAAATGCATATTCTGCCAGATTCATTCATTCACAACAACGACATAATAAATTGCATTTGTATTTCGTGTTGTATTTTTATCTTCTTCTTTTTTTTAATATTATTATTTTATTTTCATTTTATCAACAGAACTACCAGGAGAGGAAGTACCCACTCTTCAAAGTAAAAGCCTGTGCCAAACGTGTGTAATTCTCAATAGACACATGCAAATTGCACATCCAACATTCCATACAGTAATGTTTTTAAATTAAAAAAAAAACACTAGACACTAAGTGAGGCAAAAAATCATCTAAATATTGGGGGTAATGCAACTTCATTATGATTTGCAAACAAACGAAGAAGAAGAAGAAGAAGAAGAAGAAGAAGAAGAAGAAGAAGAAGAAGAAGAAGCGTAAGTGGAGGAGCCCATGTCTATGGAGGAGCCCGCTCATTATTTTTACAGTCTATGGGAGGAGCCTGCTGTCAATGCGTGTGACGTTTACGGAAGTTAAACGAGCAAGTTTGACTTCCGTCAAGTCCTTCTGGTATACCGCGAGGTGAGACTGTTTTGCAGATTTTTGTCAAGTGAGCAACAACATTCAGAGCCCTGTCTTTTACAGCGTAGTGTGGCATTCGTACCGCGACCGGGTTGCTTTACATATATTTAATAAGCACTTTCTTCAATTAAAAAACACGCAGGTTTACAGATTCAGATTTTCGTTTTCATCATTACAACATGTGCAACGAAAAGGTAAGGTGCAGGCCATTCAGTGCAAAAACGACAAGAAAAAGGTTGGACATGGAGAAGCATATAAAATCGCCCTTCGACCAGGGCTTATGTTGGCTATCACGACTAAGATGTAATTAATGAATGCACACCGACAGTGGTGATGAGGAACTGATCACTGGAAGTCGACCTGAAATTTGAAAATAACTATTTTTTATCCGGTCATGTTTTGGTCTAGGCGGCACAGACACTGGGCTATATATAGGCTATATCCTGCCTGGTTGAAAAAAAAAGTCCTCTTGTACTTTACTGAACAAATAGGTAAGTTATTTCCATTGGATATTAAAGCAGGGATGAATATATTTCAGTTGGCAAAAATGTACTGAACCCCAATTGAGGCTGTGTTCAACTTCTCATGGCTTACATATATGCCCTTGATTTACAAAATGAAATGTTCACCATAACCTTTTTGGAACCCTTTTTGTAATTATTTTCTAGCACTCTTTCATTTTAACTTATTTTGTGAACATTCTGGACCCCAAAATACACACAATCAAGTAGTTCTTTAGAAAGATGGAGAGATTGTCACCTGCCTTTAAAAAAAAAAAAAAAAACACTTTTCCGCTAGGAACAGAAGTTCGAGGCCCAGCAGTGTAGCATCTGGCCATCATGGCAATGCAACACACTTATCTACCCTTGAGGTCACAATGTCACAGTTTTGCAAGCATAGCTTCTTCCATTGTTGTTGTAGGTAACAGAGAGGCCAAAATGCTCCGATACATATGCAATATAAATGACGCCAAAGGCTTCTCAAGTTCTTCTCCTCCGCCATAACTGCAACTCGTCAGCAACAAGCAGTGTTCACATCTCTTTTCTCTGTATTTTAACCACAACTCTGCATCTAGAGTTGGAAGAATATTACTTGATAGAGTATAAATAGTTTATTTATATTACTGTGTTGCAACCCAAGGTGATGGATTGTGAATTTATTAATTATTTGATCTAACTATTACTGGGCCAAGTCAAAAAACTTCAACCATTTGAGGACACTATAAGAACGATAACAACCAGTGTTAAGTGCCTTTTTTTGTATTTGCCTAAACTCAATATGTTAAAAGAAATTACAACTCCCTCTCCAAAGATTTGTTTTCTTCTTCGTAACCATTATACAGTTACATTCATAAAACATCCCACATGTGGACATGTGTCTGTATATGTGTTCTTACAGGGATGGAAGTAAAGATGAGGCTTTCCACAAGTCAACTGCAGCAGCTCACCATCTTCACCACTGTACTGACTGGGGCTGGTATTGGCACCATGTACTATCTAATGCAGAGTGAGTATAACTGAACTGGGTGTGTGTGTGTATTTAAGTATAGGCGTGTTGGTTTTTCTTTGCCTCTTGCAAAAGTTGAGTTGTGTGTAAACTTAATGCAAGGGAATAGCAATAGGGTAAGTGTACCTATTAAGCCCACCAAATCTACTTTTCAGACATTTTTAATATATACCGCCCAAATTGAAGTG
>JAOWBC010004239.1:0-10000 GCA_028566105.1 Hypoplectrus providencianus
ATATACTCCATTTGTCTTGTTTTAATAGAAACTATCATGTTATTTCGCGATAGTAAAACGAAAGGCAACAGATTATTGCTCGTTGGGACGATTTTATCAAACTCTGCTTTCAGCTTGGGTTGAGACAGTGTGAATCTACAGTAGTGAGCACAGTGTATGATATTGATAACAGTATCATCATCTGTGGAAATTGTTATCAGTACACTGTGCTAAGTCTCATTATACAGGAAACATCATTTTCTCGTAATAACGAGAAACTTTCCTCATCTCATTATTATGAGAAACTATTAGTTCAAAATAACGTGAAAGTATCTTGTTATTACGTGATAGTATCTCGACATAAACAAAGGATTTTTTTTCTTTCTTTTTTTTTTTTATAAGGGTGACAGCAATACACTTCTTTAGAGTACAACAAATGTCACATTTATATAGTCCCTGTCTGTATTGCATAGCCGTGTCAAGACACCACACCACAAATCTACTATATCCTTGAAGCAGTTTCTAATTAAATCAGTGTGCTGGAGATTGTATCTCAATTCATGGACATACATCTACAGTGTGGTCACGACAAATAAATAAACACCTTCAGGGTGACAATCTGACCCCTTCACCATCACATCACAACTAAGCTGCCTGTCGGTGATTATTTATCTATTGTGACTGGCTCGTCGTACATAATTCCGAACTTATTTGGGCATGTACTATTTCTTAATGCATAAGTCAGAGCAATATTCAGGAGCTTGATGAGTTTAGATAAAGACTAAACTCATTAGATAACACACAAACACAGCGGATTATAAAGACGGTTAACCTCAAATGTCACTTTACTTTCACACTGGTGAAGTCTGCCATCGTGCTGCAATCTTTCTCTTCAAAATGCTTTTCCTGTAGAGTACTATGACAAACTATGGCCTAATACCAGTAGGCATACCATAAATCTTCCATTTGAAAAATAATATGGCTAAAAGCAATAAATCAAATGAAGTTACCCAATTTGAGTGAAAATCCTAACTGCGGCTATGCAATGGTGCTCTAGGCACAAATCATTGTACAAATATGGGGAATGGGTGTTTGTATTGACGGATATAAACATGGCGATGGTGACATATTTATATATTAATCCTGTTAATCTGGATCCGCTTGTATAGTCAATAGAAACTAGTCGTAATTACCTCTGCCAAAGGAGGAGGTTATGTTTTCGTTTATTCATCTGGTAACTGTACATTTTTATGAATTATATTGATATTGATCTGTCTTATCAAATTACTTAAAAATGAATTTGTTGGCGCCACAAGTTAACTTGGTGATCAGATTGCAAAAGCCTGTTTTAGAGCATTTCAGATGCACCCTCTCTTACCTGCACACTTGCTCACCAGGTGTAATGTACCCCATACACCTGACACACCCATCTGAAGACATTTTCACTTCTGTCTATAGCATCACATCACATGCTAGCTAAAAACAACAACCAGATAACAACAAGTTAAGCTAACTAACATGGTGCTTAGAACAACAGCTCAAACAAGCATCTTCAGGTGTCATCTTAGCAAGCAACCAAGGCACTGTAAAAACATCATCAGTGAATACTCTGATATAAATAGCAGAAAATTAGGTCACTTGACTTAAGCATACATTATAACAACTAGTATTGTTCATATTTACACTTCTTTTTCTGTTTTCGAGTTGCTCACTCAGAATGTGACATGAGTACGGTGGCTTCTGTTGTAAGTTTACTTCCGTTGTCAATCTTTTGCGTTCATGTTGTGGCTCTTTTCCATTTGTACTGAGGCTATTGGTATTCATCCGTTTTGCTTTTGCAAAGCGTTTTGAGTTTGCAAATCGCCTGACACTTCCCAGCCACCTTACATGAGAACTATGAAAACAAAAGGCTCCATCATCAGTGAGTCAAAGGAGAAGTACAGAGGAACATCACTATGTGAAAGGAGAAGAGAGGAGATTACTTACAGGCTGAATAAATAATTCAGATTGCAGCATCAGCAAAGTACATTTTTATGAAGCCTCAGAAGACAAGGTGACACTTGCAAGGAAAACATCTCTGTCTCCTGTGTTTATGGGAAAAAAAGTTAGTTCAAGTAGCTGAATATTTTTAGCTTTTCTTAGTTTGACAGAGAAATACAGTATGAAAATACATAAGGAAAATAAATATTAACACAGAAAGTCAAAATAAGGTCACATGAGTGCCCAAAGGACTGGATATGTTAAAGAGAGTCAAGCAAGATCTCATATTCACAAAAATCCACAGCAGTTGCATGTCCAAAAGTTTTTGTGGTAATAACCTAATTTTCTTCGTTATATAATCCCTTGTCATTTCACCCCGTTCAACACAGAACTGGGACTGTGTCAACATTTGATACATCTTTATCTAAAAGGTGGGAACCTGAAGATTAATTTAAGATGCAGCTCAGCAATAAAAACTTCATCATATTTAACTATTGAGCGAGTGTTCAGACCCAACCATCCACAGCTGCTTATCCAGAATGAGGTTGCAGAGGCAGCACGCTAAGCAAAGTATTCTAGATGTCCTCCTCCTCTGCAAAACAGCTCATGATATCATGTTTGCAAATGATCTGTTCAATAGCACGAAGCACTTGAGAATGAAATGCACCGAATTACTTCCTGAAAAGGTTTTTTTTTTTGAGGGTTGAAATAGGCGGTGTTACTTTTGTGTGTTGTAGTTCCCCAGTGGTCTCATATCAGTGGGAGGAGTCCAATATACAACCTGAATAACAACCTTAGTTAACAACCATGATTAACAACCAGATATGAAACATAACAAACAATTACCCATACTGTCTTTTATGATTTTAATTCTCCACTGATTTACACAGCATTTAACTGATACTCATGAATGGAGAAGTGCAATATTTTAAAAGACAACAACTACCGGTAACTGCGTTACATTTACGACTGGAATAGGCGTATATATACGTGACTGTGGTGCTGTCTTCTGGGTTCTGTGGAGTATGTCTATTTTAGAATAAGACACACTTACAGCTTTAAAACACACAAACACACAGAGGTAGCCCTCAGACTGAGGTAATGGAGGCATTATTGTGAGTGATGGGCCACACCAGGCTCCTCCACTCTATTACCTGCCCATCTTGAAGACGTCTCCATTTGCTCACCACACCCCAGCAATATTCTTACAGTGGAGAGCGAGAAAAAACATGTGCACAATGAAGTATCCCACAGCTATGGCCAGGAAAACTGAATGCATAGTCTATGCATTCTGTGCTCTGTCATATATCTGGGCCATCTATTTCTATGATGTGCTAATCCAATATCATCTCAGTCCTCCAGCCAGGCTTAGTGCCATGAACTGTGTTTGGAGCTTCATTAGTCACCTGAATGACAGGTTCAGACATCCACACTATGGCTTGGTATGCTGGTTGGGCAGGCAGCACACTGCTGGCTCATCTAAAGCCTGCATGCATTTCTGGCTGCCCGTTAGTGTAGGGTTTGACTTTGCTCTGCTGTGAGCCCTGAAACACCCCTGGCTTTAACAGACAGGAATCCATCATCAGCCCAATAGCATTAAAAGCACTGACATAACCACACCTAGTTCTGTTTCCAGCTGCTTAAACTTCACAATACTTAATTCTGCCCCGACCTATCAGTAAATACATCATGTATCAGTTTGCATTTTGTTATTTATATAATATGTGCCAGTGAGAGAGATCAAATAAAGAGTTTGTAAGATCGTATTCCAACCATAGACTGCACCAGCTGTTCAATACTTTTTAAAGTAATGTATATGTTGAAATATATCAGTCGCAATGTAAATGTGGTGATAATGATGTAATGTTCACAAATGTGATCCACTTTGGACCATGAATACCTATTTTAAATTGAATTCCACTGACAGACTTGTTTGACCTTGAATGAACAACAGATGTCGTGGTTCTTTGGTTGCAATGTCAACAATCAAAGACTTCCCAAACATGCTCACTTTCCCCAAGGATAGACCTATAGACCTTGTTTGGTTTTCTTTTAACTGTGTGCTGATATTTAATTAAAATTAACCATGAATTGATAAGTAACTGAAGTCATCTGTTACACCACAAATGGGGTGTGTTCAAGACGGTTGGCATAAGGAATAGTTGTCTGCTACACAGCGGATCCCAATGGACACAATATGTAACCAGACCAGCACTAGAAATTACTGGAATAAATTTAGCTACCATTGAAGCATAGTCACCTTTCTTTCTTTTTTATTACTCCTATGTATTTGTTATTATAATTTTGGACACTGTAATTGTTTGTTGTTTTTCCATAATGACTAAAAACATCTCTAACAATATCAACTTCACTCACAGCAGAACATGCACAAATTGAGAATGTAACCTTGACCCACTGGAGCTGAAAATAAGTGCATCCACCCTTCCAAACACCCCAACCTCTGTACCCATAGTCACAATGCTGTTTCCTGCATCTATGTAATCATCTCCACCTAATTTATTGGCAGGGAATTGTACTTTTCTCACCTTTCCTACACAGAACAGCATCTTGGGACATTTCAGCACACTTCAATCATTTTAAATTTAGAAAGCAGGGTGAGGCAAACAGAATACTGCGCACATTAGCAGTTCAAGTGCAGAGAATAATCTACCAAGTATGATGGCTAAGTGGTAACTTGCTTTATTACTGTTTTATTTATAATGATTCATAATGCAGCATATAGGCACTTAAAGGGCAGTTACGAAGCCTAATGACCATGAATTTGCTGATATGCTGATATGTCAAAGCATCATGAGTGCATCATAGCTTGACCAGGCATGAAGCATTTCTTATTCATGTCTGAATGATGCAATATACATACGGTGGAAAGGTCATTACTAAAATACCATTTCATTTCTATATCGTGACAAGAAAAGTTTGAACTGAATTTGATTTCTTAATTATAGAAGACAGGACCTTGCAGCAAGCAGGTAATCAACAGTTCCCCTATCTTTTCACAGCTATACAGGAAACACAGGAGTCTAAACAGTGGAGGCGTTAAGTAAGGCTGCTGTTTTGTCTCAGTAAACACAAGAGGCTTAATGGGATTTCACGATTATCCTCCAAGGCTAGATATTGCAAATCTCCCACACATCCCTGTGTACAGGTGGAGAATATTAATGAAAATAGGTAGGCTGAAGATTTTCGTTGCAGACCTGGTCAAAAGCCAAATATTTTGCTGCAGACACTGCTGGGTGTTCAAATTCTTTGTTACCACTGAGCAAGTGAAAATATTTAGCTTAGCCATTTACTATAGAGCTTTTCATGATGTTGACTGAGGAATTAGAGTAACTCAAGTATCATTAAGGTTACCCAGTAACAGTACTGAGTTACCAGCTACATATTTTTCATCTTTCTGTTTAATTGTTTTTGTGCTGAAAATAGGTATTTTAGTATATCTTTTTATGGTTCCACATCTCTGCTGACAGACTAATTAGATTATGAAGAACAGCAAACTTAATACTTGGTACAAATCCACACCAATGATGTTCAAATCTTTAAACGTAAAAGACGCAGATTTCACATTAAACCAGCGTTTAAGAATTTTTTTTTCTCCTTTAGCTACCAAACCCCTGCATCCACCTGAACGCAGCAGGAAACATGTTTATAAATCTGCATCCTTTCATATGAACAATGCTGCATCAAAGTGCAGTGACGTTAGACACAACTGTGCAAATGACTGCAGACTGATACGGAACAAGCACACAAACCTTAACATACACCACACTGCTCAATTTTAAACTTTGTCAGATTAGTTTTTCAGCCCTCCATGTCATTATCTCCTTTCAGTGTCTGTTTTTTTTTTTTTTTTTAATATATAGCAAAATTTGCATTTGATGATATATTTCTAAAAATATCTATGAAACACATAGTCACACAAACAATTTAACAATACTGTACATTTATTTTTATGACCATAGTACAATCCAATAAAAAGCTGCAGGATATGTTTTTGTGGTGTTGGGCTGCTCTGCAACATCCAGACAATAACATGCAGGGCTGGACTGGCCATCTGGCATACCAGGCAAAGTCTGGGCTGGCAAGTCCTTTGGGCTGACCGTGAAACAAATAAAAACAATCATGAATCACAGACATGATGGTAATCTGTCCAATGTGTCAATGGATGGTATTCACATGGGATTTGCCTTACTGTTGCAAGTGGGACTGAGTTCTGGGAAACACCAACAAGACCCTACTGCTTGGCTTCCTCAGACCGAGACTGCCTCCTTCTTGGACACCTCTGCTGTCAATCAAACAATCAACCAGTGAGCTCATGGTCAGGCGTGTCTTTTCAGCCAACCAACCTTGTTTTTTGGTTGACCGGTGACTGTTTTTTTTTGTGGTACGAAAAAAAATAGGTAGAGGGAGGGCCAAAGACCACTTCTCCTTAGGCCCATTGGCTGTCAGTAATAGCACAGACAGAAAATAAAAATGAAGAGGAAAGAACAAAGAAACAGGGAAGTCGCACAGAAATATCAAGAAAAACAAACAACAAGCCTTTTAGGCAGCTGCTGCCATATGCACCAATCTAACTGAACTATTTTCTGTGGCAGCAGCTGGACATTATTTAGCATCGTACAGTGTAAAATAATGAATATAGCATCCGTGATGTCACCCACAGGTTGTCAACTCCCCAGATTAATCAAAAATGGGCAGAGAGCTGGAGTTGTGGAAGGGAGAGACAAGACCACCTAGCAGGATGCTACCAAGATAGTGGAGACTAACAAGGCTAACAAGCTAAGCTTCACTGGGACGGCAAGCAGCTGACTGACACTGTGGTACTGTTCCTGTCTGTTGGCATCGTCCCTCCAATGGTATTTTACTTGGGGTAACTTCCTAAAAAACCTAACACCAACTTCAGCATTCATTCATTGTCTTAACCGCTTCATCCAGGTATTCCCGGGTCACATGGAGGCCGTGCCCATCTCAGCCAGTGTTGGGCCAGAGGTGGAGTACACCCAGGACAGGTGGCCAGCCTATCGCAGGGCTGACTCACAAACAACCACACTACCTCACACCTACGGACAATTTAGAGTGACCAATTCTCCTAGTGTGCAGGTTTTTGGACTGTGGGAGGAAACCGGAGTACCCGGAGAAATCCACACACCCAGGGGGAGAAACTGCAAACTCCATAGAGAAGTGTTCGTGCCCGTGATTTGAACTCGCAATCCCTGGCCCCGAGCACTGTTGCTGTAAGGCAGGGGTGTCAAACTGATCCATGAAAGGGCCGGTGTGGCTGCAGGTTTTTGTCCCAACCAGGCAGAAGCACACCTGAATCAAATCATTCAAATCACCTGAACTGTCTTCACTCAGTTGATCAGCAGCATCAGCTGTGCTACTGCTTGGTTAAAACAAAAACCTGCAGCCACACCGGCCCTTTGAGGACCGGTTTGACACCCCTGCTGTAAGGCATGAGTGCCAACCACTACGACACCGTGGGGCCCAAAAGACTTGAAAAACTTGCGATTTAACAGGGCACAGCAGCACCGCGGTAATGATACAGCACCTGAACGGAAACATGTCATCGGTGAGGATGAGGGTAGCTTAACAGCGTGGTAAGTCACGATAATATCCTACGTTTGTTCCGTTTTGACATGTGGAAACGTAACATGGTTCTCTCAGGTAGCTCGCCTGACGCTGCTGTTTGCTTGTGAGCTGGTTAATGACAGTGATAGAGTACATGTGTGCGACTGTGTGTGTGTATGTGTGTGACACACACTCAGTTTAATTAGTTTAAAGACTACTTAAGATAATTAAACTGAAATAAAAAGTAGCATCATTGTGCGCAAGTGAGATTTTTTGTTTACTGATTAAGTTTCAAGTTTTCATTTTCTGACAAAGTCTGAGACACTGTACTGCAGGGGTACTCATTAGGTCGATCGCGATGTACCGGTCGATTGCATAGGCAGTGTGGGTAGATCGCATGATATTCATAAAAAATAGACTTCATCCTATCATCTATACCGTTACTTGATTGATGTACAGGGAAGCCAGTCAGATGACATCTGGATTTTTCTGACCCTAAGTTAACTGTGCATACGCAAACAACAGCGCGAAGTGCCGCGAAGCTGACGAGCGAGTTAGCAAGTTACTTCCAATTTATAGTCCTCATTTTTTTCTCTTAAACATAAGAAAGGGTATAAAATAAGTGGGGGGGCTGGCCCGAGTTAAAAAGATATCACTTTCATACGGAATGGGAGGAGGACTTTTTTTCACGCTGACACTTTTGAAGTGCGTTTGCCTCATCTTCTGGTCTACCATCACAACACCAAAGAAGGGAAATGTGGAGCGGCATTTTCTGACTGTTCATGGAAAATACAACACCGACTTACCACCAAAAAGCGAACTGAGAAAGACAAAGGTGAAGGAACTAAAAGGCCACTTGTTATGAAAGTAGCATTTCAGATGTGTTGTGAGTGCGTGCATGCGCAGGGGTGTGAGTGAGCGAGCTGAGTGCGTGCCTGCTCAGGCATATGTGAGCGAGTGCGCGAGGGGGAATGTGAGGCGAGGGAAAACTAGAGCAGTGCTGAGCATCAATGTACAGTGAAGTTGGTAGGAAAGGAAAATAAAGACACGACATCTCACTGCTCAACCCGGAGCCCTGTGTTTTGTGTGCTTCACCACGACAGAAAGTGAAGGGGGTTAACGGCGAAAAAAGTTGAGACTGAACTTCAAGCCCAGGAGACGGCTTCTCCCCTGTGCTGCTTGACCACGGTCCAGGAGCCGGACAGGAAAAGGAACGGTTAACAGTTTGAGTTTTAGTTTTAGCCAGAGGCTGGCTGTCAGCAGCTACTGTCCGGACAATGCATCACTGGCTGATTCTATTAAATCCAGGTAGTCAGAGTAAACTCAGGTCATGACAAAAAATGTTCTCAGTTAAGTGTGTTGGGTTGTGCAATATTGTCTCATGCGGTTATGCAAGGTATATCAACATACATTGTACATGTAAAGAATCCTCAATATATTTATCAATAAATATATGTTAAAAATAACGTGTATTTTCTGTAGTAGGTAGATCTTTTTTGACTTGGTCATTTCATAAGTAGCTCGCATGCTGAAAAAGTGTGAGCACCCCTGTTCTGTACAATCAGATTTCTGTTGTTGCCTTGGGGGTGGCAGATTTTTGTCCCACATAATCAAGAGCACATGTGACTCGACCAATTAGTTGATTTAATGATTTGTGCCTGTTGTGCTCCTGCTTGGTAGGAAGGAAAACCTGCAGCCACAGCAGCCCTTCATGGAATAGTTTGGGCATGCCTGCTTTAAATTGATCACTCAGCCCTGTCACTGTTTCAGGTTCCTGTCTGCCCCTCCCCCTCCTCATCTGGGTGCACCTGAGCCCTGTTTGTGTCTTCCACACCTGTTTCCCATTACTCCTCATTAGCCCTGTATATAACTCCCTTTGTATCAGGTCTTGTTCCCACTTTGAAAGATTGCTGGGAAGTGAACTATGGAGATCAGCACAGTCTTATTGTTGTGTTTTTCATACCTTTCTTGTCTTTTGGATTCTGCCCTTTTTCCTGTTTTTATGTTTGACTGTCCTGCCTGTGGACCATGTCCAACCTCAAACACAAATAACTTTTGATTACTCTGACCTGTTCTTAGTCATGCATTTTAGCGCTCCTTTCTATGCCATGTCCCTTGAAAATCCCAGTTTAACATTGTAGAGCTTTCTCATAAGTATAAGTTGGCCAGTCGTGTTAGTGTTGTGAAGCTGATTAGCTGTAGCCTACATGAACTGTTGGGTGGAGTGATAGCGCTCTCCACAAACATGGAAATATACTTGATTAAATAATAAATAAATATTTAAATATAAATTGATTTCCTGGAAAAGCATGGTGAAGTATTGCCATGCTTCAGTTTGATTGACTTAGCTGCTTCAGAGCAATAAGTGCAGAGACATACTCATAGTTCACTTGATTGTTGTGTTGCTCAGATTGATTGAGGGCCATGTCTTGTTGCTCTGATTGGTTGTAGAACT
>JAOWBC010005401.1:0-11251 GCA_028566105.1 Hypoplectrus providencianus
TATTATTATTATTATTATTATTATTATTATTATTATTATTATTATTATTATTATTATTATTATTATTATTATATCCAAACTCATTTACTGTTCCAATATTTAATATCTGCAACCAACATTTTAAAATAAAAAATGTTTTGATTTTTTCTTATCTTACCAAGCCAGTAAGAAGAGTTTTATAGTTGTGGTGAAGGACATCACAAATATGCCTGGGTCTAAATACTGTTCCCGGTCACAACTATTCTCCAACAAATGTATTCCTCAGCAAGTTTACAGCCAATTGTTTCACGTCTCATTGTCACCCACGGCAGCACACTTGTCTTACAGGCCTGTTTCTCATTTTGGCTCAAGAATTTAATGGTGTCTAGGCATGCAGCCAGGCAGTCGAATGTTGTGTGAGGCGGAATAAAGCTGTGTTTCAGAGGCAATTCACAATGACAAGTGACAACAGTTTCATACAAAGTGTCTTCTCCTCGCAGAGACTCATTAGGCTGTGCAGTTGAGAGGGAGCAGCCATGCAAATCAACCTCTTATCACTCAAAGTGACATATAAACAATCTGTCTCCCGTCTTCTGGACACCCAAGGTAGAGACACTGCAATGCCTTTCACTAACCTTCCCCTGAAGAGAGGAGAGCTCACATGCAAAGTTCTTCAAAAACAAGATGGGCTTACGTGGAAAAAATTAAACAGTGTTCATATGGTGAACACTAGCAGAAAGAAGTGATTTTACTGCCTTGTACTTCAATCAGAAAGGAGCATTACTCCATTATTTAAAATGATGACTCAATTTATACACAATGTCGAGGTTAACCGCCAATGCAGAAGTAAGATGCTTAGCAAAAGTTAAGCAAAAGTCTCTTTGCCATCCCTTAATTGTTTAACTGCAGGTGCCTAACTTTAACAATTGCAGCTTTGCTATGGACCAACTTTAGTTTAAAACTATGTGCAGATATTGTTGAAAGGAGTTTTTAATAACGCTGTCCTTTAACTCTAATATTAACTTAACATTATGCAAAACCATCCAACAATATAATTGCGTGAAATGTTATTACTGATAAGGATGTATGCCAAGAATTTAGAAAGTCCCAAGTTGAAATAAACCATAATTAAATTAAGTAAGTAATTATCTTCTAACAAAAAGTGAATGTGATGGTATCCTATAAGTTCTATGCAAACAGATACAGCATATGTCTACTCTCTATCAAATGAACACACTAAAGGATGGAGGGAAGAGCAAACACTTGCTCATTGAGTTTCAGATCACAGCTCCCCTGCCCTATAATACAGAAAACCCTGCCAATTCCCCAGTGCTGCTCTCTGTCGGGCCTGTCAACATAACCTGTCAGCTGTGCACCACCAGTAACTTCCTGCTGCCGGGGTATAACAGAGAGCAGGCAGAAGTCTGATACATGGTTTCATGGAGGGAAGACAGAAATCATCTCTGAAGAGCGGGCTCGCTGCTTTCACAGCTCAGATTTACAGTGGGAGTAACTTTACAGGGACAACTTGACATTTCTGACTTTTAGTTTTTGGCACAAGGTATTTTGCACAAAGTGGGAATGCTTTTTTTGTTTGGTGCTCGGTAAACTCAAAAACTGGTTGTTTCATTGACCCACATTGGCATGGTTTTAATGGAGTCGGCTTTTGAGTTAAATGCATCACTATTTTAATTTCAGCCACAACTTATCATTAGCTACAGGGAATGATATAAGTAAACGTATTAGCATTAGTAAAGTTACTTATAAAGTATAGGTAAGGTTGGCTCCAGTAAAGCATCGAATCCTCATGTTAGACATGCTCGAAAAATGTTGAATTCAGAAAGGGCAAAAAAAGGTTTAATAGTTTTAATCCAGTCTCTTTAAATGTTTTTGGCAATAATTTTGTTTTTTTACTGAACCCACATGGGAATCTTCCAGCTCTGCCCTTTCATTCATGCTCACCGTAGTGTGACTGACTCAGCCCTGCGTTTTTTAAAGGAAGAGATAATCGTGGTTAGGACTTTGGCCTCACAGCAGGAGGGTCTCGGGGTTGAGTCCGTTTTGTGGCTCTTCTCCCTGTGTCAGCATGGGTTCTCTCCTGGTAATCCGATTTCCTCCCACAGTCAGCAGCTTAGGTTTAACTGGTCACTCTAAATTGCCCGTAGGAGTGAATGAGCGCATGAACCCAATGAATGATTTAATTCTTTACATCCCTTTACAAAGAGTAAACTGCCTAACTGTACCTTAAATGTCATGTCTAGCCTTAAAAACAGCTTTTTCCAAAAGAAAAAAACAATTCAGTTTGATGATTTGATAATCCATGCATCAAACCTTTGCCAAGAACAGCTCCACTTAATCAAGATGAAGCTTTACATTCTCAAGGAACAATCAATTTACACCTTTATCAATAGTAGTCAGCCAGCGCAGACACTGCAAATCCAATACTTTCAGCTGAGCCGCAGTGGCAGGCTGAGCGGATCTTTAAATGCAAATTATTACATGACAACAGTTCAAAAAATCCTTCCTTAATAATTTCTGCAGTAAACTTAAATAAGATGATTGATGATTGAAAATGGTATCTATGAGTATATGTTTGGGTGGAGTTTTTTCCGTTAAGGTTTTCTTCCCAGCCTTTCATTTGTGTGACATTCAGTTGCAGTGGATTTTCCTCAGTGCGACTTGCTTTACATGGAAATCTCCACTTAGTGAAGGAGAGGACAGTATGGCCGAGTAGGAAGATTGTATCATTATTGAGATGTGCTATAAATGTAGCCATATGGAATAGTTCAGACCAAACACACAATTTTACGTTTCTGTTTTCGGCCGTAATCTAATAGCCACAAACAGTCAGCCCGCCAGCAAAGACTCAGTAATCTTGACTTCCATTTGGAGAGCTGGATGCAGAGACACCGCTGCCACTTGTGTTTGTTCTTATAAATAATACATTGTTCTCTCTTGCTCCTTGCTCATGACCCACAAAATTGCCTCCCACACAAGTGTGGTAGCAGTACCCACACACTGCATGAAAGCTGGAAGGAGGGAGGCAAAGAAACAGGGAATAAACTGATTCTATTTTGCAAATCATTATGTGTATGCAACCCTGGGGAGTTGCAAATCCAAACACAAGCTGTGTAGGGGAAGAGTAAGGTTACCGAGTACGAGCCATGGAGTGAGCCCTGGCTGCAAGAGAACATGGTGAGTGCTTGAATACAAATGCTGGTGTGCTGAAATTATTTTCTTGACTGTCAGGAGTTACAATATAACATTTTGATGATCTTGATGATGACTATGATTACATGTATTATTGATTAAAAAAATGATGGTGATTTGTAATCAGCTCACTTGATTTCAGTTCTTTTTAACAATAATTCCCGGTAATCTTAGTCACATAGTTCAGACATCAACTGTGTTATTCAATGAGGTGAGAAACAATTGCAATTCTTGTGCAATCCCCTTTTACTTCGTGTTTATTTTACAATTTAGTTGTCAAAAGGCAAAGTTCTCACAGTACAACTTGTGTATTTAGGATATTATCTGTTAAACGGAGAGATGCAGGGTGAAAGGGCTTCGGGTGGGATTCGAACCCTGAAGACTGAGCTGCTGTGGTGAGCACTGGACCAGGTGTGCCAGTGGGATGCCCATAACTTATGTTTATATAATTAGATTTACTTTGAGCTTTAGCAACCTAAACATCTCTTAAAATCTGACTTTGCAGAAAAGATATGAAAGCTAAAGTTGACCAGAATTCTCACTTCCGTGATCATTTTTCCTCATGCTGGAATTAAACTACACAAAACCAATAATGACTGGCACAGCAGGTTCAAAGAGACTTTTCAAACATGAGGGATGAATGGTGCTGTGGCGTCAGTCTCTAGCACTGTATTGATCTTCTCTGTGTATCAGGCAAGTAGAGAAAAAATGACTGGTTGGACACACGTAGACTGCCATATCTTTCAGCCAAGTCACAGCACAAAAGCTGGTGTGTTGAATCTGACACACTGACATGTGACTGATTCTGACATTAGCAGCTATGCGGCTCAGTTGGCAGAGGGGTTGCTGCTGATCTGAAAGTCATTTGTTCGTCTGTATGTCCAAGTATCCTTTGGCAAAATACTAAACCCCAAATTGTTTCTAATCCTGAGTTTATTGTTGTATGAATGAATTGCTGATGGTGGCAGGTGGCTGGTTTAAGGTAGCCTCTGCCACCAGTGTGAATGTTTGTGTAAATAAATAGAAGAGCGCCGTCTGTAGTGAAAAGCACTTTGAGTGGTCATAAAGACTAGAAAAATGCTCTGTAAGTGCAGTCCGTTTACTCTGAACTCCAACCAACAGAAGAATGCCTTCTCAGATCCTCTCTTCACAAAGCTGCAAAGGCTTACAGGAAATCATAAGTGCTACATTTACATTTGGTCGTCTAAAGAGAATGTCAAGCTGATTCTTTTTAAACTGAACGTGATCAACGTCGGTAATGTAAAAGCATATGGCGACAGATGTAGCAACTACCTATCGTTATTCATTACTAGTTCAAAGCCTCGTATATGGCTGAACACGTGTCGCCAATGTGATTTTGTGTGCAGCAGTGACAGGAATATGTTTCCATGTTATGTACGTTACGTATGTTACCGTGAGGTGGTGAAACTGTCTACATGTTTTTTTTGTGAATTTTACAAAGCAAGACATGTGACAAAAACATTTTTTGACACAAACTATGTCAATTCTGCACAAAGAGTTTGGTTTCTGTTACAATCTTTTTCTCAACCCTCAGTGCAAAATTAATGTTTCTCATTTTCTCCGGAGTGCAGAGTGCACACACAGGAAGGTAATTGCTGACACAACCTCTGATGAATTCCTGTCTGCTAAATTATAAAGGGAAATAACACGATGTGTAAATTGCAGCTATAAAGCAACTAGTCCCAGTAATGAACCTGTTGATTAGAAACATTGTCGTCTGAGGACCTCCTCTTCCACCTCTGGCTGAGGCATCATGTCGCCTCAGCCTGGCTTATTTACTGACAACTGCTCCCATAATGTATCTGTTCAGTCCTCTCAAATCATTTTGGAGCTGCTTTGTTTTACTGCAACACGCAATGCACACAAATACAAATACAAAACTGACTTCTGACAGAAGAATTGTTTTTTAGTACTGTCATGTCAATGACACCATTAGAAAGAGTGCATAATACAGACATTGTGCTTATAAGGATTTTTTTTTAAAACGACAAACCAACAAAGTAACACGTTTCAAGCAAATCAGTCAATGATAATTAAATGTCTTTTCCCTTTTTGTTACTTTTTCTTAGATTATTGTTACATTTGTATTTCAAAACTTTGGGGTGAAGTAAAGTTGTGCCTTCATAGAAGCAATAGTTGCGATCATAAAACACACAATGAGAAATAAAAATCTCTGTTCCCTTCAAAAGAGATTATGAATACAAGCTACCGGACCACATCTCAATATAACCTGTGAGGTGGGGCAAAAGTACTCAAGTGAAACACTTGGTGTTAAGTTACTATGCTGACACCTGAGAAATCAAACTTATGTACAGTGCTTGCTGATATTTTGCCTAAAAACTAAAACCATAAAACCATTTTTTTCTACAGATGTGGTGTTGTTGCTGAATGGAATAATATGTTATCAAAAGTGCAAAAATATTTTTCACCGGTCATGTTTTGCTCCTGTCGTTAACCTGCAGCCGCAGTATGTAAAACCTCCTTTCTGACTAGACTTATTAAAAAGAATTCCTTGTTCTTCATTTCCTCCCCAGGCCCAAACCTCTACCCTTATTTACCACCCCTCAATTTGATGTTGTGCTCATTACAAGAGGCTGGATTGATTCAGTTGGATTCTCATGGGAGAACCAAAGAACCATCATTGCATTTGGAAAGGTCTGGTCAGTGCATGCAGATCGTGTTTTAGTCTCTAAACCCAGCCATGACCCTCATTTCTGAGTCAGTGCTCCTAATGGGAGCTGCATGACGTTAACCTTTTTAGTGTTTCTCCTCATTCAAACGAACAGATGTGAAGTATAGCTGTGCAGAGTAACTGACAGGAACTCCACAGGCAGAATGGCCAGAAAGACTAATCTAGCAAGCACAATACTTTTTTTCCCCTTTTTTTTAATCGAATGGAACATTTAGAAAAAAGAATAATTAATGTTTTAACTAAAAGGGAGCTGTCATCCTGATATGACCTCTGGGCTAGCTTGTGTTCCACTTACTTTGGTTACTCTATGAAATGCTCTCTAAGGGATTCTCTCATGTTTTAAAAGAATTAAATGAAGCAGACCCATCATAAGTGAGTATCCACTGGCTAAACGAACTTGAACCTCTTTTGTCTTTTATCCCTGTCCTTATCTCAACAATAGAAGAGGTGTAATTTGACTCACTAAGTATTAAACTATCATTCACATTCATACTAGTTACCCTTCAGACACTTTTCAAAAAACACTTAAAAAACACATTAGAAAAAATATTTTTTTGAGTAGGGGGGGCTATAAAATGTTCAAAAAAAAAAAAAGTCCCAACAATGCTTCAAAATATGAAGATATACACTTCCATTAACTTTCCTAATGCATAGATTTAAACAGAGTTTCAGCAATTACATTTCAGGAACAACAGAGATAACCCCTTCCATTTTATGGGATATATGCTAGGAATAATGGCTTTAATCTAATGGCTTTAATCTAATGAAAAATGCACAAAACAAAAATATCAACAACTGAAACTATCTGAAAGTGAAAGTGCATCTAATCAGACTTCAACTCTGAAAAACATTAAAGTGAATCTGGCCACAAGACCAACACTTAAAATGGAGAGGAGACTATAGGATTTGTGAAGAATTTGGTAACAAGCCCAGTAACTACAGTTTAGCAGTTTTGTACAAAGAAAAAACAAAACAAAAAAAAACACGCTCTAAACCCTCTTAATATATCTTTAACTCTTCGATGCAGAATAATGCTCCTATGATAACTTAAAGGTAATTCATATTGGAACTAATGCAATAATGTTGTTAAGCTTCCCAATGTTTTCCATCCAGAAGCTGTCTGTAGACTCCATGACGGCTTTAGATCTTACCTGTGTGTGAAACAGTGGCCATATGGGCCGGGCTGTGTGGATAATATCAGTACTCACTCTCTGTGTGGGAAGGCAGCACCAGTCTGGCCAGCAGCAGGAGATGAAGAGCTCCCCTGGTGAGAGGCGACAGCCATCTAAATCTCAGGTCCATGGTCTGACTGCCGGTGCTCTCGCCTCTCGTCCTGAAGCCGCCGTTGATTGGCTAAAACCTCACACAGTCATAAAGTGACACCTGCAAAGACACAAGAGGACTGATGTTGAGAACGCTCAGAGTGTATGGCCATGCTGCTAAATCTGCATTTTCTTCATTCATTATCTGTAACTGCTTGTATTCGATATGATTTCTAGGGTGCAGAGGTACTGCTCTAAACATCTGGCCAGGATAATCATTTTGTTTGTTTTCCTTATCCCACACACCTTTGCTGTAACTGAGAATTAAATTGTTTAGCCTCTGCCTAGTTATACCAGTATTCCCCGGAGCAGCTGCCCCATTTTCATTCTTGCGATGTAAGAACAAATATTTGCCATTTTGGAAGGATTGTAGTAACCTTTAAAAAAACATTAATATTGTATAACTTTCCAGAAGTTATGGTTTTTATTTTTATTCTTACAAGTTATGTATCTTATGATTATATTAGGTTGCATGTTTGATTAGAGTATCCAAACCTTGTGACTTGTGGCGTAAAGTGGGATCGATTTGTTAAATATGAAGTCATTCCCTTTATTTTACCAATTAGTTGATCATCAGGGCTGGTGCGTCTTGTCCTGAGTTAGTATTGCTCGTGTGCAAATGAAAGTTAATGTTACAGAAATGATTGAAACCCTACATTTCTAATTCTGAGTTTATGTTTATATTCCAGGTTTATAACCTAACTAGGGGTGTGTGGATGTTTGTTGTACATGCTTAAACAATACAGAAGAAAATCCAGAGTTGTATCTGCAGGACCTTTCCTGCCAACCCTCCCAGAGGGGAGTTCACAAAACTTAAAGAGCAATTGGTAAAAACCCAGACAATTATGTTTAGTTTGTTGAAATGATCTCAGGGAAGCATTGAGCATTTAGGTAGCTACAGTTACAGAGCTGTTGCAATGTAGCCCACTACATTATGCTTTTTTAAATACATTTCTTATATATTGTGCTCACAGACATTATAGCAGTATGAGTAGGCAAAATATTCAGTACATCACTAGGTTTAATACAATATAACTCAATAGCACTGCAGACTAGAGTCTCCAAAACCACAGGGTTGAATCACCACCTCTCTAAAACAGCTTCAATTACACAACGGTTGTTAAAACTTTAATGAAGGGAGGATTTACTGCAGGCTGCATTAGTTGCAGAAGTTGTACCTATTAAAATGGCACTGAGTACTGTAGATTTCTTAAATTACATTTTACGGTTACAGCTCAAACTTCCCCTTCGTGTATACAAGCCAAGAAATACCAGCACAAATCATCCCTGTGTTCCTTCTGGGTTCACTCTGCGGCAGTGCATCGTCGTACTTCTGAAGCAGGTGTTTGTGTCCGTTTGACATGTTGGTAATAACACCAGGAAAGTGACGATTTTGCAGTGTGTTCCCATAGTTACCCTTTACACAGTGCCTGGTTGTCCACGGCCATCATTGATTTTGAATTTGAAAAAATCATTGTGTTTGGACTCGCACAAGAAAAAATTCTATTGATCATTTTGTACTCTCCGCAGTACATGACATGTATTTCTACATACTTGCAGGAAACATGATCTTAAAGTGTTCTGTAACTTCAAGATTACATGAAATGACTCAGCATGTAAATGAAAAGAGTCCTGTGACCTGAACCAACTGACACTGACAACTTTGGATATGTGTACCCGATTTCTGAGACACGAAATCTGCAAGATTAAGGTGCAGCATAAAGCATGAATCAGGTCAACAATCAGACATATATTACAAAAAAGAACATTTCCAGCCATCACCTATCCTGCCCACCCAAAATAGACTCTCTCAGTCTTCATACTTTTTACCTCACTTCCTTCTTTCCTTCCATCCCCTCATAGTTACGACAGCCACTAGAGGTCAACCTTAAACAGCATATTCAGTGTGGGTTAATAACCTTCAACTTACTTGCTAACATTTATATGTCATTTTCAAAATCATACCCATTATTTTTCCAGACATAAAAGTATAAATAATGAATGACAACATCAAAGCATATAGAAACTTTCATTTCAACAAACAAGCTAACTAGCTAAGGAACATGGTGGAACATTTAGCATCTTAAGAGGGACTGTTTGCTCACTCCTTAACCAAATTAACATGTGGTTACTGAAATATGATCACCTTTTGAGCCTGCTCCTAACTTCACTGATTGTACATCGAGGACAATTTTGTTCAAAGAAATGTGTATGAATCCTGAGATCAGAGTGATGCAAACCACTCCCTTCCTTCTCAGCCAACAAGGAATTTATAGAGAGAACAGAGGTCAGGCTGTACTTTCCCTGGATTTTCCTCCCAAACACTCTGAACCTCATCAAGGTAACCATCTGTGCAGAAGCTCACTGACCACTGGAGCCATTAGGTGGATCCACCTTTCAGTATACTGTTTGGTGAATCTACTTGACAGCTAAAAAAAACATTCATAAAAAAAGGAAACACGCACACTCACATACACCTGGATTTCACAAAATCTTTGAATGTTACACAGTGTGTCTGGATCCTACTTAAAGTTGAAGAATTACAGAAAAGAGTTCGGGGAAAGTTTCCAAGATGTCTGACGTGTCATTAGGTGTGCTGTGACAGGAAGGCTGATTTATTTTTTTGTGCAACAGCATTTCTTCTCTAACCATTGCAATTGTCTGCAAACAGCCCTGCCGAAACAGCAGAAATAACACTTTCATGTGTGCTCACAAATCACAACACATCTGGCTCAAACTTCCCACTCAGTTACCAGATTCAAATTAAACTCTGGCTTGGTTACTTTTTTACATTGCAGAGTTTTAGAATATCTGCGATACGACTTATCTAAACCTATCTTTCTTTTTCCTTTTTTTGTCTTTTTTTTTTAAGAGTATGAAATACAACATAACACACAGTTGTCAGTGTAGGTAATTATAATTGCAAAAAAGTTGTTAAAACTTTACATTACCAATGATAGCCACACTGCAAACTATTGTTAAGACTGCATTCACTCTAAAACATTATAGAAAGTTTTTTTTTTTCCTTAAAATACTTAATATCAAGGGTTGAGGGAGGGAATAAATGACTGTTGCTGAATTGTCTGAATACAGATAATGCATGTAACTTTGTGGCCTTCTAAACCAAGTTGCAGCTAATGAAGGGAAAACTAATATGACTATTTTGTCATCCGTCTATACATTGTAAAGAACAGTACATAAGGGAACAACTGTACTGAACAAGTTCTTCCCCAGTTTATTGGAGTTTACAAGGAGCAGAATTTTGCTGTGAAAAAAGTAAAGAGAGCTGCTGGTTTGCTGAAGTTAGCCTTAAGCTAATAAATAATGAAAGTCAAAAAAATAGCTGTGTGGGTGTTCTTTTTTGTTATATAAAAACTATGATAACACTTATGTAGATAGCTACAAACATCTGACAATAATGAATAGAGGCTATGAGATAACTGCCTTTGGCCTAACACAAATACTGGAGCTTTATGTTTCCTCTCACGCTGCTTCTGGAGTCTCCACAGTCAGACTACAGCAGCAATGCTACAGCTTTGAGCTCTGGTAGTAAAGTAAAGTAAAATGTGTGACAATATCAGCATGTTTATGGCACCTAGCCTGCCACAATGACAAAACCCAGCGCCATGGGACTTCCTGCCACTGGAGGGGAGGCCAGAGGGGGCATGAAAGGTCACAACCTTGCATTAAATAATCCGGTATTCATGCCAGTCTAAAGGCTAACCCCAGCAGGGCAGCAGCTTTTCTGTCTGTTTCTGTCTGTCAGTGAATTTCTGCTGTTTGCACAATAATCCTTACAAACAGTTTGGCTCCCCTTTGTACTGCTCTGCACTGTAAATATTGGTATCTATCATATCTAACAGTTTATCCTTAAAATAGCAGCAGCTTTTCAGCCTTATGTAGACGGACTAAAGTTCAAATCACATCCGTCATCTTAAAGTTTAAGATGTCATCTTACAATCTAAGATACACAAACCCTGTTCATTTAATATCAAATCAACTCTCCTAAACCTTCAACCATATTTTT
>JAOWBC010005401.1:11351-25922 GCA_028566105.1 Hypoplectrus providencianus
ATCATCATTATCATCATGCATGGGGTTTCCTGGGACAGTTACAGTTATAGTCACCATTAATATCACTTGTCCCCCCTGTGCTTTGACAAAAGTCAGCACTATTTGGTGAAAAAGGTAAGGTGAAATATTTTGACTGAGATAAAGAGCATGCATTGCAGTGTGTGTGATTGGGACCTGAATTTTTATTATCATATTTTTTAATTAGTTTATTAATCCCACAGTGGGGAAATTCAGCCTCCGCCTTTGGACCAGTGACCCTCCGTTAACAAGCCTGATTCCTAACCTCTAGGGTACGGACTGTTCAAAGCATTTGGTGCTGAGGTTTTAACAATGTTATGTAAAATGTGCACAAAACCGTGAGGCACGGAAGTTCTGAGATGCCTTAAATGTCGTTTGCTGTTGTTTTCACATAGAAAAACAACCCTGTTCTCCTGGGTGAATGTCTGACATGTGTTCAACCCTCACATCATAGTAGACACAGTGACAGACAGAATCCATAGGAGGCTTTCTGCAAAAGCAAAACTTTGCCTGCTTAGACCCTGGAAACGCTGCTCTTTGCTTGTGAGGGAAAATGGGCTCCCCAGCTCAGCTCTGGAAGCAAATGTCTACTACACTTCTAATCTAGCTACTGCTGGCACATTATCTGGTTAACTGCTAAGCCTGCCAGAGGGACAGACTAAAGATGTCCTCCTTGGAGGGATACAGTGACAGGACAGCCAATGAAATGTCTCATGGGAGTGAGAAGGGTCCTTTAATGGAACAGCAGGATGTTGAGCAGGAGAGCAAAACTTGTCCCTCCTGTAACAACTGTGTCGTTTTTCCTTCATCTCATCCTCTCAGTTCAATCTAACTGATGCCTACCATGTGATTGGACTGGCAGACACCGTTCATCACACGAGCAGCCTGTGAAAGAGCAGGAGACCCAGGAGAATTTCATTCTTTTGTGCACTAAAGAAGAAACTGTCTTTGGAGAATGATAAGGTGATAAACAAAGGTGCCCTACTCAGGAATTCATTACTGATAATAAGAGGTAAGGAAGAGAAAGAGATTAAATAGTCAGAGCAATGAAATGCTTTTTTTAATCTTTTTTTTTTCTTTTTAGATAATGGTTCAAATATTTTATTCTCACGTTTCTGAAAATACAGCACTTTCACTGAATTGTTAATGATGGTATTTTAGAAAAGTTCACTTAATAACATGGCTGCAGAGAACAGTGTGCTTGCAGACTTACATAAGGTTATAATTATATTCGTGCAATCACATTGTGAACTATAGTGGGTTGGTCTGTGGCATGAACTGAAGTTTACTTGATCTACACCTTTAATTAAAACTGTTGTCAGTATCCAACCAATCTGCCTCTTTATTTTCAGCAAAAACTAGAATAATGAATCTACACTTTGCCCAACATGACTCAAGTTAGAAATAAATGCCAGGTTATCAGTATCAGCTACTAATTTACATTTAAGAAAAAATGGTGGTTAGAAAATGAGTCTTATGCCAAGCTAGTAGAACAACACTGGATGGGTGTTAATAAGTTGGCAATGACTTAAAAATAATAATAATAATAATCTTCAGTATAAACGAACGAACAGGACATCTGTGATAGAAGAGGAACTTTTCAAGGAGTTTTGCTTGATTAGACATTGTGTAAAGCTTTGTTCCATCTAGCCACTCAGATTCTGAAGAAGAGTTAATTATAAAAAGCTTCTGGATTTGTCTTGCTATGGACTGAAGTGCACTTTGCTGCAGTTGCAGAGTAAGTGCTGTTGGACTGCTATTGTTCTCGCTCTGTAATGATGCTAAAACTATTAGAGCCAAATGACAGAAATGGGTTTCATTTGTGTTAATATACATTCAGTTCAATCAGTGCTAAAGCGGAACTGATGTGCTCAGCCTCGGAGAGAGAAAGAAAGGAAAGAAGAGCAGGAAGTGAATTATCTCAGTTGTCTCAGTGGATTGTCTCTAACTGTTGAGATGAGGGTGAATTCAGAACGAAGCTTACAGAAACTTCAGAGAAAAAAACAAGTCAAATGTTCATTGTTTGTCTCAATCTCTTCCCTCCTGCAGCTCCATCTAGAATTGAAAGCTAAATGAAGAGGAAAAAAATGCTTCACAACAGGGATTTTTTTGTTTATATTTTCAGGAATTACACAAAATTTATTTTTTGGCTGCGAATCTATCAGCCGTGTTGCAATTACTACTTAGTGTACCCAGTGTATGAAGATGAAGATTTCTAGCTAGCTTAATGAATAAATAATGGATCTGTTTAAGAAAATACATTTAAATTCCAGCACAATATGTAGGTTAAATAGAGCAAAGCAGCAGTGTGTTTGTCCAGACCTGGGGCAGTGATTAACACTAAATAAGAGCTAAGCCCCTGTGAGTTGTAAAATGAGACATGCCGTTAGAATGGAGTTGAGCCCAGAGTCGATACACAACCTATCTCCTGTCAGGGCGCTCCCTTCAGACCCACAGCGCCCCTGTGCACACTCTGATTACTCCCCTTCATCATTCTGCAGAGACTGAGAGATACTATACAGGCTATTCGCCGATGTGGTTATTCACTCACTGATGGCCCAGACAGCTGGCAGGAAGAAAGCCTGTCTGTGAGCTGGCAGCCGCAGCACGAGTACAAGAAGCAACCTTCAGAGAGCTTTGATACATTAATGCAGTGAGATGAAACACTGAGCTCAATCATTTCAGTCTCTTCATTAATCACCATGTCTGCTATCCAACACCCTAATTAATCATAAGGAAAAACAGCAACGTCCTTATTCACTATTGGGTTTTTCTTGGTCAGGGATTATGGGTAATTGTTTTGCTGTGACAGTGGCAGCTCTACAAATGCCATTAAATAGTCATGATTAGTTCATTTAGAGTTGGAGGTTAAAATCCAATATATCCCAGGTTGTTATCTAATGAATGCCATCACCTTTTTCTGACCTGGCAAATAATTTTACAGTGCAGCAAAAGTGAGTCACAGTAATTTTTCAAAACCACGTCATGCATACTTTAATTATCCAGGTGTGTTTCAAAAGTTTTGGGATCTCAGATGGACTACAGACTACCTCCCTAGGCATGTTGGTTGCAGTCGGGATGTTATAGTAGATACAAACTTAGTGGTAACAAACAAAATAAGACAAATAATCATTTTAATTTATGTTTACAGAGAAAGCAAGGTCTCATGACTCAGTGTGACATGGCCACCATCAAAGTACAACCAAATAAGATGTTTGTGACAAAAGCTGAAGGAACAAACAGAGCTGTTTTTTTTTAGTACTACACAAGTCAATTTCCTGGGTGTCTTGAGGACGGAAGATGATGGCTCAGGTGAATTATTTATTCCCTTCTGAAAGCCATCTAGCACCCAATCACTGGGAGAGCAGACCAATTTCCTTGACAGCCAACAGGCTTTTGCCCCAAAACTGCTGCCGTGTTGTGAAACACTGCACAGCAGCAATGCCCCCAACAACAAACAGAAACAAAAGTGTTCAAACAGTGAGACCCCACCAGACCAGTATTCCCAGTGCTTCATATCTCATACTGTACAGATTTTTTGGGATAAAACAAGTGTTCAGTCCAAGGCTCATTGTGGATCACCACTCAGCGGCATACAGTGATGCATTTATGGGACTGCTGTGTTGAACGTGGGTGCTGTAATTTATGTAAAGCATGAGGGAAAGGAAGAAAGTAGGTCTATGTTTGGTTTACAACAGTGTGGTAGAAGAGCGATTGCAGCTTAAGCTAAAAGTGGAGGACAGCCTAAACCTGACAACACGGCAGACAGTAACGCTGACCTCTAGTGGCAAACCCCTGTTCATGCCTATTCCTGTAAAACTAAAGATTTGTGTTTTTTTTTTTTTTTTTTTTTTAACGTTACTTTACATAACGTTTCTTTAACTTCAGGCATTTCGAGTATAATTATATAAATAGGTTATTTTTTGGTGTTGTTTGTCAAAACTTCCTGATTTCCTCATAAACACTGTTATATGAACACTGTTTATCCATGGTTTCTCCAAACAGCATGGACAGAGAGCCACATTCTATAATGAACAAATACTGAAGACTAAAGAGGGTCTGCGATGCAAATGGCTGGGTTGGATTCATGGATGGCTGTGGATAGGATTAAGGCCTGTTGTGTGGCAGTGGTGAACTGATGCTCCTGATGTCGGTCTATTAGAGTTACTCAAGTTCTTACTACTAGGGCTGAGTATTGGCAAGAACCTCACGATGCGATACGTATTGTGATATATGGCTCACAAGACGATGTTATCGTGATATATTCCAATATTGTGATGTATCCCGATGCGTTACATAGTTTACTCAGAACAATCTAGATGATGTATCTGTGAATCACAATATTACTCAAAATTGAAAGTAGTAATTGAGTCAAAACTGTTTGATTGAAAAAGACGTTCCAATGTTATTTATTTTTGTACTTAGACTTCTTCGTCCTTCAATCTGAACAGACCACATTTCATGAAATATAAAAATGTTCTTCTATTTCTTTACGAAAGATTTGATAATTAAGAATTAAATATCAACATTTTATTCTAGGTCAACGTACCATGATACATTGTCGTATCAATATTTTTTCACACCCCTTCTTAGCACTAGTACTTTATCAAGCCCAAGACTTGACATATTGAAGAATAATGAGAAGACGCACACAAGACAGCTTCACGTTTGGACACAAATCCTAAAATCATATTTTGCATATTTTTCACCAGTATTTCACTTGGCTTGAAAATATATTGGTGTTTGCAAAGACGGTAATGTGCAGTGATCTACATATGTTTTGTAAAATACACCAACATTCACTGCATTCAAGAAATTAAAGTAAGTGTGAACTGTAATCTGGCTGTTTTATGTTGGTACCACCACAGGCAACAGCAAGTAATTGGTGGTTAGTGAGTGGAAAAGAAACATGCATAGAAATCCAATCTGTGCCACGACATCAAGAGTGACTTGGTTAAGTCTTGTACAAGAGATTGATTATATCACGGCGAATGATATATGACAACAATGACATGGATGCAACAGGTCTTAAAAAGAGGCTGAAATTCATTATAAATCAGATAAGCTTCACAAAACCCTGAACAATCCTTTAACTTTGCAGCTGCTGAATCAGAGAGGCCTCATTGATAAGCAGTCGACTCTGAGAGGAGGCTGCAGGAAGCCTGTAACTGGCCTCTAAAGGCTGCGTATCACTCACTGCTGCACAGCACACCAGGAGTCCCTCAGCCTGTTATAATAAAAGGAATATTTTAATATTCTATTTATGACCAGCTTCCTGTAGCAGCTTGAACATGAATTCATTGTGAAAAAGTACCAAAAACTAAATTCAGTGTAAAATGATGCAGTGTCAATCCACAACAAGGCAGAGAGGAACCTCTACTAACTGAATCAGGAATATATAAGGGTAATAAATATTTGGAATTCCAGAGTTTGTGGAAGAGGGAAGAAACTCTTCACAAAGAGCGACCTGGTCTCTCTTCATATGGCAACCAAAGTGACACTTTCAACTTCAGCTCGATCTCTCTAATTGTGGTAAAATGTTTCAAACTGATTTCCTATATAAGAATGCCCATGTGTAAGCATATATTTTCCTTGTGTATCTCTTTAGTTGTGGTTTTATGTTAGTGAAATCATGATACCTCTCTAAGCTCCTTGAGAAGTATTCATCCAAAGTCAAGAGCATACACAGCCTCAAAGCTAATCAAATAATACATGCAACCTCACACAATAAGATGGCAAACAAGCTCAAGTCTGGAGCACAAACTACACAGAGGCAGGATTAGCTCCATTAGCGCAGGAATCTCAGAAGCAATTAACCTGCCGTGAGCAAAGCCGTCTCTCAGATTCCATTCAGGGAGGCTGAGTGACTGAGGAGCAGAGGGGGAGGACTCCGGAAAGCTCTCAATGCTGGAGTCAAACGCAACGTGTGATTTATCATTTCACAGCAAAACAACTCACTAAAATGTGTTTTTAAAAGGACATTGAACATATAAGAAAAAGGCAATACAGTAATCAGAACAAGTGTCAGTGCTTGGTCCCAATCTAATACCAGTAGAATATGGACCAAAACCAATTGACAGGTGGCTTTGCATTGAGTTCAAAATAAGACACAGATGAAACTCAAAAAAAGACATATTTTTGCTTCAGTCACAGAAAATTTGTTGTTTCACTTATCTAAAACACAGTATTTAATAAATTCAATCAATTTATAATTATGTTTTCTCCAATCAACACATCAAAACCAGGTTAAATGAAAATGCATTAGATGATCGCATGAAGTTATATCCACATTAACACACCTACATTTCTGTTTTATGTAACGATTAAAAAGAACACCTGAAAGCTTTTGAACAGAAATAATCATCGCATAACATCCAACTATTACTAAACATACACTGCATGTTTTGTTTTTTTTTACGTTGGAGTAGGTAAACTGACAATGTAATGACAACTGTGAATTGAGTTGTTGTAACAAGTTGAACATTGGGTCTTGACAAAATGGTCTTTGAGTAACAATTTAGCGGTTGCACAGGACTATGGGATTAAATGTTGAAAATAGTCTGAAAGAAATGAGGCCAGCTGCCTGAAATGTAGTTACTTCCGAGACACCAGACAGCTCTGCTGAAGAACACGAGACAACTTCTTAAGAGTAATCCTTGACACTTTTGTCACATGGTTGTTTTAAGACAGTCTGAACTTTACATGTCAAATATAATCAGAAGCAGTATTTTCAAAAGTGTAAAGAGTTTCAAAATAGTACAGCTGTTCACTACTCATTTCAAAACAAATTAGTAACAAACGCTTTTTCTTCAATCAGATTCCTCCCATTAATTTGATAGTAAATATATTAAAGTATGAAATGAAAAATGTTGATGTTCATCCTTATCTCTATTTATACCAAAGAAATCACGCCAGACTAATTTGCAAATAGTTCCTCATCATTCCAAAGAAACTGATCGATATTGATACTGAAATTCACTGATCTTGACTCTTCAATAATGAAGACGAATGAGACCCTAATGACTTTTGTTGAAATATTTTATGAATGATAATGGAGAATCAACAATTAGGCACCCAGCAGACATGGTCTCAAGTCAATTTTAAAAGCCTTTTCAGTCCAGGAATTTCAGACGGTCGCTCATAATGCTAGAATCAGAGCACAAAAAGGTGACCCAAAGCATCATTCGGTTGGTATCACAAAAACAACATGTGCAAAGTCGTCTGGTATTTCGGCAAAGTTACCGTATCGGCTCCTGTCTAGTAACCTCATGCAAGAAACTAATGAAACTGTCATTTGTCTCTCAAGGTCAACCAGATCACACACAACACATCTGCAGGTAAATATTGTAATTTTCATTCCACTTCATTTATCTGGCAGCTATAGTTCCAAGTTGATTAACAATTCAGTCATGATAAATGTCATAGATTCAACCTTTTACAGTTTGCTAATCCTAAACAATATATATATTTATGTCTCTGTAGAGACTATTAGGTTTTTCCTCTCTTAGTGGACTACAATGGAATTCAAACTATAGTTCACTGAATCTATCAAAAGTAAATTAACCAGAATTATAATTGATAATCAAAACAAGAAACTGCTGGTACCAGCTTTAAATGTAAGTGTTTGACTTCTGTTGTCAGAACAAGCTGAATGTTTTTTTGACTTTTGTATGTTTAACTGTTCTCTGACAATTTACAGAACAATGACTGATCAGTTAAATAACAACACTCAAAGACTGTATTAACTTGCCTATTTTAACAGTTACATTTTAAAATAACTAACTGATACTCACTTGTGCATCTTGTAAAGTTCAAGTTTAACTTTGCACACAGGCTTTGTGTAATGTGCAACTTAAGTACTAACTATTTTCCCTCAAACACTTTGCTTTTGAAAATTGCTGTACAAATAAAAAGAACCATAACAGTTACCACAAGGACATGTTAATAATTAAATCTGTTTTGGTTGAACCCCTGCAGTGGACGTTGGGTTTAAGTGTGTGAGAGCACAAGCATCAAACAAGGACAGCAAGAAGATTTTTTTGCTTTTGCACTGAAACACAATGGACTCAGAGTTTCACTCCTGTGAATTCAGTGTACTCTGTCCTGTTAGTTGGCTTCACTCTGTTTCTTTGGTTTAGTATTTGGGGTTATGAAGTGTTAAAAGTGCAATCAGAGGCCTACAATATAACCTGTGTTGGGATGATCTTCAAGAGTCCAAAAAATAAAACTTTAGAGCCACCATGAAGTTATAATAAAAAAATCTCAAAAGGCATGTGTCAGATTGCCACATTTAGCATAAAACTTAACAAGTTCCTGAAGGCAAGTGCTTACCTGTGTCAAGCTCCATTGAGAAAACAAGAGTATCCGAGGAGAATAAGTGCTGGCGGATTTAAGCGTCGTTCCTCAGAAGTAACAGAGCAATTCCCCTAGCCCATAAAGAGATACCCCTCCAAGCATGGAGCACTGAGCCTGGGGGAGGTGTACAGCCACAGGTAGAGCCTCCAAAGCTCTGCGGCAGCGTGATTGATCTGAACGCAGATCAGCTCCTTGTGAAACTTAGGTGGGAGCTGCTGGTGTCTCCTGGGAGTACAGAGCAGTGAACAGCCCACAGGTCTGCGAGCACAGCCAGCCAGCCAGCCAGCCAGTGTCTATGCGCATGATGTCACAGGTGTTGGGTTTCAGCTGGAGGCTGGGGGGCGGGCTCTGCTCTGGTGGGAAGCTCTGCTGAAGGTTTGACCCAGCACAGGTATGGTAGACTCCTCCCTCAGGCTTAACCTGACCTCAGTAGAGAATAGGTAGAAGGGGGCTGGTTTGTTTGTTCAAGACACTAACCAAGTCATAAAGGGGTCAAACTGGGCTTTTAGAGCCGTTAGCAGGAAAAGCTTCAGGCAAGTTAAAATAACTTGACGTCCGACACAACAAACAGAGGTTTGAAAATCACAAATAAACGCTGATCTTAACAACATTATGTTTCAGAGATATACTGCTAACTTCCAGTAAATGTGATATTCCAAAGTATAAGTGCTGGCATGACAAAAAATAACATGAATAACTAACTAACTATAAAATTAAACAGTGCAATATGCAATCTAATGATCTCATATATAATAATCTATACATTAATTAAGTTTTTTCATTAATTGAAAATACACATTTAGATTAACAAAAAAGGCAATGTATTATTCCATTTTCCCAGGTGCCTATATGGTAGCCATGTTGGATTTTTTAAAAAATTTTTTTTAAATGGCCACCTTCAAACACATTTATTTCTTATTATCTAGACTGCTTATTTACCAAGAATCAATATTTCACAGGTTGAATTCACACTGTCAGCAGCTCAGTGATGCTCATTTGAAATCAGAAGAAACCTCTCACATTATACTTTCCATAGTAGGTAGTCATGTAATAATCATGATCATGTACAAAAAACAGTTAAACCTGATCCACCTTCTAGAAAAGTTGACAAAGGAAGACTCAGCGAACCAGGATGAGCCACAACCTGTAGGCGAAAAGTTGACAAAGGAAGTCCCAACTCATCTGGATCAACTTAATATGGCAAGAGTAGCTCTAATGAACAGCAAATCTCTAGAATCCAGTCAAGATGGTGATCATCGTTCCAACACTGTACTTGTGAATGGCATCAATGTTGTACAAAGCATCCAGCAACAGTAGTCACAGTCAATAAGTTTAGGTGAGTGGTGGCAGACCGATGTCTCTAAACAGAGACTACAATTAGGGGATTTCGGGGCTTGACACCTACAGGGCTTTGAAACGCATCACAATGGAGCAAGGAAGACAATGAAAAGATCCACTACCACATCAGAGATGACACAAATATCAATAACATCTCAGCATGCGGGTTACTTTTCTGTATTCTACAGTCTTTGATGCCAGATACTCTCTCATGACCAAACCTGAAAGCTGAACCGTCCCTCCAGCTTGTCACTGCTTCTGCTGCAGGACAGAGAGCAACAGTGTGTTGCACTTTGGAAACAACAAGCATGAAGAAGCAGACACCTTGTTTATCCAGCATGCACTTCTGGCTTCACGTCACAACCCTCCAATGCACAGCTCATGTTCTTTTCCTCAGACAGGAAAGAACTGGTGTTGGTGGTGGCAATTCAAGAAATCCTGAATTCTCACCGGCATGTCATGCATTAACAGGAACAGACAACACTGGGTGCTTCTCCAGAATAGACAAAGCTACCTGCCTGAACACCCATCTCAAGGCTCTACAGGAACTTTGTCAAACTGAGGAAGTGAAAGGTGATCTGCTATTCACATTAGCTAGCTTGCTGTACTGAGATGGTATTTTTCAGCAAGCACATGGCAGAAAGTGATAAGCCTCCACCCACACTTGCTGCTCTCAAGCCGGATGTCCTAAGACAAATATCCAGGCCAGAATGTGGGGTCAGGAGTGTACCTAGTAGGAGTGTCCTGACCTACTGACGAATGGCTCCTATAAGGGCAATGATGGCCAGCTGAAGCTGACCAATCACGACTGACTTCCTTGCAGCGGAGGCCATCAGTGAGATCTTCAGATGTTACTGTAAAGGAAATTGTTCTTCTCAAAGATGTTCCTGCAATGACAGTGATGATCACTGGGAGAAATATTGGGAAGTTAAGACTCGTCTTCATACTGTCATACATGGCTGCTTACGTGTAAACTTTGGGTGATTTGTTTTTCTTTTTTGGAAGATATAAATATTCAGATTGCCACAATAGTTCTTAGAATGTAAGATCTGTGAAACTATACATTTAAAGCTGACCATCCATCTATATATATATGACTGATGATCCAAAGTAATCAGAAAGAGTTATTATACTGAAAAAATAGCATTTAAGGGGACACCATTTAAATGAATCCAAGATGACTGGTGAATTGGCTCATGTGAAATGGAATCATGTATTTTCTGATATTAAAAAAAAAAAAATTTCCTAATTTCCCTGATAACGATACAAAATTACCTAAGAAACCTGACTATATCTGTCTGCCAACCTGTCAAGGTTGTAGCCGCTCTAGAATTATGAGTTACCATTCTGTTTGTGTGAAACAATGACAATGTCTCAATTACAAGACATGCATCTACTTTGCTGTGTTTTTTAGCCACCACATCATGGCACATTTCTGTATAACACCTGTCGGATTCACTTACCTATTATCATTGATAGCTATATGCTGAGCAAACGTATGAGCTCTTACAACTTGTTACTTATTTTTTATTTTTTGAGTTCACATAGTGGGCTTCAATGGCTTTCCTGGATTCAAGGATCATGACCTTTGCTCCAAAAATGAAGCAGCATGTAGGCTGAAGGAAAAGAAAACTACACTGAGTTGGAGTCATGGGGTTGTTCTCACAAGAACGGAGCTCAAAAGCAAAGAACAAAAGGGACACAGTATGGGCACATATTTTCCTGACAATTAAATGTCCAGAGCTTACACAGTGAATGAGCTATAATTACTTCCATTAACTTGGAATGTGAGAGGTGGAGCTCCAGACAGGAGCACAACTACAATAATTTCCTTCCTCATATCTGAAATGCACCTGCAAAAAGGAATCTTATGAATGGGCAGAACTGGACAGAAAGATAAACATTGATAACATTTATGATAGTGGAGAGTAATCATATCCTGATGGTTGGACTAAAAATGTATTTTTACAATCATAAAGGATTTTCAGGATTTCCTCTGCTGGTTATGGGCATTTACTCTGTATACCTAACAGTTTTGACACAGACACAGCAGCCAATCATGTCCCTGCTGTTGAAGTTAAAAAAATACACTTTTGTTGAAATTGTTGCAGCCCTGCTCTACCCCATTCACCCCCAGCCATCATATCGGTGCTCTGGTCAAGGTCTGCAGAAGCCCACCTCTCATCACATCACATCTAATGGCTAAAACCTATTCAGGTTTCATTGTGTGCACTATTCTGGTATCGCACAGTGGAGATGTCAGTTTTTTTGTTGTTGTTTTTTTTTACTGGAAAACAAAACTCATAGGATTTAGCACAGTAATGCCATTGGCATGGGTTGCTGATGAGTGCTACACTTTAATGTCACAGTGTAACAATTTGAGTGACTCACTCACTGACAATATAGAAGACCTGAGCTGGTGACAGGGCCTTTTAGCGGCAGAAGAGCCTGGTTCCCTTAAATGGAAGCGTCTGGTGAGCAGGAGGGTTTGTGGTCCTGAATGAAGGAGTTCAGGTTGACAGGAGATGTTTTCAATGTTGTTTAACAAGTTTTAGAATATGCCAAAATATGTCATTGTGACATGTTGGTTCAGTTGGTTTTGAATAACATCTAAATGGTTTCATCACTCTCAACAATACCTTTAGAAATATATATATATATATATATATATACATTGCCACAACGGAAACAGGTTTAATACAAAAAAGTAAGTCAGTGGCAATAAATCCTTCTGCAACAAAGAGCATCTTTTACCTCTGATGTGGCTGCTCTGACAGGGGGTATCCATTTCAACTTAACATCATAGAGCACATTTTAAAGGCCTGCCAGCTCATGTTTCTCACAAAGATTTTTCATTTTAGCAAATGAACCTCCTTCGATTTCACAGGACCAAAAGACAAACAAGCTGTAGTTCCCCCTGAAAATGAGTGGCCACCTGCGAGAGGAAACTAGCTGCATATTCTTTCCCTTCATTCAGATACCAAGGGCCGCTTGGCAGCTGTGATTATTGCGTGAGCTGGATGTTAATAACATGCTGAAATTATAGATTCAGAAACAAAATGTGCCCGGCCATAATCCTGTAATAGTGGGAGTGAACACCAAAAATTGATTTGAGTCTTGTGACAGCTACAATGCAGCTAGGCGCATCACTTTTCTCCTCCAGGTAAAACTTGAATTCCCCCTTTGTGGGTGGGCTGCTCAGAGGAAAGTTCTGTCTAAGTGTCATGAACACACACCACATTTATCATCGCTAAAATCACATTGCTCCAATGCTGCCTTTCTGCAAGACTGCTCTACATGAAACACAGTGGAAAGGAACATTTACATTCTGCTTACAAATGGTCAGCATGCAAGTAGGATTTCATTGGTTGGTTTCATTGGTCTTTAATAGTTAAACGAAAATGACTTTCACACATAGTAACTCATAATAATATAGTAGGTCCCTAATTTTGTGTTTTGCACAGAAACTTCAGCATAGCATCTTTTACTTCATATTTTACTAGCAAACTTTCTTGCAATGCCAATAAGGTACACTTTGACAAATATTTTATCTTTTGAATTATTATTCAATAGATAAAAAATCTATGAATAAAGTCAATACTAGTCATACGTAATCATGCAAGTTTTAAAACTTCACTGTTATACAGTCAATGGTAACTTTCTCATTCATTCTCAGTCAGTTCTGTGTATTTATTCACACCAACCTATCGCATTAACAAACCGAGGATCTTTTTTTTTAGTTTTTGTTTTCCTCCACCAAAGTTTAGGGTGTTAACCACTTGTCATCTACATGGGCGGTAAGTTTATTTTCCCCTTTTCAAGTGGGATGACCTCTATTATACTTGAGTGTCAGTGCTTATCTCTGCAACACAACAACGTTTACAGTTTATAGGAGGCTGATTTTTACTTTCTTGCACTACATATTTTCTGTCATATTTTAGCTCATGCATTGCAGTATTTATCTTTAAATTTACCATGTAGCTGAATGCTAGGATAACAAATGAGTTCAAGAAGAGAACAGCTTAAAACACCAGACTGAACCATAGATACTAATTAGAGTTATCTGATTCTGAATGCTGTTTTTGTAACTGAGCAAGATTCAGCAGTTCTAAGGAGCTAGTCTGACAGTCTGCACAGTCCATAGATAACAACAGTTCTAAGAAATGAGATCACAAGCAACTTTACCTTCAAATGTTTTCCACGTCTTCCAAACTGCCATCAAAGAAGCATAATCTATTTGGCTTACATGTATATTCAGTTTTGCTGCTTTCTATTTTTAGCTTGATTGTCCTCATTGTGACACATTGGTGCTTAATATAGCCTTATATTAATACTACACAGCACAAGCACTATGCATATATCCACTGTCCCTGTTTGTTCCAGCAGAACAATGAATGGATATTACAGAAAGCATCTTAGGAATTGGTTAACATAATAATACACCAATGGATTGCATTTATTTTACAAATTAATGTTTCACTTTATTGTCCCATCTGTCTCAGAAAACAGTCATTTCTCATGTTTCATGGCAAGCATCAGCCAATTAGCATTCATCACCAATCTGACATCATCTTTCTTTGCCAGAGCTGTTGAAATAGCTACATCCATTACTATGGTATCAGAGACATGACTACAAAAATGTTGAGAAACATGGATGAGATGATCACATCTAGACAGACTGTTGTAAACGAGGGCCATGATTTGATAGATGTAAAGATGAAAGCTTATATTCTATCACTTGGTGTTATGGTGATGGTGGTTGGATATCTGGCAACCGCATTTACCCCACCCCCCAAGAAAAGCATAAGACAACATATACAAACAAGGTTTTTGCAGTTTTTCACATTACTATAAATTTTC
>JAOWBC010005473.1:10746-24285 GCA_028566105.1 Hypoplectrus providencianus
GCAGCAGCAGCAGAACACAGTTTTTAACTGGATTGAAAAGGTTTTGAAATTTTAAAAGCCACAAATATGGATTCAAGCAGAATATATCGTTAAAATTTCTTTATCATTTTTAGAAATGAATAAATATATCTTTTTGTTAATAAATGTTCACATTAGATCTTTAAAACACTATGAAAGTATTGGAGTTATTATTTTGAAAAATCTGTGTGGGACAAAATACAGGTACAGGAATATATCATATTGTTTCCCCGTCTTCTTATAAATTAACTGGCGCCAAAATCAATACATTTCTTATTAAACCATGCCCAAAAGCAGTCGTCCACAATATTTTTCAAGCCAAGGAACTTTTACAGGACAGGAAATATACCAGAGAAATAAATTGGCAAGCCTCCAACAACATTAAACGCTCCTATAGTCCAGGGCTTTAATACGTGCTGGAAATCCTTGAAATAATTAAATTGCATCAAACTTAGAAAACATCAAAAGTATAACGACAAAGGGCAGATAAACACATTAAACATAAACATTTAAATACCATTAAAAGCTCCTTATAAAACAAACAACAGATATAAGAAAATAGAAGCAGCTAAAACAGATGCTTCTCAAAAATAAAAGGTATGAAGAAAATTCTGTCTGTCTGTGTGTCTCAGGGCTGTCTGTCTCGCTACCTGTCTGTCCACACGGTGGACTGGACCACCTGCTGCAAAATGACTCATGGTGTGACCAGAGGACTCGCATTCCTGCACACCGAACTCTACAGAGGAGGTATTATACCATTACATTATTATAATTATTGGCATGATCATTATTTCATCTGTATGAGAGTTCAGGTTTTAAATGAACAAATATGTATTACTAAAAATCTCCCAGTACGGCTGGTAGCTGTAGCTTTTAGTCAGACAAACTGGAGGAATATATCATATAAGAATATAAGCAACTGCATTTGTTGGGGACTATTTTCAGCAGCGGATTAACCTACATTTGTGCTCTTGTGAGGATGCAGGATTTAGTTGAAATGAACTGCAATGTGTTAATAAGTTTACCATTTTTATGGGTTTCAACAGCAAGTAAGTAATAGACATTAGCGGACTTGAGCCTTACTTTTTAATATAAATTCATGTTAAATTACTTCGATACTTCAGCCATTTTGGTAAAGAAGAATGTAATTCAGATATGTTTCCATTTTGTCCATCATTGTAGTCATTTCCTTTCTTCTGTCCAGTCCATTTCCTCTCTTTCTTTTTCATTCCTTCTTATCGGCTCACAGTAATGTTCCTGTTGCTGCTGCTGAATGCTAAACACGTCGACCCGACTGCACATGATAAAGATAATTAACTGTCTGTCTCTCTCACGGAGCGGCTGGTGTTCATTATAACGCAGCAGGGAGTCAGACACACAGAGCATCACTGCTCCCTCTGCTGGATTTATTTAGAAAGTCAAATCTGTGTTTAATCCTCTGAACCTCTTGTCACAATCATCATCATTATAATACTGAATGCAGTTGCAATTTTGCAGTGTATTCTAATGAACGGCTTCAAAGGATATTTTACAAAAAATGTTTCTGTTGCGTTGCCTGCGGAGACACACCCTAATTGTCAGTGTTCTGTTAAAGCCATCCGTCCTCTGAAGGCTCTAGGTATCTAGTTTGTGGTTGTAAAGTTTCATGAGGCTGTGATTATCTTAGAGGTCACAGCAGCTCATTTTATACACTGATCTCAAGTTTCACTCACTAACATCATCACACATGAAGAAAATTAAAGAGGCTCAGTTTTCCAGTCACACCCCATTTATGCAGCAAATTAAAATCTGTAGTGCCTAAAAAAACTGCATGTTTTTTGCCCCAAGCTGCCTATTATCGGCATAAAATGGGTATCTCTGTAAAAAGGACACTCATTCGTACATATAAAACCAATTTTCACTCAGAAAATAGGTTTCATATGTACACCAGGTGTAGGTGTTGATGTGGGGCGGGGCTTTTAAATCTGGTTACTGGGCTCACTGGTTGATGACTGTCAGCCATCGTGATGAACAATGGCACTGTTCATCTGCCTGACCCTGGTAGTTAATCATGAGCCAGAAACATGTTACAGAAGCGACCAGGATATTGAGGCGTATAAACCCCAGATCATGTTTATGATCCTTGATTGTTGGCTGAGACCTCAGCACACAGGTGATCACCCACCTTTCAGAGTATAGAGGGATGAGATTTATGTAAAGAACTGGGATAAGACTCGAACCAGGACACGGATGTGACCATAGTCAGTGTTTCAGGTCCTGATGGGTCTCTCCTCTGTCCCCACTCAGACCAGTACAAACCAGCCGTGGCCCACAGAGACGTGACCAGCCGCAATGTTCTGGTTCGGGCTGATCTGTCCTGCGTCCTCGCGGACTTCGGTCTGTCCATGAGGCTGACAGGAAGCCGGCCCTGTCGCCCCGGAGATGACGAAACCATGGCGATATCAGAGGTACAGTTGTGTGACTAGGCCAGTTGATGCTAGGACAGGTGTATGAAGAGACAGAAATGTTTACCTGTTTGTGTGCCTGCAGGTGGGGACGGTGCGGTACATGGCTCCAGAGGTTCTGGGTGGAGCTCTGAACCTCAGAGACTGCGAGTCGGCGCTGAAGCAGGTGGATGTTTATGCTCTGGGGCTGCTCTACTGGGAGAGCTTCAGGAGGTGCTCACACCTGTTCCCAGGTGAGCCACTGCAACAACAGCACACAGTTAACACACAGTACCATCAACAAGCATTATGATCAGCTTCATGTAGTCAGAGTATTAGCAGTAAAATACAATAAAAGTACAAAAATATTATCTGCTTCATGCAGTAAATATACGGAAACCTTGTTTGGCTTCAAGTAGTAAAAGTATCTGTAGTAAAAGAACAAAGGTATTCTCAGATTAACGTAGTAAAAGTAAAGAAGTATTCTCAGCTTCTTGTAGTAAAAGTACTGCAGTATTTTCAGGCTATTGCAGTTAAAGTACCTGTCATGCAGAAATGTTTGCATAGATGAGTCGTTGTGCAGTAAAAGGTCTGTCTGTGACTAATATCTGATTCTTTGTGACATTATTACATTTCTGCAGCATGTTACTGTTTGGGCTGCTACAGGTGGAGTTACTTTGTTTAGTAAACAGCATAATAGTACTAAAGTACAAAGTACCTGATGTGTGATTTAGGTGAAGCAGTACCAGAATACCAACTGGCATTCCAGGCTGAACTTGGGAATCACCCAAGCTTTGAGGAGATGCAGATCCTCGTCGCCAGAGAGAAATTCAGACCCAGATTCCCAGAAGCCTGGAAGGAGAACAGCCTGGTAAGAGTTCACCTGTTTGCATCCATACATGAAATAATACTGCAAAGTCGTAATGAGTGTATAACTCTGTCCCTGGCTTCATGTATATCTGTGTATTTTTAGGCATTGCGTTCCCTGAAGGAGACGATGGAGGACTGCTGGGATCAGGATGCTGAAGCTCGGCTCACAGCTCAGTGTGCTGAGGAGAGATTGAGTGAACTCACACTACTGAATACAAATACTGCAGTACACAACCACAGGTAAACATACTGCAGTAATTAACCACAGGTACAAACACACTGAAGTACACAATACAAAGTTTTCTGGTTTCTCGCTCAGGAATCTGTCTCAGGTTGGCTCCGCCTCCTCCTACATTGAGGACCTCCAGGTGGGCGTGGTCAAGAATCTCCAGGGTGACGGCCATTCATCGTCAGTTGTCAAAACGACCACAAGTGGAGCGGACGGTTCTGAAAAGAACAGAAACTGCATCAACTATGAACGGCAGCAGGCACAGGTATAGGTTCAACGAGTCAGAGATAAAAAAAAATAAACAAACCCTTGTGATGTATATTCATAGCTTTCTCTGTCTCATCAGGCTCGCTCATCTAGTTCAGAAAGCAATGTGTCGATGAGCATGGCCCTGACACCAACCTCCACGCTTTCCACCATCTCTGAGGCCAAACACACTGGTTTGTGTCAAACTGAATTTATACTTAGGATAATTTTACTTTAAGGTAGCTTTAATTAGGCATCTCAAGGTCACCTTGGGTTCCTTTGCACTTTGAATTGTTATGGACAGGTCCTCATTAAATACCCCTGTTTCCTCTAGGTGGCATAATGCCCAGTGTTCCAGTCTTCCTACAGCTGACAGAAGAAGACCTGGAGGCCACTAAGCTTGACCCCAAAGAGGTCTATGCTGTTGTTAACTTATTTTTAAAGTTGCTCTATCTGCGTACGTCAGACTCCATCTAATAATGTTGTAATGTTATGTCTCTACAGGTTGATAAGAACTTGAGGGAAAGTTCCGATGAAAACTTGATGGCACATTCACAGAAACAGTTTGGTTCAACAGAGCAACAAACTACAAACCTGCTGTACCATCAGATACTACAAACTGCTGAGGTAATACAACTTTTACTACACACTCATGATGTATTACTAAAACTAAATACACTCACTACAGAGGTAAAGAACTACAAATAACTAATTGAACTGTGTGTTCTGCCACTATATGCATGTAGTAACCAAAGATCTGTTCCTGTGGTTCCTCTAGGCGAACAACTCAGTTCTAACTCTTCCGGGTGAACTTGGGGGTGTCGGTGGGGTTGATACCCCTACCTCCATCCACCCCCTTCCTAAACAGCAGAACCTTCCTCAAAGGCCCACCAGTCTCCACCTTCTCCCCAAAGCCAAGGAGTCGACCTCTGCCTCTTCTCGACTAAAGCTGGGAAAGCTCAAGTCAAACCACAGACAGGTACATTCAGATCTGATTGTCTTTTGTCATCAGTCACTTAATCCAGACTTCTGACTATTAGGGTTATGTTGTAATAAAAATCTGTTTTAATTGCATCTCTAATACAGAATGAACTGTATTTCAGGTGGAAACAGGTGTTGCTAAGATGAATACAGTAGCAGTTGCATCTGCTGTAGAGCCCCACCCAGTAACCACCGTAACTAACAACACCAGCACTAAAGGCGTTGTCGCAACAGGGAGCAGACAGAACTCAAAAATGGTGGTCACCAACAGCTATAGTGCAGGTGTCCCCACCCTGGTGACAAATGGTATGATAGGCGGAGGTCGAACCAATCCAGCAGGGCCGCAGCTAGAAGACGAAGACAAAATAGAGGGAGTGATGATTGAAAGAGAGGATAACGGTAATAACCTGCTCAACTCCAGTCCTGATGAACATGAACCACTGCTGAGAAGAGAACAGCTGCCTGCTGAGAGTGAACCCCCTCCTCATCTGCACCATCAATCACGAGCTGGAAACGTGTCAGGACGAGGGTCAAACTCTAACAACAACAACAACAGGATAGCTTTTGAATCAAACATAAAGATCAAGGGTTTAGAGGCTGGACCTGAAAAGACGACTGCTTCAGAGGTCAATCAGGGTAGGAGTATCAACAGTACTAAATCTGAGCCACATCTTGAAAGTCAGCAGATGAGTGGGTCCGCAGCTTCTGCTCCAGATTTAGATAAAGGCTCATGTTTCCAGACGGACCTTTTTGTCGAAGCTCCAGTGCTTGATTCAGGAACCCAAGGATCCCCAACTTCACAAGCACAAGACCAAGCCACATCAATCACATCTTCAAAAACCCTAGATTTACATGGTCTCAACCTTGCTTCAGAAACTCAAGCCCTGAAAGCTCCAGCCTCAGATCCAAAAGATCCAGTCCTTCACACTCCAGTCATAATTTCAAAAGCTGCACCTTTAGAGGTACCAGTCTCTGTGAAGCCAACTCAAGAAACTCCAGCTTTGGAATCTCAAAACTCTGAAACCATAGCTCATGCAGAAGCTTCCTTTCAAGAACCTGCAACTCTACGAAGTCAAGCCTTAGATCCTCAAACTTTAGGTCTGTTGCAGCCCCAGATTGGACTGGTCAAAGTCAAGAGGCGTGAGCGTCCTTGTTCCTTGGACTTGTCCTCTTCCTGCATTTCACCAGGTAAGTAAAAAACTGATTGTTATCAAAGTAGACCCTCTGTAAAGGGGCAAAAGTATCATAAAGTAAATTTAGACAGATTTAATGGTATAGAGCTCTGCAGAAACAGTACACTCCCACAGCAATATGGTTTCAACACCCCTTATACAATAATGGGTATCTCTGTTTTCTATTCTCTAAATAGTGGAATAAAAAAAACCCATCTCTTTTTGAATTATGTTATTTTCCTCTCTCCTCAGATGATGTTTCTCTCACAGATGACGGTCTGAGCTCTTCAGGAGAGAAAATAAAACGTCGAGTTAAGACTCCATACACCCTGAAAAAATGGCGTCCAGCCTCATGGGTTGTCTCCACAGATACAGCTCTAGACCCAGACTTCGACTTTAACACCAGTGGAAGTAGTAGCAGCCAGACCCATTTCCCTGGTCTTCACAGAGCAGGAAGCATGGGCACCCCCAAAATCAATCAGTCAAAATCTAGCATGGCTGTCTTTTTGGTCGGAAGTGGAGCCACAGCAACTGCAACCTCTGAGCCTGATGGAATGACTTGCTTCTAAAGTTAATGTTTGATTTACAGTTTAGTTTTTGTCTTAACTTCAGCAAAAGCAGGTTATTATTTTTCCTCTTTTTGTTATGGAAAATGGAGATCATAGACTGTTGTACCACTCAGCCTCCCAGGCACTAAAGTGAACCTAATGCTTAATTAGAGGCATGGGATTTCTCCCACTGTAAAAGGCTCCCAGGCTGCAGCAGTTTTTCTTGCAGTAATTCGACAGATGTTATGGGACCCAGCATCAAACAGACTATAGGAGCTGTTATGATGTTTAAAACAATGACTTGGTGTTTGGATTTCTCTGTATCTATATCTTCCTAAATCAGTCAGACACTTTTTGAAGGGTTGTTGATGAGTGGCCAAGCCCTGTTACCATTTGTCTTGGGACTTTCTGCCTTGATTGTGTCTCTGTAGCATAAATACCAATGATGTAGAAAATATTTTTTTCTGATGGTGTTGAAGTCAGCACTTAATTCAAGATCACTATCTTTATGATGTGACAAGTCTCATTGCTAGTGGGTGCGTTGTGTTGTTTATACTGTGGAGTTCACCCAACCTGAGTTCCAAATTTATCTGGGAGCCCAAAAATCTCCGTCAAAATATCAGCCCTTTGAGTATATATTTAAGCTCCTATAACAACTTATTTTGTTATTGGCTGTGGCTAGTTGTGGACAGGTATGGTGTTAAAAAGGACTGAAATAGCCCAACACTTTTCAAATGCATTCTAGATGATTGGCTCCATTTTAGACCATTCTTGTGGCTATGGGGTATTGTCAGTTATTTATAATAAATATGGTCTTGACCTTACCTTAGAAAATAATTTGCTCAGGAGCCCAATAGTGAAAGGTGGGTAAGCAAAAGATGTTCCTCTATAGGCTAATAGATATCTGCCTATCTGCAGATGAAAATGCCCAACATTTTGGGAGCTTTTAGATTGGCATCATTCTGTGGCCATCGTCCTATTTTGGGTTCATGCGTGAGGGTAAAATGGTCTGTGAAATGGATGGACAGCGTTTGGTGCAGCGTCAGTGGTTGACGTGAGTCAGGCGTCTGATCAGGTTGCCTGCTGTGCTCCTTTGGGTTTCCACAGGTTCAACTATGGCTAGTTGATGTGGGCAGGGATTGGCAGTAGTGATCATAATTCCATCTGAGATTTCCTTCAAAATCCCAAATTCACTTCCCTCGAAGTCCCCTATCTCACTTCAATATGGCTCCTGTTGTGGCAAGTGTATGTGTTCTCGATCTGATTGGAAGACAGACAGTTCCCCAGGCTTCAACATCTCTTTTAGCTGATATTGAAGTAAAGGAGGCTCCTTTTTGGTAGATATGTGTGCTCCTGCCATGACTCAGTTTATGGCTTGTGGAAGTATCCAGTTGCAGTTCCAGTCATTATGAGGATTGGCTCAGTTGTCACCTTTATTTAAAGCACTTTAAACAAAGTTAACGTTGTTAAGGGGAACTAACAAACCATATAAAGACACCTGTGCAATTATAATCGTCATGATGACATTTATTTAGGAAATTCTTTATTCAGTGTTTGTATGATTTGAATGAACACTTTTACTAGCTATGCAGTCAGCTCACGATGCCTCTGCTTGTTGTGGCTCTTAGATGTATCAACAGATTGACTTAACTTACTGTCGGGAGGGGGGTCCTTATTCTTCTGATTTGCACTCTTTTATGAAGTAGTTTCAAATGCCTTGCAAGGTCTGCCGTGACTGCTATGTTAGGGCTAAAAGGAGAGAGGATGTGGAAAGAAGAAGACAGAAACAGATATTAAGAAAGTAGTCTTACCATCAGCCTTGTGAGCTGTGTAACCTCGGCCACATAGATCCTCCTCAGGTACCTTTACAAAGCTAACGTAGGCTAGAATGCTCTGGTTTTTGTTCCTTATAATGTATTCTGAGATAATCAGAAGATGAAGAGAGATGAGAGGAAAATGTGTTTGAACTGTCAGAAGAAAAAGTGAAGATCGCCTTTGAGCAACTCCAAAGCTGTCTTATTTACATCTCTCATTATTAGTCACCAGTTCATCCAGAATAAATTATGAGATTAAGGACAGGGCTCCATCATACAATCTTAAATCTTGGACTAAATGGTTATCGAATCATCTAGCAGCATCTTGCAGTCTGTTACAAAGTTACTTAAATTGTGAATTAAATGTTATTTTATTTTGAACTTTCACATAAAGCTGAAGTTTAGTAGAAGGAAGCAGTTACAGTTTAGTGATAATTTAGGTCGCAAACTTACACAGTTAATGACTTGACAGTTTATTTTATTGTAACTGCAGCATAAATGAGCACAACCTGCTTGCCATCAAACAGGTGTAAACGCTGAAAAACTAAAAGTGATACTCAGTGTTTAAGACATGACATATTAAAAAAATGAGTTCTTACAATTTTGTATTTTTATGTTATAAATGAAGTATATGCATTTATTTGTAGTGGAACATTTTTAAAATGTCAGATTTTTTTTTATGGAGTTTGGTGTGATGTTTCTTAAACAAAAAACAGGAGAGGTTGTTCAGATAATGAATGAGGACTGAATTAAAAGTCACTCCATTTTCTGCTTTTTTGTATTTATGTTTTTTATTTTTAATATTTTTTCATGCTTACATTTCTTATTTGAAATGTGTGTTTTTTTGAATGGCTCATTTTATAAATGCCAAATTCTAATCTTTGAGATTTCTATACGTGTATACATATCGCCCCCTTTTAACTGCTCCTTTAAATGTGCAACTACACTAAGTTCACTTATTAACATTTTTGAAGCATTATGCACTTTTTCCCTGGCACTTTTTAAGATCTGGATTTTCTTTTCTTTTTTGTTTATTGTTTGAAATTTTAGAAGAAAAAAAACACATGGTAGTTTCCCCTTCCCTATTCCTTTCTCACTAACACTGTCAACACCAAGCTTAATATTATCATACTGTTATTTTACTGTTATTGTGGTTTAATATGGCTTCTAAAATGTATTTGTTGTTATTTTTGTATTTTATACTGTTTGTACTGTTTTTAGATATGCTAATGTGTACATACCGATAAGAATTATTTGTTTTACATGTAAATTTCTGAAGGCAGACTGTGAGGCCCAGTCCAGACCTAAATCAATATTCTCAAACCAGGACTAATATTCTGGTTGAGGAGGCTAACTCCACGACCAGAAGACTACTGTACTCTAGTACCAGAATGTTAACAGTTTCCTTGAACCAGGGATAACCCATGAACAATTGATTAATGTCAAGAGTATATCCCATGCTGAGCAACTAGCTTTGGTTTAGCTGATTCTAGTTTACCCAACCCTGGTTTATTGAGCTATAGTTACGCCCCGGTCTAGCTAGCTCTGTCTTGGCCAATGCTGTTCAGTTTGATGCCTTTGTTCCAACTTCCTAATCGTCTGAATATGTAAGTTTTGTGCCTAAACTCAGCTGCTCTTTAACCAGAGAGTCGTAGTACTGAAAAACATAATTACTGCAGAGCCTGGCTGAAATATTGGTCAGCCAATTTTATCGTACCATAATAGCCTATTACAGATATATCACCATCAGACTCACGTCAGCGGCCATACTGTCATTCAACAAAAAGACATGGGCTCAAGAAAAATAACTTTAGCATTTGAAACATAGCTTCACAGCCCATTGTGCCTATTTGTGATAATAGTAACATTACATGTATATATACAAAGAGTGTCATGAGTTCACAACCTAAAATTTGATGAACTTCTTATTTTAAGATGAGAATTTAATCAAATTTAAACTTTTCAGCATGGCTATTCTATTGTTGTACTGTTGAGTCTTGATTCGTAATGATCAACAGATCATTGGTTTTTATGCCATGACGTGAAACATCAATTTCAATTAATTTTAGATTCAGAATTGATTGATTGATTATTTGTGGCACAACAAATATAAACATATCTGATATTGTAATTTTTTATTCCATAATATCAATATCTGCCTGACTCTGTTTTTTAAAGACTCTGTTTTCTTTTCTTTCTTTTTTTTTTAACCTGTCACACCCATATATCCATGTGATGGACCAATGGGATGTTGGAACAATGAGCAGTTCCCACTCCTGTCAGCTGGCTCTGTCTTAGCACTATTTAGGTTTCACAGTATCTGGAAACGATTTGAGAACTTCAGATGTGTTCAAACTGAATGCAAAACAAATTCCACCTCACAGTCAATGTGCAACAGTACAGGCATTAGCTGTAGGTAACTATCAGCATATGCAACAAGTGCTTGTGTTGAGCTTGAATCAGAATTCAGCAAGAAATACAGCTTTTCTGTGTTAACTGCATCCAATCATGTCTTTGTTTAACTATACATACAATCACAAGTCCTTCATAATGTGTGTTGTGTTGAGTCTGAACAAATATTAAGCCTCCTGCCAACAGGTTCGGTGGGGCTTTTATGTCAAATCGAAAATGAGCCAGAAAGTGTTTATACTGGCAGGTTATATCCCTTTAAAGTCATTAACTGTATCTTAGATAGTTATCATAATCCTCAATGAATACATGTCATCTGTATTAATGCATTTAGGATTAACAGATAAAAACACGATTAGCCTACTGCATGAGATATCACACCACTAACATGTTATTTATATTATTTCTGAAGTCTCATTTGCTGTTTTTATTTTAAACTCTGCTTGATATTATCCAAGTTACTGTATAATATTTCAGACAGATGCAGTACAGGTGCAAGATGGGGAGTCTCTGCCAAGGCTAAAAGTGTATATTGTAGATACAAAAAAAAGAACAAACATAATATTTAACTCAAGTTTAACTGCTGTATTTGGACCTTTGAATTTTCCTGTCTGTTGTTGAATATGCTGTGTATTTCCATTTGTATGATAGTTTCAACTTTCTGGTAGTGTAAATACTACACATTGTATACTTTCATATGGGACCAATTACCACCTCTGTATACTGTTAGTGTTGTTCTCTGCAAGCCCACAATCCTTCTTACTGTTACTATTTCTGTACATTCACGCAAAGCATGTTGTAGATTATAAGTCAAACTTGGTGGTTCATTCAAACAGTTTCATCCCAACATGTTGTAAATCCATATAGAAGAAACATCATACAAATGTCACAAGTTTATCATGAATAAAGTGAAGAGGATGCAGTGTGTCAATGTGTTTTCATAACAGTTAAAATGTTTTCTGCCATATTGCTTGGCATAATAATAACATCACAATTTACTGAAAAATAAAAGTAGTTTTGTTGGTTTTTATTAGTGTGAAGTAGGGTAATTTGGGACAATTTGAATCTTTCATATACTTGGAAATGTACATGTCCAAAATAAATATACAAGTAGCTTTGATTGGAGAGAGTAGTAACAACACTTAGGTGACTATCTCCAAGCTTTAACAAGTGTGTTAGTATTATTTTTTTTTTTTTTCACTGTGCTGCATTGTGATACATGGAAGTACAGTCCTGGATATGCTGGCTGAAGAAGGCAATATTTATTTGACTTACCCAGCATCCAAGGATTTACAGCAAGAAGATGGAAACGTAAGATTTGTGGTCAAGATACGGCATGACAACTTCACAGGCATTAGGGTCCTTTTGTCAACTCTGGTAAACCCACGGCGAACGTACCTGTTTAAAACGATAAACGTTTGCTGGATAAGACGTTAGACTATAGTTTCAGAACACTTAATTAACACATAACATGATCTTTGCTAGTAGCAGTCAATGTGAAATTTTGATAAAATGTTAGCAAAAGGGACATAGCAATACAACAATGTAGGCTACACACAACCATCAAAATGAGTATCCGACTGCTAGCTTACCAGTATTGAGAGAAGAGGAAAACAGGACTTTACTGGTGCCTGTTTGTAATTTCTTCATAAGCTTTTTGAATGTCCTTTCAGGTGAGTCTACTTCCATTTCAGTGTGGTTTCAGTTGGCCTTGTCCTCCCCAATCAGCAAGTTTAATAGGATGTTCAGCTTCATAACTCACTAATTTAGATCAAACTATGCAACACTGATCAATATTAATACTTACTCTGTCACTGTGTTGTTTGTTTCTCACTTCAAATGTTTTCAATAACATATTTTAGTTAATCTGCAGCTGTAATTTGCAAAAATTTGTTGACCGGCCGCCATGTTTGTTTCTCTTGAAAAAAGGAACACAGCCCGCCAAAACTCACATCTCCTCCTCAGCGTCGTCAACGTCACAGAATCCGTTGCTCTGATTGGCTGTTATCGTCACTATCTGTATCCGTTGATAACGTCTGTTGGAAATCAAAAATGAATTGAGAGGTTCCAGGTTGATACATATCAGAATTAGTATTAACTTGTGGAAACTAAGTGAACTTTATAAACGCTGGACATCTATTTTCTTCGCTCGGGTGGCCGTCACCCGGTCACACAGGTGTGTTGTTATCTGTCAATCACGTGAAGCTAGGGGCGGGACATGACTGACGATCCTTTGTGATTGGTTGAATCCTCTCCACCAGTTTAGATAAGGGCAGTTAATTTACTGACTACCAAACAAATGTTAACCTTTCATTGCAATATTACACAAAGAATCATATCACCATTATTTCTAGATTTTAAAAAGTCTTTAAAAAAGTATTTTTTTAAATTCGAGTTTAGTTTTTTTTTTTCTTTTTTTAATCAAATATGTTTCGCTTAAAAATGTGTAACTCAAAATTAAAATCTACCCCTTCAGTTAGTCATTTGAATAAGAAGGATTATTATGTCTATAAATTAAAATATATTGTTGAATAAAATACATATATATATTTTCATATCATAACATGCTTTTTAAAAATATAAACACATAGGAATTTAGAGAAAATCTCTTCTGCACAGAGTGAATATATTAATGAAACACAACGGCGCCATCTTCTGGAATATGGTAGCAATAACATTATCTTTCAGGGTTCACAAGAAGTGGACAAAGTGAAGCTTCACATCTGTCCTCTTAGGAAGAAACGGACCTTGTGTTATTTGTATTAAATGAACATTTACCAAGGGGTTGAATGGGTTTAATTTATGCTAAAGATTCCCACACAGTAACAT
>JAOWBC010005473.1:24385-35951 GCA_028566105.1 Hypoplectrus providencianus
GTTATTTGTATTAAATGAACATTTACCAAGGGGTTGAATGGGTTTAATTTATGCTAAAGATTCCCACACAGTAACATCACAGAATATTCATGTTGCAAAGTATACAAAGCATTAAAATGACTCTGAAAGAGAATTTGTTTATTAACTTCCCTATTAAGTAAGTCATTTCAGAATTTAGTTATTTTTCTAAAATATGTGTATTTCTTTGAAGTACCATAATATATATTATTCATATTTTGGACTTATTTATCTGTTACAGAGTGCATTACAAATATTTAAATATATATTTTATGTAAAATTATACAATTAAAAACATAATAGTTATACTATAATTATAAGCTTATTGATTTTTTATCGTGCATTTTTTTTTTTTTTACAGCTTTATTTAGTTTTTATTTAAATACCCATGCAGTATGGACTCATATGTTTTCCTTTTGTAAATAAAGCTTCAGTAAAAAACGCGCTCTGGGTGAGGAGAGGATCTCTGTCCGGATGTGTCACTCTGACTCTTCAGTTGCTGCTGTAACAGAAAACAGCCGGTACCGGATCTGTACCGAGCTGACCCTCTTCACATCGACAGAACAACATGTCTGGGACCTGACAGGACACAGAGCAGGTACGGATACATTTAATAAACTGGTAATAAAGCAGAGTTTTACCGTTTAAACCGGTGAAACGGTGGCTATTGGCGCTGTGTTGGTGCTCGTTGCTAAGCTAAGTCTGTGGACGGAGCTCCGTAAACAGAAACAGACCAAACTACAGCATGTCCCCACAAACCACAAAGACAAGTACACTGTTATCAACAATATCTTAAACCTGTAAGTTAAGAATGAACTGACCCCAGGACTATTTTAGGTAATTAACGTATGTTTGTGAGCTAACGTAAAGCTAACCGTGAGGCGGCACACACGTGAATCTCTGACAGCAGCTGGTTCACGTCACGGGACAAAATATGCGTTAAAACACTTTAATACAGATGAAATAACGAACCTCTGTAACATATTTCAATAAGGTATAGTTTATTAGTTTAGTGACACCGGCGAGCTTACTAAGCTGCTAGCTAACTTAGTCGTGATTTCACCCATAAAGGAGCTTCACATGGACATGTTTTTAGAGGGACAAGAGACCTTAAGAGGGAGTGGGGCACTTTAGGGGGACAAGAGGGACAGAGGGGGGTTTATGGAGACAGGCATTCATCTATAATTTAATTTATCATTAAAGCAGGAAGGTAAACTCTTTCAGGCTGACTGCTTCTCTTCTGTTTTTCAGAGTTGAAAGCTGTTTTATTGCTTCCTTTGAATCTCCTGAAGAGGACATGACTCTGAGGACGCTGCCGTCTCCTGTGAGACCTGACACCTCTGCTTGAGTGTTTACATTCATCCTCAGAGAGGAAACTACTTCAGGACTCCTCCTGTCTTCATCGACTGTTAGCGCTGACCTCCTTCCCCTCAGGAGTCAGACCGTGCTGCCTGCCTGTTCTCTGCGGCGAGCTGGCGGCGCCCTGCTGACCTGCAGCGCCGGCCCCACTGTTGTTCTGCTGTCACTGAATCTGTGGCAGCAGTTATGTGTACTGTTGGTCAGGATTTATCTAGAACTTGTAGTCCATCTACAGAAAGAAAGTCTCCGCTCCAGCGGAGCTGACATCACTCTGTCTGAAGAACCAATCAGAGGACCAGGAAGTCTTCCTCCACCCTGACTGTTATTCCTCTCTCCCTGCTCCTCCCGAACCGTCTGCATTGTCAGTGTTGAGCAGCACCATGCCCACCAACCAGTCCTCGCCATGGGGCGGCGCCAAGCTTCGGGCATGCTCCAACACCGACAGTCCGACTGCCACGACCTCGACACACGCCAAGACAGCCGTGGCCTCCAAAGTGCCTTTTAGTCTGGAGCTGAACCCGAGCAAAGACCAGGCCAAAACGCTCTGCTCGACGACCCCCTCTGTGCTTCCTGTACAGGAGAACGGGGATGGACAGAAACTCCAGAGCCAATTCACCGCTGTGCCACACGGGTCTGCAAACCTGCCACTCCCACTAAAGACCCTGACCCAGATGCTGTCAGCAGGAGTGAATCCGGCCGGGAGCTCAGAGACCAGCACGCCTTCCAGCATCCCCAAGGAGGAACACCAGACTGGATTCAACATGCTGCAGACCGGTTTTACCCAGAAATGTTTGGCGGGCAGCAGACACCTTGCTGCAGGAGATGGACCGCTGGGGGCGGAGCCTCTGTCTTCAGGTCATCAGGACCTGTTCATCGAAGGTCGGCCCACTCTGCAGCTCGCCAACAAGGTGATGGTGAATAAAACTCCAGTAAAGTTTAAAAGGAAAAGTTTGTTTTTCGGCTTCCTTGGGGTCAGTTTCAGTGAAATATTTTCCAGAAATTAAAAAAAGAAAGTGTTCTCAATGTTTTTCTTCATGTTTAGTGTCTGAAAACAGAGTGACCATAATAATTTCTGTTTATTTGTGTTCATTTATAATTCCTTTGGACATCTGAATATGGACCAACAAGTAAAGTGGCTGGATAGCAAAAATTACATATATTTTAGCTGTGGTGTATCTGATGACTTTTAAGTAACGAAAAGTTGCAGCACAGAAATGCCAGACTACAATTGTTGCCCAGCTATCAGGAAGTCCTGCTGCATCCACAATCCCCTGGACTCTGCCCCTCATGTGTTTGCTTCTCACTGTAATGATGAATTGTTTGCACACTGCATGCAACAGTTTGTGCCTTATAATGAGGTGCATACTAAAAGTGAAAGACAATTTGAAAAGCTGCAAATGTTTGAGTGTGACGATTACACATTTTGTCCACCAGAGATCTCACACCCATAAATAAACAAACAAATCCCAACCATGTCTTAGAATTAGGGATCATGTTGGAATTTCAGACCAGTTTAACTTCTGTTAACCTTTATAAACGTCTTCCATCTTCTGTTATCCATCCTGTCCCCTCCAGCCTGAAGCTGCAGACTGCTCCTTCTCACCGTCAGTGCCTCCTCTCTGCCTTACTCTCCGCGGCCACCAGGGGGCGACGGGAACAGAAGCCGCCAGAACAAAAGTAGAAACAAGAAGCTCAACGACCACACGGAGGATCCAGTCGGCGAGAAGCCAGACGCAGAGCTGCTGCTCAACAGACAATCAGCTGGTGGTGAGAGGAGCTCGTCCTGCTGCTGCCGCTCCAAACACCAGACAGCAAACAGCTGCAGCAGCTGTGCAGCCTGCACACTCACAGTGTGCAGCGGCCAGCAGGAGAACCAGTCCTCCAACTCCCAGTCCCTCTCCAAACAGCCCCGAGCCAGCCGGGCTCAGTGCCAGTGTCAGTGCCACACCTCAGCATGCCTTCACAGGTAATCACAGGTGTCTGTGTTTAGTTTCAAGAGTAAATAAAGACAAGACTTAAGGACGGCAGAGTGTCAGGGACTATGGTAAAGAACAGAAACACTACAGAAACATTCTCAACTTTAGGAGATCTAGCAACGCTGACACTCTGATCAGAAGAAGTAGAGCTGGACAGTTTATTAAAATTTGATTGAAATTGTAATTTTTAGACTGCAGGAGGGAGATATATTTGTTAAAAATCTGTGTTCTTGCAGAAAAGTCCTGACTGAACTATCATATTTTACTGTCTAAGGAATATATATTGTCTTCTTGCAGCAAGTGGTGTCGCCCCCTACTGGGCGTTAGACAGAATGCAGGTTTAAGACACCCTCCATCGTGAGGTCAACCAGACAGAAAACCACAGTCTGTCCCTGTTATAAGTAATATCACGAAGTAGAAACCATTGCTTTCCTCTTGCAGCTGTGGCCTCCGGTCCTGCAGGAGCCCTGGTGGGCTCTGTGACCTCTCAGATCTCCGCCATCCACCTCACCAGGCAGGGTCAGCCCGCCGCCCTGTCCTCCCTGGCCCCCTCCTCGCCCTCGCCAACAGATGAGTGTGTGTCTGGGTGAGCAGCAGCTTCAGTCACTGTTAAAATGGTCTTCTGTGTGTGTTTCCCTTCCTTTTCCTGACCCTATGAACTGTCTCCAGTCAGGACTGTGCGATGCAGGTGGACGGAGCGGAGGAGGAGCTGCCCGACGAGCTGGAGAACGCCTGCAGCGATGACGGTGAGATGTTTAAAGTCATACACTCCTTATCACCAACAGGCAGCTACAGAGTGTTTCTTTTTTTCCCTCACTGTGTATTTCACTGCAAAATGTACATCTCTATAAACCTTTAGGTCCTGCATCATAGCTACAAGTGGGAAAAACTCAAATCAAACTAAAATTAATTTACAAACAATAAGACAAGACACATTTCAACCTTTCAAGCCAGTTTTTCACAATAAACAACACCATCATCTGCATACAGGCGGACATGTGTTTGTACAAAGGAAAACATTTAACCCCCTGAACCCCAACAGACAGTTTGGTCATTTATTTAAAAAACATGTAAAAAAAAAAAAAAAATTGAACCTTTAAGTGGAATCAATGTTGGGGGAAGGAAGTTTTCTCCACATGTTCAACACACTGAAACATTTCCATGTTTCCAGCCTCTTCAGTCCAAGTTAATAAATACTTTAAGTCAGATTTTGTGAGTTTTTTTTTCATCATTTCAGCTGTCAGGGGTTTGAAAGTTTAACAGTAATTACCTTTGTTCATAGACTTTAGAAACCTCGTCTCATGTATCTCTGAGCCTCCAGCTGATTGTGTTTTGTCTTCTCCAGATGATTCAGACTGTTCGTCCATTAACGGCACCTCGTCCTCAGCGTCCGTCGCTCTCTCCAGGTAAGAAACACCTTAGAAACAGGTGATGATGCCTTTCTGCTGGTGTCAGCTGCGGCATGAGGCAGGAGTTAGTTGCGTTTACCAAATATATTTTCAAAAAATGTCGTATGAACAGAAAGAAAACTATATACATGATATATATAGTTTCTCTAATGATCAGACTCTAGTGGTTTCATTTGAACCTTTTTGTAATTAATAAAACAGGCCTTACAATGGCGATGAATAATGGACCGAGCCATTCGCTTCCTTGGAGTTGTGTAGTTTATTTTATTTAATTATTTAGAATATTTCAAATAAACTTATATTATTAACTATACAAATATCTTTCTTGTATCAAATCTCATAAAGTCTTAAAGATTAGATATAATTTATCGCAGGTATTTCTGGGGCAATTTATCTTCCAAAAGGAGAATTTAAATTGTAAATTTTATCAAACCAAAGTTAAAAAAATGTATCCTTGCAGGATTTGAAAAATGAAAATAAAGTGTTTTCCAGTTTTTGACTGATAAACCGTTTAATTTCGCCATTTTTTTTTAGCAAATAAAACACACCTCGTGCTGTTCAGAGGGATAACAGACTAAACCCTTAGTTTTCCTCCTTCCTTCCTTTCCTTTCCTTCCTTTCCTTCCTTTCCTTCCTTTCCTTTCCTTCCTTCCTTCCTTCCTTCCTTCCTTTCCTTCCTTTCCTTCCTTTCCTTCCTTCCTTTCCTTTCCTTTCCTTCCTTTCCTTCCTTCCCTTCCTTTCCTTCCTTCCTTTCCTTTCCTTTCCTTCCTTTCCTTCCTTCCCTTCCTTCCCTTCCTTTCCTTCCTTTCCTTTCCTCTCCTTTCTGCTGGCTGCCCTGACGTGTGACAGAGCGGCAGCGTGTCCGTCAGATCTGCTCTCTGTGCGTCTCTTTCACCTCGCTGTGATTGTAAAAGAGGCTGAAAGCAGCAGAGCGTGGTGGAAAGGTCTGCTGCTTTGTGCCTCACATTGTTCTGCTCTGTGATGGCCTCAACAATAGAGCTGTGAGCTGATTCTCTGTTAAAACAGCCTGGATAGGGACCCTATTGTCACCTTTTTTCCCCCTCAACCAGCTGATGTGCTGCTGTGTTCATTTGCATACCCCCCGTCACCTCCTAACGCTGAGCTCATGGAGTCTTAATGTTTACCTGTTGCTGCTGGAAGGACTTTATCTAAATATCTGCACGAGGAAAACACCGTCCAGCTGTTTATCTTCTCTTCCTATATGACTGTCATGTGAGTGGCTTTTAATTTAGTGTGGGATTTCTGTCTGTTTTCTTACTGGAACAACTTTGTTTTGTGAAGGAATCTGCTAATGTGTGAGAAAATATATTTTTTAAGCTGCGTATAATAATTCTTGAGGTTCACTGGGTCAAAGCTGCGTAGTTATCATTAAATAAAATTTTATTTGTGTAGTACATTTAAAGAAAATACAAATGCTTTAAGGATGATTGACAAAATCCGTTTGTTAGAAATAAATAAAATAAAAAATAAATTGTATTGATAAATAGTTTTGTTCTGATGAATTGTATATCATTTATCAAATTTTATTTACGTAGAATATTTTTAACAAGTCAGATGCAAGTGGTTCACACATGAATGTCAGAAGGAAAAAAAATAAAAATACATTAAAATAAATGTTAAGGATCAGCAAATATATATTCCTAAATTTGAAATAATTTAATACAATTTTATTTATTTCATTATTCTGTGAAAAATAAGGGCAAATGCTTTAGGAGTGATTGACACATTTAAATATTTCTAGATAATATAAAAAAGAACAAATTAAATTGTAGTGATCAACAGTTACATTTGGATACATTTTATATCATTTCATATTTTTTTTTATTCATGTAGCACATTAAGAACAAAACAAATGACACCACATTGTCAGAATATTTAAAATAAAATGGAATAAAATATATTGTAGATGATATAATTGCACCTGAAATACTTTATTAATAATTTGCTATTTTTATTAATTTTACCACAATTTTATGCCCCTGATATAATGATAATAAGCAGGATAATAAAACACATACATCGTTTTAGAGAGGCTTTTAATTCTAAGGAATATTCAGATAAAAACATTCTATATATAGATTTCTTTTTGTTTAAAAAAAACAAATTAAATAAAATAATTGGCCTTGTTCTTTGTCCTATTTTTCCTTTTTTTATTAAATGTCTTTTATATCAGTTTATCCTCATGTCTGCCCATCTGTTCGCTGTGATAATGAAGTTTGTGTGAGCAGTAATTAACGTTGGTCAGAAGTCTGTCAGCTGCTCCTGCGGTGTCCTCTCACCGCTTCATGTTACTGAGACGCAGCGACCCGTCCACTCTGCTTGTGTTACAGACTCAGAGGAGGCTGAATTCGGCTCCTGGTGGTTAGGAGTCAGTCACCGGAGCGCCATTACTTTTTAATTTACCTGTGAGCAATTTGCTCGTTTAATAGTAACGAGGCAAACCGAGCTGAGGCGATGCCAGAGCCGCTGTAGACGCTGTAGATAAGGAAATAAATGTTTCTCAGTCAGTGTTTGGAGTTTCAGCTCTATGCGGTTTGATTTAGAAATACGAAAATTAATTCTGCACCAATGCAGATGTTAAAAAGGACACTTTAAGCAGCAGCTGCAGATGTTGGGGAAAGTGTCTATTGTATTGGTTACTAGTCAGGGCGGGACTTGAATTCAAAACCCACCAAGCAAAGAGTTGCTCCAAGAAACAACAAAGTAAAAAAAATAATGTTGTTTATCCTCCTACATCTCCAACAAGCTTCAGACTTTGGTTATTATTTGAAAAACATACAGTCGGGACATGAATAAAGCCATTTTCTAGAATATTAAACTTAATTGAAATCGGTGATTGGAGAAGTTTGGTTGATTTTAATGTGTAGAAACCAGGCTGATAGCTGGACTGTTTCTGTCTCTGTGTTCCTGCCAGTGTCGAGGAGCCGATGTCATTGGGGGCAGAAGATGATCGAGAGGAGAGACCGGCTCTGGTTCCCAGTTTGTTCCCGCTCATCCCTCCGACGCTTTACTTCAGCACCGCCAACGAGAAAGGTCAGCCAGCAGCTGCAGCGTTTAACCAGCCGAGTTCCCATTAAAGTGACACCCAGCTTTGAAATTACATTTTTAAAATGTGTTATTAAAGAAAATGTGAATCAGTGAGTTTCTAAATAAACAAAGCTGCAGTAACGTCCTTTGGCCAGAAGATGGCAGTGTAACGTGTTACTGCAGGAAAGTGAACAGGAGAATGAGAAGAGATTGAAACATATCAGCCTGTGAGAGAAAATATATGAGATTCAGCTGGAAAACTTCTACTTGTTCTTTTTTTTTTAAGAGGAAACAGCTGATCAGTCAGGAGATTTAAATGTTTTAGAACTTATTCAGAAAAAGTTTCCAGCTCACGTTAGGCAACTTTACTGTTTTCCAAAAAAGGACATAAGCGTAGAAACATTTAGGCATGTTTTTAAAAAGTCTAGTTCAAATTTTGGTGTTTACATCAAGCTTTTGTAATGCAAATCTTTAAAATGTACATTGAAAGTCTTTGATGGAAACACAACCACTGACAGAAAACTATTCCAGCCCCCAAACTGTCTCCAAGGAAGTGACAGAAACTTATAAACTAACACTGTAAGAATTCAAGGTGAAAAATAACATGATGAGGGAGGCTCTCAGCTGATTTTATTGTGTGTGTGTTTGTTTGTGTGTGTGTGTGTCCTCAGTGGAGCTGCTGCCTGCAGAGCAGAGGCGTCTGCTGAAGTGGAAGATCAGCACCGTCACTCCAAACATCGTCAAACACACCATCAGCAGGTCGCACTTCAAGGTCACCAAGAGTGAGTCTGCTCATCACTGAATGATAACACAATGAATCACTAATAATACAGGGTCTGTTTACAACCTGAAGAATTTATTACAAAAGCAAATAAACGGACAAATATGTGGAAATGGTTATAAAATGAGGAGCACATATTTAAGTTTTCTGCCTTGTTTTATAGACCTCTAAATGGTGTAATAAATCTGTTAATAAATAAATGATCCTGGATGATAAAAAGTTGTATTTTTCTGTTGCTGCTGCAGAAAGCCACGACTGGCTGGGCTGCTGGGGACACCACATGAAGTCTCCTGGATTCAAGGCGCTGGGAGAGCACCAGAAGGTGAATCTGCAGGGTCAAAACTCGGCTCAGACAGCGATAAAACCTCCTTAGTCCTCTGCAGAAATACTGTTTTCAGACATGAGACAAACAGGAATACTCTGCAGCCCCACATGAGATCAAATTCAGTCTTAAAAACGATATGATCCAATAACTGTCCAGTCTTCCATCCTGATAACTCTTAATAAGCTCTCTGTGTTCTTGTCTCCCAGCTCAATCACTTCCCGGGAACCTTCCAGATCGGCAGGAAGGACCGGCTGTGGAGGAACTTGTCCAAGATGCAGGTTCGCTTCGGCAAACAGGAGTTCAGCTTCTTCCCCCGAACCTTCGTCCTCCCGCAGGACATCAAGCTGCTGCGCAAAGCCTGGGAGGACGGCGGCTCCCGGCAGAAGTGGATCATCAAACCGGTAACAGTGTGGGACAGAAAGAATGGGAAGTTATATTCTGGGATTTTAAATTAAATCTGTTAGCTAAGGTTAAAACAGAAGCTAAGCAAAAACAGAAGCAGAAAGTGTGAATAGAAATTAAAATAAAATAATAAAAACACATCAGACAGAAAAGTCCTTAAACATGTGCAGTAACAAATAATGAATAAGAGCACAGACGAGCAAAACAAATAGCAAAATATGTCAAATGCATAAAAAAGTGGCTACAGCATCAGGAATATTCCACATTTGTGGCTATAAGCAGACATCAGTTAGAGTTCAGGAATGTTTTTTGAGACTTTTCTGTTTTTTTTGGGGTGTGAAATGTAATACATTATCATGCTGCTCAGGGAAAAGTCTGTTAAAGTTGAGATATGTTTGGTTTGGTTTTGTTCCTGCTGCAGCCGGCCTCCGCTAGAGGAATCGGGATCCAGGTCATCCACAAGTGGAGCCAGATGCCCCGCAAGAGGCCGCTGCTGGTCCAGAAGTGAGCAGAATATTTCCCACAACTCTAATCACTTTAAATCATGCATCAGTTCAGGGGTGTCCAAACTTTTTTTTTTTTCCTGAGGGCCACATACAGAAAAATATACAAAGGACTGGGTGGCTCAGTCAGTGATATTGTGTAATCAACCAATTGCAGATAAATTATGTTTGATAATTGAACATGTCTGAAGAAAAAAAGCATCAACATCACAGCACTGCATTTTTAGATTTCAACATTACAGATACAGATGAATTTCATAGACATTATTAGATTCTTAGTGACCATGTTACAACCCAAGTTTGATATTTTCTCTGTGATCCCGCTGAGGAACAAGATCTTAAAATTACTGACATATAATAAAATATATACATGTAATTAATGAGATGATCCAACAGAAACACAGAAACTTTAACTGGACAAACTGCAAACAGAAACAGTTCAGCACTAATACTATGTGTGGGCCATCAAACATTAGATTTTTACATTTTGACACGGGCCAATTAAAAATAGATACAGGCCTCAGTTGGCCCCCGGGCCGTCGTTTGGCCACCCCTGCATTAGTCGGTTCCAATAAAACGTCTTTGTCCCGGCTGTGCCTGCAGGTACCTCCACAAGCCCTACCTCATCAGCGGGAACAAGTTCGACCTGCGGATCTACGTCTACGTGACGTGCTACGACCCGCTGCGGGTCTACGTCTTCTCCGACGGGCTCGTCAGATTCGCCAGCTGCAAGTCAGTTCACAGCCGACACAGTTCAGGAAACGTGGAGGCAGATGAAGTTTTATTCTTCTGTTTCACCTGGAGGTGTTTGTAGAAGCAGCAGGAGTTAAATGATGAGGAGCTGAACACCTTAAAAGGATCAGTGACCCTTTAACTAAACAGAATTAGAATATTTTCTCTTTTCTGAAGAGAGTACAGAGTTTCTGCTCCACTGCTGCTCCATCTGTTCATTTGTTTGGTGCTTTGAAGGGCAGATTTGGGTTTAGTGTCTCTGAGGAGCAGAATTTAATGTTTCTAACAGGATCTGGCTCATGCAAACACTTTTATAATTATATTTAAATGACACAGAACACACAAAATGATACAAAAAAGACACAGGACAAAAATAATTCCTGCAAAAGACATAAATTATCAAAAGTAAGAGATAACCAAAACTGTAATGTTTTTAACAGGTTCTGGTTAGTATAACACTAATAATAAGCTTCGATTTGGTCTCTTTTCTTTTTTCTTTCTAATATTCTGCAGCAATGATCCATTCAGGGACAGTCGGAAAGTTCAAGCTTTGAAGATGATGAAGTCTCTTTGCGATAAGTTTATTTTATATAAGAAAACAGACTTTTCAGAGGCTTACATATCGCATTAAAATGAAAGCTGCTTCTCCAAACACCGTCCACCGTCTGTAACACAGAACGTGTCAGAAAGTCTGCTTAAAGGTGTTAAAATCACAGTGTGAGTGGTGATGGTTTGATCGTCCTCTCTGTCTCTGCCCTGCAGGTATTCGTCTTCCATGAAGACTTTGGGAAACAAGTTCATGCACCTGACGAACTACAGCGTCAACAAGAAGAACTCAGAGTACCAGAGCAACAGCGACGACAAGGCCTGCCAGGGACACAAGTGGTGCGTCCTCTACAGCAGCTTTCTCTGCTCCAGCCGGGCCCTGACTAACACTGTGCCTGTGTGTGTGTGTGTGTGTGTGTGTGTGTGTGTGTGTGTGTGTGTGTGTGTGTGTGTGTGTGTGTGTGTGT
>JAOWBC010005795.1:1435-15893 GCA_028566105.1 Hypoplectrus providencianus
TTGATGAACCTCAGATCTGCACTGAGGTTGTGTATCACACCCTGAGTGCTCATGTTAGGTTTTTATGCTCATGTTATGAATACAAATATTTGATTATATCTAAAAACTGTAATACTTTAAGTATATAATGAAGTTGTAATACTTTCAGTGTAGATGAAAATTATAATATTTTGAAAAAAAATGTAATATTTCCAGATTAAAATTGTCCAAAATATAGCTGAAACATGGGGATAAAGTCATTGTATATAACATTGCATGTTATTAGTGCTGCTGGATGATGTTTACTCCATCTGAAAAGAAACAAATGTATGACTTCTGTTTAAATTCCTTCTAACTGTTTGAAAGATATTTTTCATTTCATGACTATGTCAATGTCCGTCAGCTGTTATCTGATGGTTCAACCCTATGGAGCAGATAAATTATTCAGTTCAGATGTTGAAAAGTTGCATCTGTAATCTCTCCCCTTACTACATATGTCTGCTATAGGACAACAGAAATTAACCCAAAAATTGCTGAAGACATTTACACATCCAATCAGTACATCAGCTTGACACACCTGTGTGACCTGTGTGTGTGAGAGGAGAGAGATGACGGAGCTGATAGACATGAAGTCCAGAAATCGAAGGTTGTGATCAGATAGGAGACAGTTGGAGACAAGGAGCTGTGACTGACTATAAATTTGTAATGATCTGGGTTAGTAGTTGGTATAATATGGTTTGTAAAGTCTCATACTACAACAGAGACTGGGCTCTGAGTGGTCAGCGTTCAAAATCAGGTCCACAGGTGAAGACCAAAGCCGACTGAAGATGGACTCATTAGGTTGTATTCAGGAAGTCACTGAAAGTTGGAACACATTCTAGGAGAAACTCATGGTAAAGTTTCACCTCAAAAACACCTCCACCATCCGCAGACTCCACCACTGCCTCCCTGGTGTCACTGTGCTGCAGGGCATGCTTCCTGTATGCTCTCTGGATCGCCATTGCTGCAGTCTTCCTGGTTCCTTTCTAGGGTGCTGCTCATTGGTTCAACCGATACCTGCAGAGAACAATTATCAACAATAATTAATGGTGTGGTGAGGAGAGTGAAAAGATAGAGTGAGCGGAGTAAACAGATAGAGTGAGCATATAGAGCAGAGTGAGCAGATAGAGTGAACATATCAGGCAGAGTGAGGGAGGTAAGCAGAGCGAGTAGATTGAGAGGAGTGAGCAGATAGAGTGATCATATAGAGCAAAGTCAGCAGATTCAGCAGAGTGAGGAGATAGAACAGATATACTGAGCAGAGTGGGCGGATTGACAAGAATAAGCACCTAGAGTGAACGTCACAGAGTGAACAGAGTGAGTAGACAGGGTGAGCAGAGTCAGCAGACGGGGTGAGCAGATAGAGTGGACATCACAGAGTGAGCAGATAGAGTGACCAGAGCAGTGTGAGCAGATAGAGGGGGCAGAGTGAGCAGCATAGAGTGATCGGAGCAGAGTGAGCAGATAGAGGGGGCAGAGTGAGCAGCATAGAGTGACCAGAGCAGAGTGAGCAGATAGAGGGGGCAGAGTGAGCAGCATAGAGTGATCGGAGCAGAGTGAGCAGATAGAGTGACCAGAGCAGAGTGAGCAGATAGAGTGACCAGAGCAGAGTGAGCAGATAGAGTGGACATCACAGAGTGAACAGATAGAGTGACCAGAGCAGAGTGAGCACAGTGAGCAGATAAAGTGACCAGAACAGAGTGAGCAGATAGAGTGACCATATAGAGCTGAGTGAGGAGAGTAAACAGAGTGAGGAGATTGGAAGAGCAAAAAATAAAAAATAAAAAATTAGCAGGGAAAGCTGATAGATCTGAGCGAGCACAGCTAGCAGAGAGAGCAGAGTGAATATAGTGAGCAGCGTGACCAGAGCAGCTAGAGCTGACTGAGAAGAGTGAGCACAATGCACAGATGAAGTAATCAGCGAGTAGAACAGAGAGAGAGCCGAGTGAGTCGCATATGAAGTAAAAATAATAAGTTCTAGGTTACATGCAAAAGAAACCTATCCCTGGGTCAAAGTTTAGATAATAGGAAAAGACAAAAGAGTAGAATCGAATGAAATCAAATTGAATAGAATAAAACAGAGGAGAACAGAGTACTCTAAGTACAGAATCACTCAGCGTCTCGTTGCCCTCTGAGGTGAACATCTCCAGAACGACAGCGATGTACAGGTGGACCCCCAGCAGGAAGGACAGGATGATGTGGGTTGAGAAAAAGATGATGGCGACAGTCGGGCTAGCACAGTCCCCTCTGACCATTGATCCCGGGTGCTCCATGTGCAAGTCGCAGTCCGGTGGGGTGTTCATCAGGGGAAGCAGCAGGTCGCCCCATGAAGACGACATGGTTATCATAAACACACAGATCATGCTGCTGCTAAACGTTTCAAAGTTAAACATGTCGTTGATGGCAGCCTCTTTCTTCACATAGGCAAAGTTAAACATGCCAAAGATAGAGAACGAGATCCACATGACGAGGAGGAAGAGGCTGATGTTCAGAAGGGCAGGAAGTGTCTTCAGAAAAGCAATGAGCAGATCATGAACAACCCTGGCATAGCGAATGAGTGAGAGGATACGAACGACACGAGCAATTCGTAGTATGGTTAAGACGTGAGGGGAAAGAAAGTACTTCTCAACGATGTCACTCAAGAAAAGGCCTGAGAAGAGAAAAAATGGACAATAAAACACGCAGAATTAATACAAAAGTGTTACAGTCAATCACAAGACAAAACAATCACAAGAACTCAAATGTTTGGGTTTTAAAAGGTCATATCAGTAACAAGTCACACTCATGATTCATATCATGTGCTGTGACAGGATTTCCAAAAGTAAGTCATCACTATTCGATGTGGTCAACATCCCAGACATTCCAGCACATTTGTTGAGTGTGAATAAGAGAACTTGAAGGTAAATGAAGTTTGATTTGTTTTTAAGAAAAAATGTTGGAAGGTCCTGCAGTGACCCCTTATGGAAGAAAGTGAATACAGAAGTGTCTCCTACTTCATTCAGTCTCTATGGCATTACAACGAGAAGATGGATAATTAAATAGGTTTCCCCATGTGAATTAATGTGTTGTGGTGCATGGATAAAAATAATGTCATTTGTGATTTAGAAGTTGCTAACTAGTTAAAGACACCTTGTTTTACAACTTCATGATCATTGTTAAGTGTTGGCAAGTATAGCCATTTATGGTTTAAACTGGCATACCACAGCAGCTTATTAGCTCAGTCAAAGCTATGACTGTACAATTCTTTATAGGTGTTGCTGAATATACTCATTTAACATCATTTATGTTTACTGTGTGGTGCTGGTTTATGCATTTCAAATGAGTTATTTTGTTGCACTACACACTGTCAGTCAAATAAATAACTGAAGGATGTCCCTATTTTGGAGCCTGACTTTGTCAGCATCAGCGCTACATTGTACCAGCTGCAGCCAATAAGAAGTAACTATTCAAAGTGAACATGCAGGTTCAAGGTCTTTAAGTCAATGTCAAGGATGAGGTCTGGAAAAATGGTAAATAATAAATGGTGCTTTGGAATAAAAATAAATACATTTGATCCAGAAGTATTTTTTTGTTATTTCTCTTTAGTTATTTTCTTCAAGTATGTTTGTAATCTAAATTAAATAAGCTTTTAATGTATCTAATAAAATCATACTGACCAACAGAAAGGAGACAATGGCATTACCTGAGAAAACCCCACAGACTTACCTATGATAGACACAACAAGCACCCCGAAGTCAACAATGTTCCAGTAGCTCTTGAAATAGTGTTTTCTAAGCGCAATGATCTTCAGGAGAAACTCTATGAAGAAGATGAGGATGAAGGACAGGTGAAACCAGTACAGGATAACCTCGGTCTCTACTGGCTGATGGTATGTCTCTATCATCATGATCACCATGTTCAGGCAGATCACCACCACCATGAACAGCTCAAAATACAGTTTAGTCACCAGGTCATACAGCCAAGCCTTGCAGCAGCTCTGAAACAGGACAACAATGACAGGTGAGAGCTGAAGTCATTCTGACTTACAGATTTACATAACTGTGTGTTTGTGTCTTTGTGCATGCGTGCGTGTGTGTGTGTGTGTGTGTGTGTGTGTGTGTGTGTGCATGTGTGTGTGTGTGTTTCCATTTAAATGAGAATTATCTGAACATATAGAGAGTTGGTTCTTCATCTGTTTTTCTCTTTGTCGTCATCATCTCATTCTGAGAGAACACACTTCAGTTTCTTGTCCATCTAATCACTAATGCTAAATAACAACTTCTTGAACAATCATTGCTGAAGGAGGGTACCTTGACTAGGTATATTGTTGAGCAGTGGAAAAAACACTTTGATGAACTCGTAGCCCTGACCAGCATGTCCTCTGAGGTGTTTGCGGCCAAATTCATATCCCTGTCAGACCGTGCTGATGGGTAAAAATCCTCTGTCAGATCCGAGTGTTGGGTCAGGTACAGTACCTGTGAAGTTGCAGACTGGAAGGGGTGGTTCCTATTTTATAGGTCTATAGTGGAACGTGAGGTGGCCAGGATGATAGTCTGAGTTTATGGTTTTCTGGATAATAATGATTGACTGCTCCTTTTGGGTTGGAGCTAGTGACTTCCCTCTCTGGGTCAAGTTCAGCAGTGAGGGTTGAATGAAGCGTGAGATGTGTGCTGAGAACTGGAATTGAACCCACCTGAGGTCGTGGAACAGGTATCGGAGGTGTCATAACAAATCTTTTCATTGTCTTGCAATATTCCTGCTGCGTCTTTGACATGAAAAGGAGATATCCTGCAGAGTAAAGAGGGAAATAAAGACAAGTAAAGACCACTGTACAGTTAAAACAAAGACAAGTAAATGCAACAGAAAACAAAATTAGTAAATTAGTAAAACGCCATGACAAAGATAAAAAACATATCTTGTCTCTCTGCAGACAGTCGATGATGACTTTGATGAGGAAGATGCAGGGGAAGAAGCAGCCGAAGATTTTGAAAAAGATGTAGTACAGGTATGCGTAGATGTTGTATTCATAGACCATCTGGCTCTCCATCTAGCCCCCCAAACACACACACACACACACACACACACACACGCACACACACACACATACACACATACACACACAGACACACACACACACACACACACACACAAAGAACAGTATCAGTACCAGCATGAGTGCTGGTGTCAGTGAATTTAACAGTTTTAACAGTTAGTTTACTGACCGCAACAGCATCTGAAGCTGCGTAGAGCAGATCACTTGTTTCTGAAGCCCCCTGACAGTGAAACAACACAGAGCACGTTATTAAAATCACTTAGTTTAGCTCAGATTAGCAACATGAGACGATGACTGAATTGAACTCTGCTGTTATAAATTCCAACAGATAACTGTTTTATTGTTTTATTATAGCTCAGACTGTGTGTGTGTGTGTGTGTGTGTGTGTGTGTGTGTGTGTGTGTGTGTGTGTGCATTCAGACTCACCAGGTGCAGCAGCGAAAGGTAACTATTCATGGTGTTGTCGTAGTTTAGCTTGGTGTTTTTCCAGGTGACCTCGCTGACGTTAGACATCATCAGGTCTAAACAGTCTGAGCGGTTGCTCACAACTTCAGCTGAGAGGACGTAAGATGATGTCTCATTGACACAGGAATAAAACTTTCCAGCAAATAGATTCACTCCTAAGACACCAAAGATTAACCAGACGGTAAGGGTCACCAGCAGCACACCACACATGGACGGGATTGTCCGGACTAGGGTCTGTACCGCCACCTGTATACAGATAGGTTGATAGAAAGACATGTAAAGACATGCACACAGACAGAGTGAGAGGAAGAGAGAGAGGTAATGGCCTGCACACAGACAGGTAGAGAGAGAGACAGGCAAACTCTGTGTAGGAGTGTGTGTTTGTGCGCGAACATGTGATCATTTGTGTGTGTGTGATTACCCTCAGGCCCTTGGAGCGGGACAGAGCCCTGAGGGGTGCCAGAGCTCTCAAAGTCCTCAGAAACTGGACGCTTCCTGATTCAGAGAATCCACATGCATCAGCTGCCAGTGAGAAAAGAAACACCTGGAACAGACCACAGAATCATCAGCAATGGGACCAGTTTACCACATACTAACTGACATAAACCACACTGGGACCAGACTATCTAGATTTAATTGCAGCTGAGACACCATAGACCACAACACCCTCCAAATTATCCTGAGAGTAATTGGTGTCAAAGATCTTGGTTTGTGGTTTGGTTTAAGTACATTAACATGGATGTTTTGCTGAGTTAATGTCCTCCTGTTCATCATTTAAAATCTCTCATGTTCACTGTTGTCAACCAGGCACTGAAATCCTCAAAAATTATTTTTTGACTTTAAGATTAGACAACTGCCATGCATTTTTCTCTGGCCGATGTGAGACTTAAAAAATAAGGTCTCTAACTGGACCAGAACGCAGCTCCTAGCCTAGTCCTAACCCTTAGGTGAATCATATAACACATGTCTCTGTGCTGACACTTAATTCTTCTTCATACCGCTCTTCATCATGTTGTTTGAAGCTCATGTGATGCTGCTCATGGAGTTACTCCTCACTCTAACTAGAACTCCTCAGGTGGTAAGGCTCCAGAGACCAGAGTAACTTCCCCCAGCAAAGGAGCAAGTTCCCTGGATACGTCCACTTTTAATCACTGTTCCATTGATTAAAATTTCCCCTGATTTAACCAGCTGAGAATTTTAATTATCACTGTTATTGATCAGCATCTTACGAGTAGGATGAGGAAGTCAAGCCAGCACCAGGCATCGGTGAAGTATTTCTTGCACCCGAGGGCTATCCACTTGAGAATCATCTCCATCAGGAACAGGAAGGTGAACACCTCTTCAGCTCTCTCCAGGGCTGTCTGGAAGACCGGATGGTGATGCAGGTGGATGTCCTCAAACATCTGTTCACATGCAAACTGCTGTTAGACCCTGACCAGGTGTTTTAGAGACACTCTACTATCATCCACCAAAGCCAAAAACCCAAATCAAACGATGTTTGGAAAATGTAAGTAAAAAATTTGTATTTGCCCTGTGATTCAGATCTGATGCTAAAATGTAAGGGATTCTTCTTCAGCCCAGGCTTTGCCTTAAATAGGCCAGTAGTTTTTCTGTAATCCTCCTCCCTAAAGGTAATAACAGGTACCCTGGGAATATTGTATAAAATAAATAACAATTTAAACCTGTTTACCAGAGCTATAGAGCTCAGCAGGATGATGACAATGATGAAGGCCTCAAAGCATCTGTGTTGTAGGATGGAGAAACAGGCTCTCCTGAAGTTAGACCAGACCTTCCCAAAGCCCTGGTCTGTGTCTATGTTCAGGAACGGACAGCAACTGTAACACTCTGAAATATGAAAAGATATTGGCAGGAAGTTATTGATGACCAATTGTCTGCTGCTGATTATCACTATTACAAGAAGACTCGTACTGCCACTGCAGCAGTCCTCAGGTCCTACTCCTTTATGATCTCCACCGTCCAAATGCTGCTGGGCTTCAGAATGTCTCTGAAAAGCACACAAGTTTGTGATTATTATCACACACAAAAAACTTGGGTAAAAGGCCTTTCTCTACTCTCTTCTACTTTTGAATCTCTCCTTAATTAACCACTGTAAGTTCACTGTTCAAATCACTGATTGAACTGCCTCTGTTCATCTTAGTTCAGCTTGAGATAAAATACTGTGATAGAACAGAAAACTTTTACATTTTTCTCCTCCTTTTCTTCATCTTCAGGCATCTTTGCAGCATCAGCTATGTAGATCAACCGAGAGTCTGTTTTATGGTGATCATCGCCAAGGGCCTTGACCTCTGACACCTGCTGGTCCAAGGCCACTACTGTTAAGGCCAGGTCTTTCGTGTTGTCTCCCTTGTTGTCAGCTGCTTACAATAAAATATAAAAATAAATAATAAAATAAAATAAATTCCATCATAACAAGTGTTACAAAATTCTAGGTTTGGGATATTTATGGTTTGTTCTTGTGATAAAACAGTCAAGAAGACCGAAAAACAAATGTGAAAGACCAAGAGCTTGAAATGTACAATGGTCCTACTTAAGTGGTCTGGGTTGATATGGGTCTTCTTTCTTAGCAAAGTCCCCACAGTCCTGCGGATCTGGCTCATGGTAATACACTGTTTTTTTTCTTTAGCTTCTAATGCTGCCAGACTTCCACTGCCAAATGAGCTGAGCAACAAGGTCAGGAATAGATTCAGGACCTGAAATAAGACCAGGAAAAAGTCAGGCCTTGAAATTTGTACAGTCAGGGACACATTAAAAAAAATAAAAAACACATTCAGGCCTGGATGTGTTGGTACCTATGACTAAAGGATTAGTCACGTACAGAAACCCAAAAGGTCTGAAAGTGTTGACCTGCTGAACTCACCAGTAAGTTTGCAGTTATCAGGAATGTCATGTAAAAGGTCAGACATGTGGCCTTATCTGACACCTCCATGCAGTTCCACAAGGTCTCAATCCATTCTCCGAACAGGGCCCTCATGATTACCAGGAAGGCGTGGAAGAAATCGCTCATGTGCCAGCGAAGCGTGCAGTTCAGGCTGATACAACAGTCTTCGTAGTCAGACCCAAAAAGCTTTAGGCCAACCACAGTGAAGAGGAAGACTATGATCATCAAAAGGACAGTCAGGTTTCTCAGAGCCCTCAATGAGGTCCAGGTGATCTTTAGCAATATGTGGAAGGATGGCCACCACCTAGCCAGTCTGAACACTCGCAGCTGCAAAGGAGACAGGCAGACACAACGTAAGAAGAAAGGCAGACACAAGGAAGAAGACAAGTAAAAACTAGGTAAGAAGACAGGCAAAAACAAGGTAAAAAGACAGATAGATGCAGGGTAAGGAAACAAGTAAACACAGGGTTGGAAGATGGGTAGACACAAAATAAGAACAAAGGTCGACACAAGGTAAGATGACATGTTGACAAGTAAAAAGTAAGAAGACAGGTAAACACAAGGTAAGACAGAAAGACAGTAAGACAGAAAGTGAGACAAGTAGACAGTAGACAAGCAAACAACAAGTACAAAAGTAGATGTGTGACAGGTAGAAGGTAAGACAGGCAGACAGAAAGTGAGACAGGTAGACAAAAGGTATTTATAATGCCGTCATACTGACCAATAGAAAGCTGCGCAGAATAGACATCCCAAAAAAAGCATCTGCCAGCTCAATTGACAGACTGACAGCCACAATGATGCTGTCAAAGATGTTCCAGCTAACCTGTAATCATGGCGACACAACAGTTGATAGCAGATACATGTTATCATGGAAAGCTGTCATCCATCAACTGTAACAAGAAGTCTGACCTGAAAGTATCTGTATGGATCCATTGCCACGACTTTTACCACGAGCTCAGCTGCGAAGATCACTGTGAAGACCTGATGGGGTCAGAGGTCAGAGATGATAGGTCAGGGGTCATGACCACCCATTCCAACACCATATGCACATACACAAAAGTAAAAGTAGTAGCTATTGAAACCCTTGGAAACTATACATAACCAATCTACTTTGCAGTTATACACTTTTATTCTGTGTGCATTGGGTTACCTGCACTGTTTAAGGAAATTGTGGTGTAAGTTTTGTGATTTTTTTCAGAGTGTGTCAATCCAGTTCTCAGGTCTTCAAACTGGCTTCCTGTCTTAAAGAATTGAAATTAAATACTGCTGTTGGCTTATAAAGGACTGAATAAGTTAGGGCTAAAATACATTTCATTTCTGAGGTTGGAGGTCAGGTCTTCTCTCTGTTCAAATATTGGCAGAATTAAAGCTTGAGAGCTAATTGTGAAACCCAGGACAAGGCTGTTTTTTAAAATAAAGCCCCACAGAGAAACTATACCTTAGTAGTTTACTAAAATCAAAGGTGTAACTGTGTCCTAACAAGAAACACTAAAGTACTGGTTACAAAACAACAACTGGTTTACTGGAATAAAACCCTGAGGTAATCGTGTTTGAACAAGAAACCCTGGCGTATGAGAACTGGTTACGTAGCAATGACTAGTTTAGTCGAATAAAAAAGTGAGAGGTAACTGAGCCAAGGCACACCACCACTAAAAAATGTTAGAAAAAAAGGTGTAGCCTATGTTGACAATTCAAAGTCGTTCTCACTTAAGGGTCTTGAATATGAATCAAATAAACACAAAGAAAAAGTCTTATGTGTTTTTTTAAAATCGTTGTAGCAATTGGCTACCTGCTGCCCCCTACTGATATGGAGGAGTATTACATGGTTACTCTGCCGATCACCAGGCAGCCCGGACATTCAATAATTTCCCACGGCACACCAAATAATATCTCGCGGCACACTAGTGTGCCACGGCACAGTGGTTGAAAAACACTGTCTTAAGGAGACCAACTCCGAAGCGCTCATTAGAGGGAAGGAACAAACCACACATGAAGTTGTGCAGTTTGGAGGAAATGTTGTTTATGTTGATTGCAACCAGACGGGCATAGCAGAATAACTGAGACATTAAAGCAGCAGAGGACACACTGTTGAGAGGTACAACCACATATGTGGATATAAATGATTATGTAAAAAGGAGCGCCCACCCAACCTCTTGTTGAGTACTGATCTCAACTAAACACTGACCAATTGAGCAACTCTGTGGCTCTCTTCAAACTCCATCGTCATGGGATAGTGCTCCATGGCCATGAAGATGATGTTAATGATGAGGCAGAGGATGATGCCCTGGTTGAAGAATGGGTGTTTGATGAAGGCATGGAGCCGCTGTTTGAACCACCGCCAACAGCTACAACAGTTCCACCTCAGGAGGAAGTTGGCGAGGACGGACAAACATGGAGAACACAACCTCTGATCCTTATCAGACCCTGAAAAACACAGCTAACTGACATCACACTTTTGTTTGTGTTTGCTATAAGACAATAGTGAGTCTGGATCACAGTGTGTACCTTCCATGGCAGTGTCCTGACCATCAGAGGGCTCCTGTAACCGCAATATATTTTATTGCAACGTTTGAACTTATTATAAATGGAATAATTATTAAATGAACATGAAACCATCTCACCCCCTCTTTTGTCATCTGTCTCCTCTTCAGCACCTCCACAATCTGCTTGAATTCTTCTTCCGTCTCTTTAGCCTCTGCAGCAAGGGCCTCCTCCTGCTCTGCAATTGCCATGGCTACTACCACCACAACCAGGCTGAGGAGGCAGAAGCAGCCAGGAAAGATGACCACGAAGAAGGTAAAGAAGCTTTTACCTGAAGAGCGTAATGTCTACAGACAGACAAGTAACAGACAGGTGTTGGGACCACAGATATGCCACAGATGGACTTTTTCATTTATATGCATGAGACTGACATTGACATTAAGGCAACAGTATTTTGGATCTCTTTATTCTCAAACAGAGAATACAGTAACTAATCTGACTAATAGGGTTTTAAAGAAACAGCTATTAGATCAGTGTTCCAACACCAAAACCCCAAAACTGCTTTCACAACTAGAGATGAATAAGATACTATGACGACATGCAGAGCATACAAAACAGTACCCTTAATGGAAGAGAAGATAAAAGGCCAAGATAAAGGCAACATGGAGAGAAGTTAGTCAGCTAGCTGAACTACAGAAAGAACACATGGTGAATAATCATACATACTCAGGACATACAGTAAGCTCTCCATGCGCTTAAAAGAACCAAACAAAGACTATCAGCTCCAGCCTCCCCTCCGAAGCTTCTGGTAGAAGACCCCAGATTGAGTATGACACAGATACCACGCCTTGAGCGGTGCATTATGACATAGCCACAGACAAACCTACACGGTTTCTGAGATTCTGAATAATTAAAACACCTTTAACTGCTACCACTGGCCAGCCCAGAGAGAATGACGCAAGGTCTCAGCTAACTTGGAAGACAGGAGCTACTTGTCTGCAACCACACCTAGCAAAGGACTGGTGGACCCCACCAGGAACAAATTCTCCTTCAGCCTCCTAATACTTCCCCCCACTAAAAGATTTCCAGTTTTGACAAGGATTGTGTTAAGTAATTGGGCCTAGATAAGCACAGAAAACCACAAGGCTAAGCTCGAGATTTAAACTGTAATCAATGATTTGGTTTTAATGTGTTTGTTAAGTATTATTTTGATTTTGTGCAGGCTATACGTATTAACATTTGCTGCACAGTTTGAAGTTGAATGCTAGTCTTGCTTTACTTTTTTTTCATTTTTTAATCTAGCACCTGAGAATAAAAAGACATCCCCTCCTCCGCCATCTTTATATCATGGTAATGACCCTTGTCTGTAAGCCATGTGACAATTCGGATAACTTAGGCAGCCATCTCGTGTTATAGCATCCATACAGCCACACACACACTGCATAGATAAGACATTTTTGTGTTTTGTTTACTGTTTGAAGTGAAAAAAAAATTGTTATGTTGTACATGTACGCAGGATGCAAACCTCCCCTTCATACCAGTATCTGTAAACCCCAAAACGGAGACACATCAAAGACTTCCTATCTGCTTAAATGGGACCAGCCTGTGTGACTGGGACCAGTCTCTGCAACTGACCAAATATATCAGGTCTTGTGTGAAGTCATTGGTCAGAAGGCGGATCACTGAGAGCAAAGTCGGACCAAATGAGTCGTAGCTGGTGTGGCCGTAGTTGGGGTTCGGTCCAGTCCTCCAACAGCCGTAACCCTCTGGACACATCCTAAACACAGAATTTATTATTATTCATTGATTCATTGATTAATTCATCCAGGTAATTTCGGGTCGCGGGGAGGCTGTGCCTATCTCAGCCGGCTCTGGGCCAGAGGCGGGGTACACAGGTGGCCAACCTATCGCAGGGCAGACAAACAGACAAACACATTCACGCGCACATTCACTCCTATGGTCAATTTAGAGTTGTCATTTCACCTAATGTGCAGGTTTTTGGACTGTGGGAGGAAACCGGAGTACCCGGAGTAAACCCACGCACCCATGGGGAGAACCTGCAAACTCCATACAGAAGTGCCCGGCCGCCCGGGATTCGAACTCCAAGCACTATTGCTGTAAGGCATGAGTGCTAACCACTGCGCCACCATGGGGCCCATTATTAATATTTATTTTATAAATAATAACAATCATTAGTTAATATATTAATTAACTTTCATTATAATCATTATTAAGAAAATGTCAACCTTAAATTGACACTTGTATAATTGAGAATTGTATATAAATTATTGTATTATCTTGAAAGATTTTTCTGATCCCTATAAAAAGAACAGGGTATTCAAAAACAGTAAATTCTTGAACGGAGCTGTTTCTGTGTCTTTTATGAGGACAGGGTTTAAGGGGCAGGGGGTCAACAGTGAATGTCTCATAGAAGTGAGATAGTTAGTTGTTGTTCTTATTCTTGTTCTTGTTATTCTTGGACGTTTCGACTCCGCAAGGACATTGATATGTTCAGTATCTTGACAGTAGTGGGTCTCAGGGGGTTTAAGTATCCATTAAGAAACTCTCATTGAACTTACAATGCTTTACAATCAGATTCTCATTTATCATAACAAAACATTTTCATCCTCTACCTCAGCAGCAACAACAAAATGCAAATTATCCACTTCAGTTTTTATTAAAACACTGAAAGAGAATTCAAATGGCTTTGTGTCAAATTTCTTAAGCCTAATATGGGAGTTGAGGAAGTCGAATGGGCCCGTTTCCATGAAACATTAAACCCTCCTACACATTCTTATGGTAGAAAAACACCCAGTCTATGTCAAAGTACTAACCCTAACCCTAAACCCCATCAGTACGTCCCCTGAGCCCCACAAATCAAACAGTCCCCCAAGAAAAACACAAAAAGATGCATGACTAAGCAGATTCCACACTAGATAATGTCAACAGCATTTTCCTAAACCATATTATGTATACTAGATCATTTAGTAGCTGGATAAAATCCATTCGAGTTTTTGATTGGTGTTAAGGAGTAGCAACATGTTCACAATTTTAGGTTTAAACTGATTTTGCCACTGACTAATAGTGTCTCCTGCCTTTGAAAACAGTCTCTCAACCTGAACTGAGTTAACAACTTTTCCCAGATATTTTATTTCCACTTTAATGAGCAAGGAATCTCATTCCTGAGATTGCATTTTCATTCATGAATCTGCACATTTCAATGTATGTGTTCATAATTTCAATGCCCAAGGCTTTAGAGAAAAACACGGATTTTAAGAAATGCAGGGTTAATTAAGGACACAGTCATTCTGGTGTTTAAAGTATATAGTATTCTTTTAAAGATTAATGTGAACGTACCCTGCATCAGAGGCGTTTCCACACAGCAGAGCATCGGGTTGACCAGGTAGGTAGTAGTAATCTGTTAGAGACAGAAGGGCAGATAGACAGACAGGGAAACAGACAAAAGGACAGCGACAGAAAGACAGACAGATCCAGATAGGCAGAAATTAACATTATCATCATCATCATCATCATCATCATCATCATCATCATCATCATCATCA
>JAOWBC010007832.1:0-32021 GCA_028566105.1 Hypoplectrus providencianus
TCTGAGGATCCTGTGTCAAGAGATACATTGGTGCCAGTTAAGGGCAAGCACTGATGGATTTTGTCTTTAATAGTTAGAATTTTGTCGTTGAAGAAGGTCATAAAGTCATTGCTACTGAGTGCTGAGGGGACACATGGGTCAGTAGAGCTATGGCTTTTTGTCAGCCTGGCTACAGTGCTGAAAAGAAACCTAATGTTGTTTTTATTTTCTTCTATTAAAGAGGAATAATAGTTGGCTCTGGCCTTACGGAGGGCCTTCCTATATGTTATAAGACTATCTTTCCAGGCTAGTAGAGATTGTTCTTGGTTAGTGGAACGCCATTTCCTTTCTAACTGTCGTGACAATTGCCTTAGTTTGCGGGTATCGGCATTATACCATGAGTGAAATAGGTGTGTAAAAAGGTCTACACCCTAAAGAAATGTGATGCAAGCATGAAAAGAAACATGACAGAACTGTCTGTTGGGATTCTGTTTCTGCCCATCGGAAATTATTTGACAGCTAAAATAAGCTTGTCAGTTGTCTGCCATCAGGCTGGCTAGTTCAGCTGAGTAAGTAACCAGGGTTACTGAACAGGCTTAGTGGACTTTTTCAGTGGTCAAAGTCAAGCACTTTTCAAGGACTTGCAGGATCACTTTTTAAGCTTTTGCAAAGTTCCGCCGTGATCCCATTACACAAAGGTAAGTACACTCCCACCAGTAGACAGAGAGTGCGCTTCAACAACGTTTTTTTTTTTTACCTTCTGTCAGACTTGCATATCACAAGCAGAGGCACACAGGAAACTAATTTGAGATAGGCTATTCAATTTATTATTTTTTCTGCTGAACATGTGATCATATAAAGTCAGGCGGCTGGTTGTTATAAAAATTCTGTAAAAAAAATTAAAAGCACTTTATCTAAGGCCCAGGTTGTTTGCTGAACACCATGCAGACATCTGCGGGACCTCATCCCTTGAAGCTGTCTCATTTATTCTGGCTTATCATAATAAACATTAAACAACATGTTGCTCCTTGTTATTGAAATCAGTATGCTCATTAAAATGAAACTTACAGTGCACAGTTAATGCTGTCGTGGAACTGGATCTCCTGACTGCAACTGACACCACTGGCGGCTTCGGAAACTGCTGATGGAGCAGCTGCGTACTAAAGGGACTGGACTCTGGACTTCCCTTTTTCATTTTTCAATGTTAGACTTAGATAATGAAACAAATTGATGCTTTCAGTGACGTGTCACTCAGACAATGAGCAAACAAATATATGCATTTCCTTTATGTGAGTATGATTTGAAAAGACAAACTTTATACACGGTCCTATCATTGTAATTTCAAAGGATTTTATTTGTAGCAGATGAGATGGTATTTTTGTATGCCCATATTACTGTTCATTAACATAAGATATGCCATATGAATTAATAGCTGCTAAACTGTTTAATTCATTGAGTATAATACAGTCAGTGGGGACAGATGATTATTTCATTATAATATTTATGTCTCTATATTTTCTTGGTATACCTGCATCGTATAAACAATAATTTGAAAACAAAAGAAAAAAATCAATCTTTATACTGACACGTGAACTTTTTTTCAGCTGTTGAAGAAGAATCCAGCCCAAAGACTTGGCTCCAGCAAAGGAGACCATACTGATATCCAGGTATTTAACTGCAGAATCTGTTTTTACTCACACTCATTCTCCATATCTGGCAGAACCAAATTTTTCACATTAGCTTTGTACTTGGTGTTATGATAGTTTCACTGTGAATGTACAAACTATAATATACATCAAAACTAACCAATAACCAAAACCATAACAACTGATTATGTGATCATTCAAAATAACCTCCATCATTGTAGTACTGATAACCTTGCAAATATAGTGGTGCCTGAAAGTTTTGGAACCCTATATAATTTTACGGATGGGACAGCTTCAACTTTGGGATGTTGATGTGTTTCCTCATTGAACGGCTCGCTTTAGGTCCTTCCACAACGTTTTGATTTGGTTATGGTCAGGATTTTGACTTGGACATTCCAGAACATTAATTTTATTCTTCTTTAACCATTCTTTGGTTGAAAGACTTGTGTTCTTGTGGTTATTGTCTTGCTGCTGACCAACCTTCTCTCGAAATGCAGTTCATGGACAGATGTCCTTACACTTTCCTTTAGAATTTGCGAGTATAATTCAGAATTAATTGTTCCATTTATGATGGCAAGCCCTCCTGGCCCAGATGGAACTGGACCCTAACCCTGATACTGCCACCACTGTGTTTCTCAGAGGGGATAGGTTTTTTATGCTGGAAGTCGTTTTTTTTCCATCTCCAAACTTAATGCTTCTCATTTAAACCAATACATTTCTATTTTGGTCACATCCATCCACAAATTATTTTACCAATGGCTTTCTGGCTTGTCCACTTGATCTTTAGCAAACTGCAGACAAGCAGAAATGTTCTTTTTGGTAAGCAGTGGCTTTGTCCTCCCAACCTGCCATGCACACCATTGTTGTTCAGTGTTCTCCTGGTGATCGACTCATGAACATGGACAATGGTCAATGTGAGAGGCCTTCAGTTGCTTCGAAGTTACCCTGGGGTCCTTTGTGACCTTCCCAACTATTACATGCCTGGCTCTTGGAGTGAAGTGGAGTCCAGACTCTTTAGCGATGGTTTTGTTATCTTTTCGAGCCTGGTAAGAACAACTCTCCTTTGTTCGTTCAATGATAAACCTCCACAAATATGTGTTGTGAAAATCAGACTTTGATAGATCCCTGTTTGTTAAATAATCACACCTGATTGTCATCCAATTGATTGAAAACACCTGCCTCTAATTTCACCTCCAAATTGACTGCTAATTGTAGAGGTTCACATACTCTTGCCACTCAGAGATGTATAATATTGGATCAGTTTCCTCAATAAATAAAGTAAGTATTAATTCTTGTCACATTTGTTTAACTGAGTTCTCCTTTTCTACTTTAAGGACTTGTGTGAAACAAATAGGTGTCTTCTCTCTCACACTATCTCATTCTGGTCACTGGAAGTTCACTCTGTACACTGCATCAAATTGGACTTCATAGCTCTCATCCCAGAAGGAATCCTCTTCTAAAGATGATGCACAAGAAAGCCACAAAGACTTTGTTTAAGACAAGGAGACTAAGGACATGGATCCAGAAATCCATGTCCTTAGTCTCCTTTGGTCTGATGAGACCAAGATAATTGTACTTGATTCAGATAGTGTTGAATATGCAAAGAGAGTACAAAGAGTGTGTCATGGTCTAGTGCTGCCTGCACTGGGGAGCTATAGTTCATTAGGGAACCATGATTGCCAATATGAAATGTGACATTTTGAAGCAGAGCATGATCCCCTCCCTTTGGAAACTTTTCAACGTGGCAGTGTTCCAACATTATAATGACCCCAAACTAGGGATGCACCAATATGAAAATTCTTGGCCGAAACCGAAAACCGAGAGTAAAGAAATCAAGGCCGAAAACTGAAACAGCGAAATTAATTATTATGCCAATTGTACAATTGCCTTCATAGCTATGACTGTGTACTAACCTCACTAAAGTCGTGGCATTGCAATTACACAAATTAATATTATTGCTTCAAAGAATAGATCATTTACAAAATTATGAAAATATTTATTAGCCTGACATTACAACAATGCACAATATAAAACAACATTAAAAATTGAATGTTTAACTTGACCCCACTGCGGTGTACATTAAATCAGTATTTCCTAGGGCTGCACGATTCTGGAAAAAATGTGAATCACAATTTTGGCATGGTTTTTTTTCGCAAAATGTTTATTGCATTGAAGAACTTTGACAAAATAAAAAACAGTGCTTTGGCAAGTGTATAGAATTAAATCATCAAATCATTTAAATCATCAGAGGAGAAATGTAACGTAAAGAACGCTTTACTAATGGTTGAGGGAGGAGACAGCAGCAGTACTGCGTTTGGGGGTGCTTGAAAAAATCTGGGCGATAATAGGAGCATTTAGAATCATGTTCAGTATCGATTTGTGTAGAAATGAGATCACGTGTATGTGCGAATTGAGATCGCAATTTTTTTACGATTTATCGTGCAGCCCTAGTAGTTCCCAAACTTTTTCTGCTTAGGCAAACCAAAGGACAAGTTTATATCTATAATAAAGGCACACCTATTGTGCAAAAAAGCCCTTTTATTAGTGGTATCATGTAAAATATCTGTAAATGTGCATAATTATTAGCTAATGGCAAATAAAATGTGACAAAGAAAACTATATTACTCATGAGTATTTATCAACGAAATATTAAAAAATAATTATTTGAAATTTATTAAATTAGGCTTCATCAAAACAACACAGAAGTTCAAACCAGACAGGTAACAAAATTAAAAATGAGGCGCTGCAGAAGTGGCTGCAGAAATTGCGCACTGTACAAAAAATGTTTGTCCATCTTTATCCGTGAATGAAAGTAGGCTATAGGGCTACAGAGAGAGAGAGAGACAAACACAAACGCACACACATGGACACAGACCAGCGCTGTAGAGGACTTGTGTAAATATACCGTTTTCCGTATGTTTTTGCTGTCTTTCCGCATTAAATAATGACACAGATTGACTGACTGATCAAGTTAATGATGTTCATTTCGTCTTCTTATATTAGTAACTTTTTGGATTTCTTGTGTTGGATTGATTGTTGGATTTCACGATTGGAAAAATGAAGATGTTACCTGCTTTGACAGCTTTGACTGTGACTCCAGTCTTCTTCAGAACGTCATCTGACTTGTTGCTGACGTGTCATATATCAGCTGGCTGGATAACTGTTACTATAACTAACTGGCCTGCTGAGAGATTGTGAAATTAAATATGTTCTCATAAAAACACATGCTTAAATCCAGACATGCGCATGGTGGGCGTGGTTTATGTTTTTCATCACAACATCTTGTTTCGACCGTGTTGTTTCGGAGATAAAACTCTTTCAGCCCCAAACCCACTGCCAAGACAACCACTGCCTTGTTAAAGAAGCTGAGGGTAAAGGTGATGGAAACCCTATTTAGTGTCTATGAAGCATCCATAAGCTGAAGGTAGAGGAGTGCAAGTTCTCTAACATCCACCAGCTCTGTGGAGTCCACATGGAAGACTGGAAGACGTCTTCAGTGGTACCCTGTGAAGCTCTAGTGAACTCTATGGCCAAGAGGCTTAAGCCAGTGCTAAAAAAATGGTAGCCAGGTAAACTATTGACTCTTTGGGTTAGGGTTAGTTACACTCAGTTTTGTTGTCAGCCATTTAGACATTAATGGCTGTGTGTTGAGTTATTTTGACGGGGACACTAAATTACGCTGTTATACAAGCGTTACACTGCTATCTTTACTTTGTTTCAAAATATCGTTTTTTTTCGGTGTTGTCCCATGAAAAAATATTATAAAATATTTGCAGAAATGTGAGGGATTTACTAACTTTTCTGAGATACTGTTTGTCTAGTCATGTGAATTGAGATTTGGTTTCCTGCTTGTCCTTATATGATCATATTCAACAGGGGTAAAATATCAGTCAGGAAAAAAAAAATCCAAGTAATGGACTAATCTCAAACCTTTCTTTTACTCTGATGCAGAAACATTCATTCTTCAAGCATATCAACTGGGTTGACCTTCTGAACAAAAAGGTGGAGCCACCATACAAACCACATCTGGTAGGTCATTGGTTATAATTTTGTGCCCAATATGTTATTGAATGGCTTGTTAAGTTAATATTGCGCTAGCTATTGCAAGAGGCAATTGGCTCTCATTCTTTCACTATTGATTTTTGTGTCTACTATAAATTTATTTTATGTTCCAATTACGTTTTTGCACTTCATAAATATATTCTGGAGACAATTTTCTCACAGATTTTACCTTTATATGCATCAGGGAGAACATCAATCAGGTCCTTGTCACTTTCCTCTGATGTTTTAACATTTCTATCAAATTGATGCCTAAACTGTTAAAAGGGATTATTTGTTTGTCAACACAGCAAATGTGGGCACAACTCGACTGCAGAAAGCTTAATATAACAATATATAATAGGTGGTCGTGGTCACCTATCAGTTGCAGTATTAACTAGCTAGCAATGTTGTCAGCATAATACAACAGTTTATGAAAGGATTTAACAAGTTATGCTGCTAAATTAACAATAGTGATTGGCATACGTCTTTTATACCCCTTTTCCACGACAGCCGATTCTCAGCCGGTGCTTGGTTGCTAAATGGCTCTTTGGTTTTCCACCGCTGAAGTACCGGTTGCCAGCCAGTAATACTGGTTCCATATCTGCACCAACTCTTTGCTTTGCTTGCTGCTCTTGAATCCTTAACACAGTTGGACACAGTGTGCCGAAGGCGGCGCATTTCTATAGGCCAATTTGGATGGCCATAATTACTTAACCGTTTGCTCTATCTGGAAAATTCCAACAGTTTCTGAAAGCTGAGACATTGCATTTTACAGTGATATTGTGGTGTTATTACGATAATTTCACTCATAAGACAGCGAATAGTCCATTTCTTTGGGGAAGACAGACGGAACGGCCGAGAAATTTATAGCCCACCCTGTGTTTCTTCTTTTGCCATATAAACCTAGAGATAGTCCGATTCCACTCATTAATATGTTTATTTGGCACCTCTACAGGTAGAGACTGGAAATATCAGTTGAGATTGAATTATCATATTTATGGTCACTTTACCTCCATCTATCCAAATCATTTAATTTTTTTTGTGGTAATACCATTTTTTTTAAGTAATTGAAAGTAAGGGTCTGTTATTTTTCTATGTTTAATTTATGTCCTGAATAATCACCACATTGTCGAAAGCAAGACATGAGTTCTGTACACTGTTATTGGGGTCACACAGGGTAACCAAGATGTTGTCTGTGTACAGACATGTTTTATATGATCTTCCCTTCAATTAAATTCCGGTATTCTTCATTTCGTCTTTACTTTTTTGAGCAGGTATAAATAATCCAAATATTTTATTTTTGTGTCTTGGTCATTGCTGTTATCCTTCCGTGCCTTTCCCTTTTCTTATTATATTTTACGCCTCAATGTAGTTGAAAATGCTCTAATATAGTGTATTTTGCAGAATGTTCTGGGAGTGAATGTTTAACACATCTGTTCACTTCAACACCATAACTGGAAGCCCCCATCTACATGCATCTTAAATGAAATCTCTCTCTCTAATCTTTTTCTCTCTAACTTCTGCTTCTTTTTTCGCATCTGTCTCTGTAGCAGTCAGATGAGGATGTAAGCCAATTTGACACCAGATTTACTAGACAGACACCAGTGGACAGCCCAGATGATACCTCACTCAGCCACAGTGCAGAGCTTGCCTTTGCGGTAAGATTTTTTTTTTTTTTTCATTTGGCCAAGAAGTATGATGTAGTCACGTTAAACCATCCATTACGGTCTTGTTCTTTAATCTCTCTTCCCCCCATTCAACAGTCAGATCAGGGGTTCAGGTAAAAATTGTATAGTTAGTTTATAGTTATAAATCTTTATCAAACATTTTGTTTTGGTATCTATTTAAATGCTGAAAGTCTTCATTGGTTTTGACACAGCCACATAGATAGATAGATGTACTTTCTTTTTTAGATAGATAGAACATATACAGACAGATTTAATCTCAAGTGGGCCAAAGGGCCATAATTGTCTCTTGCAGGCAATCCACTTGAAATATCAAATCAAAAATACTTTATTTATCCCCAAAGGGAAATTTAGTTAGTCTGAATAGCTCGATAATTTGACAGCTCGATAATTTGACAGCTCGATAATTTTGACAGCGTGATGGCTGTAGGAGCGAAGGATCTTTTGAATCTCTCTGTCCTGCAATGGAGATAGAAGAGCAGTCCACTGCTGCCTCTCTGATCCGCAAAGGTTCCATGCAGCAGATAATCTGGCACTTCATGATGCTCTCAAATATCTTGATCTTGCATCTCTCCATCACCTCTTCCATTGTTGCCCAACCTGGCTCTAATCACAATTACACTCTAATCCAGATGAAGGTTTTGTTTGTATGCAAACTGCAGGGGGGTCCAATTTGTTTTCGACCTCAACTCTTAGTACGCAAATCAGCCGTTCCAAGGTCTTCATGATGTGAGACGTGAGGGCTTCTGGTCTGTAATCATGAAGTTCAGTTGGAGTTCAGTTGGTTCAGTCATTTTATTTTTGGTACAGGAACAACACGGTACTCTTTCCACAGTGCAGGCACTCGCCCCAACTGTAGGCTGAGGTTGAAGATCTTGTGTAGAGGTTGACACAGTTGGGCAGCACAGGCTTTGAGCAGCCTTGGACACACAAAATCTGTTGTTGTGTTGTGAACTGGTTGAGTTCATCAGCTCTTTCTGACCAGAAATGGTGTTAATTCTTCTCCACATTTCACAGGTGTTCTTGTGCCGTAGATTCCTCTCCAATTTCTTCTTGTACTCCACCTTTGCTGTCTTTAGTCTCTTCTTCAACTTATATTGTACTTGTTTGAGCCATACTTTGTCACATCTCTAAAAGCTGCCTTCTTCTCATTGAGGAGGATTGCCTTTGAATCACTTATTATCCCAGGCTTGTTATTGTGGGAACAGTGTACAGTCCTTGTAGGTATGACTGTGTGTCTACAGAAGCTGATATAATCAGTGAAGCAGTCAACCCGTCTGTCATTGTCCATACTGTTCTCCTCTATATCCAACAGCACATTCCAGTCGCTGCATTCAAAGCAGTTTAGAGGACCTTTAGAGCCTGCCAAGTGGTAGTAAGGCATACAATGCCTTATCTCTGGAAGGACACCAGATGCTGGTCATTTGACAGAAAGCAGGTTTTAAGACAGTTCAGCAATGGCTTCAGTTGTCAGCCCTGGGGGTTGTTGCTTGGTTGTACATAGCATGTACGTAAGCATGCGTGATTTGTAATCACACAGAACCTGTAAAATAGCTCATCCTGCATAGAGCGTGTTTATACAGTGAGGTCAAGTTTGAAAAAATGCTCTAACTACAATGAAATGGCTTCTTATGGGACTAACATCCCTCATGAATAAAATTCTACGGAAGACTCATGTAGGAGCGGTCAGTAAGTCACATGCATTCTTTTCATAGTGTCACATTTATCCTTTTATTTTATAACAGTATATAAATCCAAGTCCTTGTCAACAGAAAAACATCGCTTTATCTTTCGAAATGCAGTTGAAAATTACCGTAGTCCTTTTGCTCTCCGTTCAAACACACCTGTTCATGCCCCTTACCTGAGCCCAGGTGACGTCTGCATATAGACTTAACACCCCCTGACATCAACATTACATCATCATCATTGTAATAATTTCAGCAATATTTAATATACAATATCAACACTATTTGATTATGATTAGCCAGATTATATATGCAGATGGTAGCATGATTATATATTACTCACATGTATATGACATGATCTAGAAAAATGAAATCAGTGTAATGGCTTGAACAATTTATAGGTGCCCATCATGTCAGTTTCTTTATAATAATTTAGTCTTACTTTTGAGGGTTTTTTCCTGACAAGTGACTTAAAGACCGAGTCTGTTATAGCCTGTACCAGCTTAAAATTATATTGGGAAAAAAAATCACCTGTTTCAATGAGTAAGCTAGTAGCATGGTAACTGATTTAATTAAATTGGCTGTTGTAAAGCAAGGACCATTTTCCATCAGGGTTTCACCTATGTGGCGCCATCAGTCCTAGAGAGTCTAAAAGAAGGCTTCTCATTTGAACCCCGAGCACGATCTGTACGCCGACACAACAACAGCCCACGCACACCCATCAGGTAACACATACACGCATTAGGATGCTTTTGTCTGTTTTTGTTCTAATAAAGAAGGTGAATAAAAATGATACATTTCTAATATTCTTCCTTTTGAATAATCTTATTTCTTGAACTATGTCCTTTGTCTTTTTCTTTCAGTCCTCTCAAATTTTCCTCAGCCGCACCTTTTAAATTCAGCATTGATGGAGAGCCAGACCTTTTCTCTCCCACCTCTCCACCAGCAGCTCCAGTACCTGTGTCAATTGAAAATGGAGCTGCTAGTCAGCCAATCAGGACGCCTGCAAGGAATAAGAAGCAAAAGGGACATCAGAGATGAGGAGAAAATATTTGTGTGGTCAGATTCATATTTTTCATGGTTATTGGTAAAGATAAATAGTTGTTAAGCTTAGAAGTCACTGTCCCAGATGATAACTTTATTGCATATATCTATTATTTTAATTAGCTTTTAATTTAGAATATATGTACAGATAGGAATTACTTCATTTCACTATTTTGTACATAAATCACTGGAGCAAATGACTAACTTTACAAAATTTTATATGAGGAGTCAAAGTCAGGTAAATGATGGATTGATTCCTATTTCCCCTGTCTGCCTCCAACAGCCGTGCCAGACAGTGGCTATACAAAGATACAACTAAATGCAATTTAGGCTACCACGGCTTTAAAAAAGAAGTACTACTTACAAGGAATGCTTCAACCTGGTTTTATGCTTCCAATCACTGAAACCGATCAGCCTGATTTCTGAGGCTGATCGGTCATTCTTGATCACAGATACCAATCACATGGATTGGTATCGGTGATCGATGATATAGTCATGATGAATTCTTCTGGCAACATGATCTGGAACAAGGAACCTATAAAATCGCCTTAATTTAGACCAAAGCATCTCTTTATTTACTTTTTCAAGGGGAAAAAAAAAACGTTCAGGTACAATGCAGCTACTATTCAGTCAAAAGGACAACTGAAAAACACCTACAAATACCTGCCATCAGTTTGAAAACATTATGGCTGTCAACAGGCTAAATAGTGTAGTAAGTCAAATAAATTAAAGGCAGTTTATCTCACAATGTTGCCCACACTACTGATCAGAAGGTTGGTGATGCAATCCCTACATGTCGAAGTATCCCTGGGCAAGATAGTGAACCCAAAATTGTTCCCAATGCTGCATTCATCAGTGTATGAATGTGATTCAGATGGTGGCAGGTAGCACTGTGTATGGTAGCTTCTGACACCAGTATGAACGTGTGAGTTAATGGGTAAATGAGCACCGTCTGTAGTGTAAAAGTACCCCCAGCATGATGGGCCCCTGCACTGCTGTTTAGAACTCCAGTTCTGTAAATGCAAGAAATGCAAGGAGATTAAGAGTAAATAACATTCATCACATCCTGTTGTGCAAATTGCCCACAGGTGTCACGATACAACAGCAGTAATAGCTGTTAAATTATGTACTCTCTCTCCTCAAAAGACAATTTATAAGCTTTGTAAATTGGATTCAGTAGGATTACTGATAAACTTCGGTGACCTAAGTGATTTTGAGTGTGATAGTTTGCATTACAAGAAAGCTGACAATGGATGTATATCTACAGGATAATCAAATGAGAAAATAACACAGCAAATTCTGTTTCCTACCAATATATGAGTGATACAGCAATTAGAAAGTTCGTTATAAATAAACTGATAAATAAAATGTTCAAGCTGGGGAGCACATTTGAGTTGGTGTCGTGGTTGCTACATCATAAGCAAATCGTGGATCTGATCGAAATTTATAAAATCAATGTAATGTTAGGCTTATGCCTCAATATTATGGGATTCACAAGACAATCAAGCTCCCCCAGGAAGAGCTTTACAGTTTTCTTTTTTTTTTTTTTGAGAAGCCCAAGTGGATAAAAAGCTTCAAGGCCATGTATGAGCTATGCCACTGAGCTTGATTCTTTTTCACTCACTGCTTTTTTCCATATGATTCTGATTTGAGATTTTTGTTATTTGAATTTGATATTTGAATTGTGTTATATGTAAAAAATAAATGTATAGTATTCTCAACTAAATTGGCAAACATAACCCACCTACACCTACAACTTTGTATGTATGTTTTTTGAGCTCAGTCATCCTAAATGTTCTTCAGCAGCCTACAATAAAATTCATGCGGGAAACATTGAACATTGTTTAATTTTGTACATACATGTTGGTACAATTTATGCTTATGCTGTGATATAAAGCTTTTGGTGATGTAAGTAGTTAATACGTTTTTATGAGTTCACAAGAGTGTATGTATAGAGGTTGCATAGTCCAGGCTTATCTATCAGTTTTAAACAACTAATGAAGGACTAATTGATTTAAGTCCTGATTAACTGCAGTTTAACTGTGAAGCCGACCTTGAGCTGTCAGTTTATAAAGTAAATCTTGGAAAGTACAAGCTAAAGGATGTACCAGTGTTCATATGGTGGGTGAGACTATTAGCACTGCAACAAAGGCTGTTGAAAAGGCTGCAACAAACAGGAGATAATGTGTTCATTAATTTAGTATTTCATCAAGTTAACAATTCTGTGTAAAAATTTGATATGGTAAGCCTTCTTATGTAAGGTGGTTTTCAAGTTAATATTTGAATGAGTGCAGTGAGCCTGAATTGCAGATTTTGGAGGGAGTGTGGTGCTTGTTCCTGGTGACGGGGATCAAGAGGTGGTTGATGTCTGAAGATCTCAGGGTGCGATGTGAGGAGAGACGTTTGAGGAAGTCTCTAAGGTATGAAGGTTAGAGGCTTTTTAGTTGATGAGCAGGATCTTGAAGTCTATTTAGTGCTGGACAGGGAGCCAGTGAAAATGCTGAAGGATATGTATGATGGTTCTTGGGAGCAGACTGGGTTTGTTAGGTATCAGGCTGCTGAATTTGGGACATACTGTAGTTTTTGATGGTCTGTGGAAGGGAGGCCAAGTGTGACAGAAGTTGAGGACAGGGTAGGGTGAAGAAATGCAATGTTGCGGAGGTGGAAGAAAGATGTATTGGTGCTTTGTTGGTGATGGTTTTTGATCTCTGATTTGAAGGAGTGGGACCGGGTGATGCAGAGGGTTTTAGATCGTGGGGGAGGGGTGACTGAATGTCCATCGATGCTCAGAAAAAGTCCCTTGAGGTGGGGATGTGGGATTTGAGGCCAATGATAATGATTTCTGATTTTGTTTCATTTGAGCTTGAGAGGGTTTCTGTTCATTAGGTTTTTATGTGTGGCAGTTGGTAATTGTCATGAACTGGCTCAGAGCCCATGACATAAAAAATGGGGAGACACACATGTATGCGTTAAATTATAGATATTTATTTAACTAAACACAAATACAAATACTTACTAAATAATTATTAAATAAATAAATAAGTAAGTAATATAAATAAGTATACTAAAATACTTAGGTGGATTAGTAAATCAGTGGTGATGTGGGTGCATGCTTGTGGTGTTATGGATGTTATGCAGGTGTATGTAGGGAAAATAAACATGAAATAAAATAAAAGCTGCTAGCAGAGGACCTCGGAGGAGATGGCCCAAACTGGATGTCGTGAATTTCGCCTCCTCCAACAAGAATCATCATGAACTCTATGCTAAGTGCAAAGACACCTCATACAGATTTGTGTGACAAACGGTTCTTTAGTTATGATAGGGGGCAAGATTTAATCATAAGGGGTGGGGCGTTATGAAACATTGTTATGTAAAACTGTTCAGGGCTGAAATCTCATGAAGAAGTTTGGACCAGATCGGCCAAAGTATTGTAACGTCTCCCAAAGAAGGGCCGGGGACCGGATACAGGTTTCTTGAAGGACAATTTATTACTTCCCACAACAGGTTACTGTCGGCCGTAACCACGCCACCAACTCAATCAACTACAGCTTAACTTCCTCAGAGCGCGCCTCCAACAAACTCACGCAGAGGAAAAACCACTCTAACTCTTGCGAGTGGTGCCTTCACTGTCCCTCGTAACTTTGAATAACGCCATAACTAAAACACATAATAACACATAAGCATAAACACTTGAACACAGAATGACAACACATTTCCGCAGTCGCTACAGTATGATGAAGTTATAGCAATCTCATGTTTTTTTAGCCTAACGCCATATTTTGCCACCATGCCACACCCACATAGTGTTTGGTATGCATTTAATTACTTTTGAGTCCAAAGGCCTTATGATGGTTCTCACCAAGTTTGAAGTCGATCGGGTGAAATCCCTAGGAGGAGTTAGTAAAGTGCGAGGTGTGGAAATGGTAAAAACAGGCCTAAGACGCCATATTTGATCCAAGAGTATGGGTCCTTGAGTCTTTTTGGTGGGTCTAACCCCGATAGACATAGGTACAAAATTCAGTGTCTATACGACATGAATGGGAATGGGGTCCAAGGGGAAGCTGTAGAGTTTGGTGTTGAGAAAATTGGTGGGACGAGCCAGAGTGACTAATGCCAGAATCGAAGGTGGAGTGGGCTTCATTGACTGCTAACTTGTATAATCAGTGTGAGAGATTGTCAATATTGAGACCAGTGGAACAAATGTGTCCTGAATGTGTCCACAACTGTGGGAGGTATAATTAAAGTGTTGGTTGAGGTTGTAACAGTTGTGATGTCCATGTAGTACTTTCACAGTCAGAAGATTCAATGTGAATGTTAATCACCCAGGACTAGGATGGACGGTGAGACTGAAAAAGGTTGTGTGCAGAAATATGAAAGCAAGGATGGGTTGATTTGGTTGGACTGTAGATAATAGCAATTATGTGGGTTCTGGGCCAGGGAGTTCAAATGCCAGGTGTTCAAAAGATGGTGCAGCACGAATGGAAAGTGGTTGAGGGTTGAGGTCTTGGTGGTGTATGGCAGCCACTACTCCTCCTTGTCCCTTAGAGCATGGGTTGACCATGTGTGAGTATCCAGCAGGGGCCGTTTGGCTTAATGCATTGTAATCCATGGATTTTTTGCCAGGTTTTAGTGAGACAGAGTAAGTTTAGTTTTTTGTCAGAGATAAATTCATCTAAGATAAGGTTTTTAATGTCGTAGGTTCTTGTATTGAACAGGACTATTTGAAAAAGTGAAAGGTGGTGGGAACTGGGTGAAGGTTGAAAACATTCATGTGGAATTTGTCCTGGTGACAGAATAAGAAAATGAGGGAGTTGTAGTCGGTCCAAAGATATGGAATACTGTTCATTGCAATAGATTTGTAAATTAACTTGTGACAGGGGCAGGGAGTTTTGTAGCAGGAGGCATGTGATTATTCAGCTGGAGGAGTCAACTTGCGTGGATGTGTATCGTTGAGCCATGGTCAGGTTGAGAGGCAGGCTTGCAGCAGGAAGGTCCTAGCCAGCAACAGCTAGCCACACCAGTATCATTGGAAACCCCAAAGGATGCCTTCAGCAGCAGGGGTGGGGGAAGCAGCAACCAGCATCCTGACCCGCGGTGGCCAACTAAAATGGTACAGGAAATAGTAAGGCTGGGGACAACCAACCAGTTGTACAGGTAAGTGGTGCTGATGCACCCAGGTGAGGTTCATAGCAGGACAAACTCTCAAAATAGGTTCACTGTAGTACAGTGAATCCTCGCTTATTGCAGGGGTTACGTTCCAAAAAGAACCCATGATAGGCGAAATCTGCGAAGTAGTCCCCTTTATTTTTATTATTATACAGTACCGTAGAACAAAACCAAAGATCAAAACCTGTTTTCAGGCCCAAGCATTTGTTTTATAAAAAAAAAAGAAGAACATTTTCATACAACTATGATAGTTTTTTAGAAATACTGTAAAATAATAATTTTAATAATCAACCTACGAGGTTGGACACATTGTGACATATTTCACTGTGTTTGAAGTGGAATATTTATGATGTGTTTCCAAGGGGACCGATTTGAGTGAGACACTCACCAGGTCTAGAGCAGGCTATCATGATACACTTAATCTGTAATAAAGTTCACTTTAGAAACTTTATTGTCCATTCTGTATGGTTAAGAGCTAGCAACACAACAGAGTGAAACACACAGTTCCTCTGACTGCCTCTTCCTCCTGACTCTGCTCCACTGTAGCGTCTTTTTCTACTGAAGCATAACACAATGCGAGTTCATACACTGTAAAAAAGCATAAAAAACTGCACTAAAACAATCTGCAAAACAGGGAAGCCGCGAAAGATGAACCGCCTTATAGCGAGGATTCACTGTAATTCAAATTAAACCATATATCACATAAACAGATACAGTACATCCTTAGTATAGTTAGTATAATTTACAGTCAAAGTGGGCTGTTAAAAGCTATGCTCTCGGACAACAAAATATAATGCTTTGTACACATCATACATGACACATTTTGTGGTGATCGGTCAATGTATGGCAAAGTTTAAGAATCTCTTGTTTTATGGCAAAATGCCATATTTTGTTGCCATGTCCCGGACACATGGTGTAATGATCTGCAAATGCTCGTAATAACTTCTGATCCAAGAGGATGTATGATGATACTCACCAAGTCTGACATTGATCAGGTTAAATCTCTAGATGAAGTTTGTTAAAGTACGAGGCATAGAAATGGCAGTCAAAATGCCATATTTGATTCAGGATGGTCAACTACCCATTCACTACCCATCAGTCACCATAAAGTGTCACCTTTACGTCCTCAGAAAAAAGACTGACCAAGCAAACTCCAATGCTGAATATTCCTTCACACACCAATTTGCTCTGCATCATGTTACAAAAAAGGCTGGGTGACCTCATCGGGACCTTTTTCTGTGACTGAACTATAAAACAATGTTGTATAAAATGTTTATTTTTTGATTAATCCTCATTGTCCATTGCTCTATTCAATCAGTAACATGTGATAACATACTCTGTGTGAATTAGAGTAGGAAGTGTTTATTCCCTGTCTTCCTTGTCTTGAGTTTTGACTAAAAATAATCTGTCTGTTATCAGTCCGAAGTGACTGCTCAAAATCAGTGTCACTAAGTGGGTGTAGAAGGATGGCAAACGAGTTAATAATAATTATCTTGTAATTATTAATTAATTCTAATTTTCTATCCAACTTCACTCCCTCTGTGCAAAAGTTGGATGGTTAGATCCCACAAGATAGAGTGGTGACTGAGAAGACAGAGGTCTTGCCCCCCCCTCTCCTTTATCCTCTCCTGTCTTTTCCTCCCTCCCTCCCTCCCTCCCCGCATCTAACAGATCAATGACATTGCATGGAAGTGGCCACTGATGACTTAAAGGAATAGGCCACCCCTAGACGAAAGTTAGTCTCTTACCATATTCCCCTGAGTTGGATAAGTGAGCAAAAGCATTTTTCATTCAGCCCCATGGTTGTCTGTATCCAGAAGCGTAGCGTTAGCTTAGCTTAGCATAGAGCACCATAATTGGCCAGTCAATCACAATATAGTCATAAATGAACTCGAGAATTTTTCTAATTTCATTGTTTGACCTGTACATTCAAACTGAGTACAAATGTCAATGCCAATATCACGAAGGGTTTGACTAGGACAAACAATGTCTTGGGACTATATTCAGGCAAAGCACGGGCAAAGCACAGGCAAAGCACTGCTGATAGGTGCTAAGTCACCGTAGCACCCGAGAACCCCCAACTTCCATCAACACACCAACGGTTTCAGGTGCTATGGTGAAAGAAACACTTCTTTTTCACTCTACTTCTCTTATTTCACTCTCTCTTTACTCTTTTCTACATCTGTTACTTTTCTACTTCTCTCTCTCTTCTCTCTTTCTCTTACTCTCTCTACAATTTTCTACTTTTCTCTCTGTCTGTTAGACTTTTCTCCGATTCTCTCCAGCTGAACAAGCTTTTTCTCCGCGACATTGTCCTTAGGTCACACTCTCTTTGCTGACGACTTTTCTTTGTTCTATTTTAATTTTTCTTTAGAACTGCAAGAAGCTCATTTGAAAACGTTTCGTTTTCGGCCTTGTTAAAAATCGCTTCAGCCACTTAACTAAGGCCTGTGTAAGGCCACACAATATTATGAACATTTCATCTTTGAACTTTTTTAACATTAAACATTTTATTTAAAAACTTTTTGGGGTTGTCGGCTTTAATATTGCTTTTTCAGAGTGGCCGTAATTTGCTTTATTTTTCAAGCCTGAGGTCATTTTTAATTCACGACCCAAGCAAAAACCTTTTTCACGCCAACTCCGACCCTCCGGAGGAGGACTTCTCCCTCTTCAACCATCAGCATCCGCTGTGCACCTCTCCGCCTGTAGCTGGCTGTGCACCGCTCTTCCCTGTCAGCTTCAGTGGCGCACGCTAACAAAATGCGTCACCAGATCCTGTCTCTCACAGCGATCCCAGGCCCTGTTACCCAAGCGCGTGCCCCCAGAGACAGACGTCAGCGTAAAACCCCAGCGTCGGACCAAGAACAGGAATGAGCCAACCGTGTGCACGCGCCGCTGCACAACTCAGAGGTCGGACCGGGACTCCAGCAAGTCAAAAGTAGGAGGGTCGTTTATTCTGGTTTGGCATGATTGATGGTTGGAGCTTTGATTTTGAATTAAAAATACCCTTTTGAGTTTTGATAAATAATAACCCATTATTTAACATCCAACCCCTTTATAGCTGGTTAATAAGTGCCATCCTTTCTCACTCACAGTTATCCCTTTTTAGGGTTAGGGGGAGACTCTATCTGCTCAGGAGACTGAGGTCTTTTGGAGTGCAGGGGGCACTCCTGAGGACATTCTATGACACCGTAGTGGCATCAGCCATCTTTTATGGTGTGGTTTGCTGGGGGAGCAGCATCTCGGCGGCTGACAGGAAGAAGCTTAACAAACTGATCAAGAAGGCCAGCTCTGTCCTGGGATGCCCCCTTGAGCCTGTGGAGGTGGTGGGAGACAGGAGGTTGATGACTAAGCTGTCATCGATGATGGAGAAGGACTCCCACCCCCTGCAGGAAACTTTGAAAGCACTGGAGAGCTCCTTCAGTGACAGACTGCTCCACCCTAAGTGTGTGAAGGAGCACTATCGCAGGTCCTTCCTTCCTGCTGCTGTCAGACTGTACAACCAGCAGTGCTCCCAGTAGACCACACACTCACACTTACCAAGACTGCACGAACTTCACTTTAATTCACTTTATGCACAGTGTCCACTTTACTGTTCACATTTTTCTGTTTATATTGTGATATTTATTGTCTTCTTCTACTTTTGCCTGTGCTGCTGTAATGTCCGAATTTCCCCACCGTGGGACAAATAAAGGACTATTTTATCTTATCTTATCTTATCTTATTCCGAGTTTCACAACATACTTGATTTCACCTTTCCATTTGTCTTAATAAATGTTTAATTCTTATGTCATGGTCTGTGGATTCATTTCCTATCAGAAGTGTGTGGCTTTCTCAATTCATAGCTTTAAACTTAAGAAATGATTCTTAAAATGAAATAATTCATAATTAATAACCACATTTTTAAAGGTACATTTACCTACTACTAGTCAGATATCTTTTGGGGGTAATATATCCAGCAGTGGTGCCCTACAACAAGGATTATTAAGGTTTATGATACATTTTGGTCTTTTATTAATTATTGCACAGTTAATGTAATCAATCAATTGAATCAATACTTTTATAATACGCATTGGGTTTAAGAATGTCAGAGTTTATACTGTATTAGAATGCTGAAAAAATGTCTCATTATAGTCTTTTTATACATATTATAGCATATAATAATATAATGAGTTTTGTCTGACAAATATTGTATTGTAGGTTGTCTAAAAAAACACTCCATACAATAGAATCCTTTTTTTGTCTGATCAGGGTGACTATTATCCATGAAAATGCTGAAAATTGGCTTTTTATCTTCTATTGATACATATTTCAATTGTATGTCCTAATATAAAAGGCAAACACAATACAGGATGTCCGAAATTTGATAACATACTACGAATACTACAGTATGTTGACATTGTCAAAACAGATAGATTTTTTTAATGCCTAAACATGCAAAAAGTAGCCGAATTAATTATGACTTGTTTAAACATACAATAGCATGATATGTCCATACTGGGCAGAGAAAAAAAATTAAGATGTCCAGAATTTAAAAAAGAATACATGCTATTGTTACGCCCTGACCATGTCTAGGGATTATAATAGTTACCAAGTCAGTCCTAACCTGGCGTGAGGGAAGAAGGGGGAAAACTGTAGTGGGGATGAACTGGTTTGCCAAAGAGAAGGAAGGGGTTTTAACTCACTTGTCCGCAGGTCTGACAGCTTGGTCCGGCTCACGTGAGCGACGAGCCCCGCCTTGCTCTCCTGTTCAATAATTATTATTAAAATGGTGGAACCAAAAGTAACTGTGGGAACGGGGACAGATATGTAGAGTGTAGCAGCTTCTGATTCAAGCGTCTCTTTCTCACACGAGGTCCGATGTCTTCTGCTGGTCACCAGTGTTTCTCCTCATTAACACACCTGAGCCTCTTGTGTAATCATGGCAGTCCGTGTGCCTCCTCAAGTGGTGCGATTGAGACTGTCGGACAACACCACCTTGTGTGTAGCATAACCACCAACCTCTCCCAACAAACCAGTTCATTAAATGTGAAAGGAAGGAGCTAAATACCTCACTCCTAACACTAAAGTATATACTGTATGTTTGTCAGAAAAGGGTGATCTAAACTGCTAAACATGGCCCTAAAATTAGCTGTTATAAATGTTATTGGATATGAATTATTATTTTTTTTGTAATAAATTCTTTTTGATTTTATTTCAAAAGCAGAAGTACATGATACAAGTAATATGAAAAACATAATTACAACACATGATTTCCACTTCCCTTTACCCGCCCATTCCATATACCCATGAAGCGACATTCCCCCCACCCCCGGTCCAACATGATCTTCTAAGCGATAAACAATGTACAGCAGATATTGTATCAGTCCTATTAGTATCTTATAGGTCAAAGCAGTCATGAGCAGGGAAACATATTAATAACATATTAATATTGATTAGTTGATTAATTAGACGATCAATCCATGAACCAAATAGTCAATCAATTAACCAGCCGGTCAAGCAATCAATAAAGAGAAAAAAAAAAAAAATTAGAAAAGAAAAGAAATAAAAATTTAATAAATAAAATAAACATAATAATAATAATAATTATATAATACGTAAATAAATGATAAATCGATAATAATAATAATAAATTATAAATAAAAAATAGTAATAGTAATGAGAGAGAGAAAAAAAAAGAAAAGAAAAACAAACATTCAAAATTACAAAATGTTGCAACTGCAGAGGTCCAGAATTCGAATGTTCTCTGTCTAGACCCGTGCATTTTTGCCACTGATAGCTCCATGTAAAGTATGGACAGGAAGGACTGTAGCCACTGAGTGTATGAAAGTGTGTGAGGAGGTTTCCAGCGTAAGGCCAGCAATTTCTTGGCTGCAGTTAGCCCCACCAAGAAAGTGCGGGTACGGGAGGAGGTTAAATGTAATGATGAGGTCTCATTTAAAAATATTTTGGGAGAACATTGTATGTCTACCTCTATTATATCTGAGAGCGTAGAGGTTACCAGTTTCCAGAAGTAGGCTACATCTGGACACTCCCAATACATGTGCAGGAATGAGCCTATACAACCCAGAGAGCATAGATCACAAAAGGGGGATTGTATGAGCTTCATAGAATATCTCTTTCTTGGTGTTAGGTACATTCTATGTATAAGTTTAAAATGAATAAGTTTATGATTAAGGTTTTTTGATGCTGCATCTAGGTTGTTCCAGACAGTGGACCAGCATATTTCGTCACTGGGTATCTTAAGATCACCTGTCCATACTCGATGAACAGCCAGAGGTCCGCAGGAGGGTGCTAGCACTAAAGAATAAAGGGCTAAGACCAGACCTCTCGACCTTACTCCCACATCGAACGAACCATGTAGTTTATGAATGGGGAGGGCAGTATCCCAGGGTACGCCATATGCTTGCATCGCAGATCTCAGGCGCTAATACAGAAAAAAGGATGAGCCTGGTAAATCATAGAAGTTTTGTAGATCAGAAAACAATCTCAGATCCCCATCATCACAGATATCAGACAAAGTGTTAACCCCTCTCTCGCTCTACTCTCTGTATAAGAAGGGCGCCCCACCAGTCAGTAGGGAATAATTATGGAAAATAGGGCTGTGTGCATGCCACTTTAACCCAGAGCCAGTTGCCTTCTCCACGGAGTGCCACACTGTAAGAAGAAATGACATAATGGGGCCTAATTTTAGTTACTGCGTTTAATAGAGAGGCCTGAATGCAGTAAGTCTTGGAGACGGTGAGGGAAGGCCAGATGTTCTTCGATAGGTCTCCATGAAGATTGTATCTGGGGGTCCAGCCAATTGGAGAGGGGATGCAAGACGTAAGCCCAGGAGTAAAACTTAAAGTTAGGGACTGCATTTGATGCGTGGTTTTCTCCCACCCCAAATGAATTTTGATATTATACTATGTATCTTGTCCCAGTAGTCTTGAGGTGGGGGTAGAGGTATCATATTAGAAAAATAGTTCACTCTGGGGAGGATGTCCATTTTGATAATGGACACCCGTGTTTGTAAGGTGTTTGGGAGCTGCGTCCATCTCTCCAAGTCCCCCTCCACCCGTTTCATAACACCCTGGAATACCCCGGAGAATAAGGAGGGAAAGATATCTACCCCCAGATATTTAAAGCTTCCAACTATTGGTATATGAGCCGCCAATGTGGAGATATGAGTTAAGGGGCATTAGAGTTGATTTAGTCCAATTTATTTTGTAACCAGAAAGATTACTGAATTCCTCAAACACCTCTAGTATAGTCGGAATACACTTCGGTGCATCATTTGTGTATAACAGAATGCCATCCGCAAATAATGATATGTGATGTGAAGTGTTACAAAAGGTTATAGGTGATAGAGAGGGGTGCTGTCTGATTGTCTGCGCAAGAGGTTCGAGGGAGAGGGCAAACCGAAGAGGGGATAGTGGGCAGCCTTGGCTTGATATTGTGAATGATGAGGAGAGCATGCTACCCGAGAAGACCATAGCTGAGGGATTAGAGTATAGTGCCTTATTCATCTTTATATAGGTATTACCAAGACTGAAAGCTTCCAAGACTAGCCAGAGATAGTTCCATTCAAGTCTATCAAAAGCTTTTTCAGCATCCGATGATAAGACAGCACAGGGAGACTCAATATCTTTAGAGAAATATATTGTATGAAGGAGTCTTCGCAAATTATCAGCTGCATGGCGTGTTTTTATAAACCCAGTCTGATCATGATGTACTAATTTAGTCATTAGGGTCTCAATCCTTGAAGCCAGGACCTTAGCATATATTTTAATTTCTGAATTCAAAAGTGATAAGGGTTTATAGCTGCCACAGAGGGATGGGTCTTTATTTGGTTTTGGAAGAATAGTGAGAATAGCAGAGTTTGTGTGCCTGTTAAAAGAGCCCTTTTCTACAGCCGTATTAATCATATCAAGCATGAATTGACCTAGCTCCTCCCAGAAAATTAAATAGAATTCGGGAGGTATTCCATCCCAACCGGGAGATTTTCCCCTTTTCATTTTCTCAGTAGCCCTCTTTAATTCGGTTAATGAAATGAGCCTCTGCAAGTACTCCTTTTCCTCCTGGTTTAGGTGTGGGAGATTTGCTTTCCTTATAAAGTTTCTGCATCTGTCACTGTCCAAAATGACTTCAGAAGCATAGATTTGAATAGTAGTCACGGAATTCCATATTAATAGCTTTTGGCTCTGTTAAAATATTCTGTGATGACCCAGAGCGGATGGTTGTAATGTTAGCAAATCTCTCATTTTGCTTTAGCCTGAGTGACAAAAGGTGACTAGGTCTGGGACCATGAAAATAATATGTTTTTCTGGTCTTGTGAATCAAAAATTCGGCCCGTTGTCTAAGCAAAGAGTTGAGTTCAATTTTTGTTACTTCAAGGGCTTGTTTCCTGGCTTCAGAGAAAGTGAGTTGCTGTTGTTGCTCTAGGTACATAAGTTTAGACTCTAAGTCATTGATTTTAGCCAGCCGAGTTTTGCTAAGATGTGAAGCCAAAGCTATCAAGATGTTTCTGATACCTCCTTTAAGTGCGTCCCAGAATATTCTAGAATCGTTAACAGATCCTGAGTTCTCCGCTACAAATCTACCAAATTCTCTCCGGAAATAAATACAATATTCTTAATTTTGAGTAGAGTCGTGTTAAAACGCCAGCGAGCTGCCCTGGTGGATGTGTTCGGTAAAGTAAGTTTGACTAAGATCATACTATGGTCGGATAGTGGAGTAGGAAAAAGCACTGCCTTTTGAATTTCAGAGATTGAGCTAGAAGTTAAAATGTAGTCGATGCGCGAGTAGGTTTTATGTCTGCCAGAATAGAAACTATTTTGCCTTACTGTAGGGTTTATGGTACGGAATACATCAATTAAACTGAAATCAGATATAAATTTGGACAGCGAAACTGAAACAGAACTCTGCAAATAAAAGCAATGTCCAGCAGGGTTCGAGGAATCTAAGGCTGGATTTATTACGGCATTCATGTCTGTGCCCATGATTATAGCAAAGTCATGCATCTCTGACAAAATTTCGGATAAAGTGATGAAAAATTTGGGCTCATATTGGTTAGGCGCATACACTGACATAAATGCTACTTTACGACCAGCAATTACAGTTTTTATGTAAGATATGTGACCATCCTGACTGCCAAATTTATCCAGTATTGTTATGGTCAGAGAGCGTTTCAAAACAATAAGAGAGCCACATGTTTTAGAATCAAAAGATGCTGATGTTGCCACATAGGAGTGCCCATCAGCAAATCACTGTACATCGGTTATTTTGAGGTGGGACTCCTGGATAAACGCAATATCAATATGCTTCCTATAAAGTAAATCCAAGCAAGCCACGCGTTTAGCTGGCCTGTTCAATCCATTCATGTTCCAACTAGCTAACTGTAAGGTTGTCATGTCAGTAGTAAAGCTTGAGAGGGCTCAACCTTAGGACATAAATAGAGATAATGAAAGCTGTGCTACAATCAAAATAAGAAGATCTGGACCCCCCTTTTACCCTGTCTCCAAACCCACCAAAACTCAGACCAAAACCTGGTGAGTTAAGGATCAAAATAAAATACACAAAAAAACCCAAACAAAAAAAATCCCTCCCAAAAAACATCAGGCACTTGGCACTGAGAGCGGGCAATTGCCTGTCGAATATGCCATGAGAGTTAAAGTAGTTGTGGAAAAGTAGAATTAAGGCAGGTTACAGAAGCAGACATTATGCATGTACCATCGATTATCAATGAATAACGAAAAGCAAAACAAAACAACACGTTATGTCGGTTGTTGTGTGTCAGTGTTCATGAACTTACATTCTGACAGATGGCCAGATGAAGTCGAACAGGTGGAGTCTGCCTTCCTCCCTGAGATTTTCAAAAGTCAGGTTATTGTCTGGCATCATTTTCACTCGCCCGTTACATCTTAAGGAAATCCTCGGCTTCGGTGTTTGAGTTGAAGATGTGATGATCCCTCCCGTGGATAAGCTTCAATCTGGCCGGGTAGAGTAAGAAGGCTGTGAGACCTTGCCTTCTTGCTTCTTCCATGGCCGGGGAAAAAGCCTGTCGCCGCATTACCGTGTGGCTGCTGAAGTCAGTGGAGAAGCGAATCTCTCGACCCTGGATCTTAACAGTCGTTTCTCTTGAAGCTTTGAGTATTTTATGCCGGTCGGTGAAACGAAGCATTTTGCAAAGCAGTGTCCGTGGACCTCGGTTACCGGTGGCCGACACGGTGTGCTCTCATAATTTCCATGTGGTGTTCGCTCAAATGAGGGAACCATTTCAGGAGATTGGTAGCGATTAATTGGGGGGGCATTTGGTCCTTCCGCACCTTCGGGGATTCCTAGTACGCGCACATTGTCCCTTCGATTTCTGTCCTCCAGGTCCGCTAGCTTAGCCTCAAAGTTAGTTCGCTTAGCTGCGTTACTCTTGATGTTGTTCTCCGTCTTATCAACTCTTTGGTGTAGGTCGCTGTAGTCAGAACGCAGCTTAGCAACATCTTTAGTACACCGGGACATTTCAGCTTTTATTTTGTCGAGTCTTCCATTAAGGCCTGCGAACTGCATCACCATAAACTCTTGTTGTTTTTCCATAGCCGACTCCAGCATGGAGGTTAGCTTGTTCCCCAGCTCGCCCTCGTCTTCGTCAGACAGCTCATGGTTGGGGTCAAGAGGTCTGGCGGCCTTTCTTCCCTACAAAAGGCACGGCACTCCAATGGCCTCATTCAAAACACCTGACTGATCAGTTACCAGCCCTCCAAGATTGCAAGGTCGGACTGCTAATTTGCTATGACTGCCCGTCAGCGCTAGCACCCTTAGAAGTAATTACTGGTGATGAAAATGAACCTTTTGCCCAAAGAACCATGCTTGGCTGGAGCATTATAGGGTCAGCAACTCCTTATTTGGATCAACAAGGAAACCAGAGCTTTGCGCATAGATTTGCAGTGAAGGAGATGCCAGCCGCGATGGATGTGCTGGAAGTCTTGGAGTCGGACTTAAATGAAAAGAGCAATGAGGACAAATATGTGATGCAGGATGATGTTCGCTTCATACAGCTCATTAGTGGAAACATAAAACAGAATGAGGATAGTCACTATGAAATGCCACTCCCCTTCAAGAGCAGTGGTCCACCTTCACTGACGAATAATAAGAAGTTAGCAACCATTCATCTGCAACACCTAAAGAAGAAGCACAGAGCTAACCAGAATGCCTGTGTTGGGAAGAACTTCTATGTGGATGACAGATTGACCAGCGTTCCCACAGTTGAAGAAGCTAAGGACCTGACCCTTAAAACACAAGAGCTGTGCAGAAGTGCCGGCCTACATCTGGACAAGTTTAATTCAAACCAGAGGGAAGCCCTCTCTTGTGTAGCACCCTCCCAAAGGGCGGCTGTTACAGATCCTATTAACTTCAACCCAGATGCAACTCCAGAAAGTCACATACTTGGCATTCAGTGGTCAGTGGAGAATGACACATGACATTGATGCTAAAGATCACCCCCCATCCCACAGTGGCCTCCTGTCAGTTATTGCTTCACTTTACAACCCACTTGGTTTTGTGGCTCCCTTCACGCAGAGTGGAAAGTGCATTTTACAAGAGTTGTGTCGTAGGGGAATTGGATGGGACGACTTCCTGAAACGATGCATGCACAGTGGGAGGGGTGGAAGACTGGTCTCCAACAGTTAAAGGAAGTCATCATACCCAGATGTTACCACCCTCAACTTTGTAAGAGTAGAATTGCACCACTTCACAGATGCCAGTAACACAGGATATGGCGCATGCTCCTCCCTTAGGTACAAAAACGATGAAGAGGAGATCCATTGTTGTGTGGTAATGGCCAAGGCGAGGGTCGCACCAACAAAGATCACAAGTATCCAGAGATTGGAACTTTCAGTCGCAGTCATGGCAGCCAGAATGAGCGTTGAGTTGAAGGCAGATTCCAAGATGGAGTCTGAAAATGGAAAGGGTGACAAAGAGGTGAAAAGAGAAAACGGTGTGAAAAAGTCCCCAGACAATCATGTTAATGGATCAGAGGAACCCTCAAGTTCCTCTGTGAATGAAGAAACAGAAAGTTCAGTCCAGAAGGCTAAAGTGAATGGATTTTAAAAGAGCCCAGGAGCTCCTAATAACGGTGTGGGGGAGAGTCCTGCTGAGACTCCTGACAAAGTGAAGGTAAAGGATTCAAAAGCGCAGAATGGTGAGAAGACAGAAGAAAGTAGATGTTGGGAATTTGCAGTTGGAATGGGAGATGCTGGAGGTGGCTTAAGTCATCTACAAAAAAAAAATGGAGAATAAGTTTCTGTTAATTAATCGATACACTCACATCAGACATGTTAGTTAGTTACTGTTTTATTAAAGATGACTTAGAGTCTGTTTGTGCATAGAACTGATACAAATATTTGTGTTTATGTATTCTATCCTTTATAGTCTGGAAATCACATATGATTCATAGTTGGAAACCTTGCAGTTTTATTCCTTATAATGTGATTTGGTGGGAGTGGAAGTGGCAGCTCCCGCGTTGTATTGGTTGTTGGTTACCTGCAGGGGTGGTGGGTGAATGGGGTGTGCATGTGCCCGTAGCAAACATTGTATGAAGTGAACGGCGTTGTATGAATGAACTGAATGTTACTACGGACTTTCTCTTGTGTATCGTGCCTAGAAAACAAGGTACCATGTAAGTAAATGCATGCTGTTATGTCGCTTAAGTTACACAGCACGCCAGGGTTTGTTTTTTTTTTTGTGAATGTTTAATGTTCTTTTTTGTCTGATTACATTGTGGTACATACTGCCGCGATCCACGCTGTCTGCATCAAGCAAGCAGCCACGATAACATTGCATCTCTTGGTTAGCGGAGCAAGGTGTGTGTTATTTATGATGTATTTACAAATGAAAGCTTTCCTTTGCACAGCGTTGTGTCATATGCCTGTGTTCGTAATTGTTTTTTTTATTGTGTGTGTGTGTTTCTATTTATAGTTTCACAGTGTTAACTGCAATGAAAACAAACGGTTGCACCTATCAGCGACTCTCTGCAATTCTTTTACCAAAACTAAGGGCTGCTACATGCAGTATTCACATTCTGGAAAATTACACAAAACTATAAAGTAACACCTACTTCTCGATTGACGCACACAGGCTCCCACCCACTCAGTGTGTTACAACTTCAGGAATAATAACTCGCGATCACTGCTACTTTTGCATCACCATTGCTTCTCATCACTTAACACAAAACTCCGGTGTAGCAGGGAGGAATGTACAGAGGTAATGACAGTTCAATGAGCCACTGAAAATACACATTATTAGAAACAAGCTCTGGTCAAATAAAGAACATATGTGCAATTTCTACGAAACAGAGCAAACACAACAGAGAGTGAATCTCCTTTACAACATCCATGGAGTCAAGGAAAATGCCCAGCAAAAGGCTCAGTATGTTCACACTGCCATAAACCCAAACCACTGGGCAGCAGTCTGCCGCAACCGCAACATGAGTGCAGTGAATGTGGATCCAGAGAGCTCACCTGAAGATGAAATACTGGACATAAGCCTGACATCACAGGATGTTCCAGTGGCTATTGTGGCAGATCCCAAGTGGTTAGTAAACATCACTGTCCTGTCCCAGAAAGTACAGTTAAGGATAGACACAGGTGCAAAATGTAATACACTAACCCTGAATGCCTATCAGCTGTTGTTACACACAGGTGAACTGAAGTTCTCCAACAAGGTGCTGCGCACCTATTCAAACCACAAAGTGAGACCAGTAGCTGTAGTTGACCTTCCACTGAGATACAAAGACCAATAAGTAATGGTGGAGCTGGAAATTGTGGACATTGTGCAAGAGAACGTGCCCAATGGCACAACAGCTGAGGCCCTTGGTCTGATTGTCCGGCTGGACTCTCTACAAGATGGCGCTCATAAAAATAAGGTGAGCACAAACACTGCAACCACGTCGAACCAAAACACATACACGCCAGCATGGATACATTTTTTATTTCATTGGTGGGGGGGACACGAGTAACTTCAATAAAAATCATACTCTTTCAGTTCACTGTGTTTTCTAGTACTTCTTCTCTTTGTCTATTGTTACTTTTAAATTTACTGTTCCCTGTTTTTGGTTTGACCTTTTGTGAAGCATGTAGCAAAACATTATCACCCAATTCTGAGTTTCACCTTGTTAGTGAACTTCACTCCAACTCTGTACATCCAGTTTTACACTTATTTTTGGATACCATGGTAAAATTTACAATACTGCTTGAGCATTCACTGACCCCTGGCTGTTTCTGTCGCTTTACCCAGCTCACAATGCTTCATCTTATGACTAATGTTTATTCTTTCAACCTCATCTGTGAGCCCTCAGCCTCTTCTCCTCCATCTCCCCCTCCTCAACACCTCCAGCCTCTTCTCCTTAAGCTTCTCCTCAACTACTACCCCCAGCCTCTCCTCCTCCATCTCCTCCTCCTCTACCACCTACAGCCTCTTCTCCTACATCTCCTCCAGCCTCTCCTGCTGTATCTCCTTCTGCATCTCTACTATCCATCACCTGAGTATGAATGTATAAAATCACATTTGTAATCTGACGTTTTATTGTATTTTTGTCTAAATCTTTGATGCATTATTCTGAGCCAGTGAAGGTGTTGTAGAATGGGTGTAATCTGAGTAATTTACACTTCGACTTCTAAAGAAGTCTCTGGTGTCCGTTTTCCTACTAGATATCCTGACTGTGCCTCATTACCATACACACACACACACACACACACACACACACACACACATATGCACGCACATCACATGGATACCGACTCGAACGTTAATGTAAATAAAACCTCTGATATTACAATCCATCTTGCTGACTTGACCAAGGTAGAATAAACGTCCAACATGTTAACAACAACTTACAGCCGCAGATAGACACAAACTCCTGTCTCCTGGGCTACTGGCAGACCGGTGTGCAAGTCCTGGTGTTGGGGCTGTTCACAACCTGATGGAGTGACAGTGGGGACGGCCAATCACACAAGAAATGGCAGAGCCAATCGAGGGGCTTGTGGGCGGTCTAAAGTAAGGGAAACTGCTTGAGCGGCCGTTTTCTGCTTGGTCTTAGTGCCTGGCGTTTCTCTTTTGGACGGTAAAAACTGCAGGGGACAAATATGGCCCTTTAAAAAAGTGCAGGGGACATGTCCCCTGTGTCCCCTCCTAAAATTATGTCCGTGCACGCCAGTAGGATTAGAGGATTTCCCTGAACTGTCACGCACTACAGCAGGGGTGTCTAAACTCTTTTCAGTGAGGGCCACATACAGGAAAATATACAAACGGACGGGCCACACTGCCTCTAGTCTAATGTATTAAAGTTAGCAAAATCAATCAATTGTAGGTAAATTAAGCTTGGTAACTGAATATGCTTAAAGAAAAGAAAAACAACACAGCTTTCCATAATGTTTTTTCATCTATTTTCTTTCGAAAAGGGTGGGCAGCTCATTCTCAAAACAACAGGCTCAGATTGCTCCTTAGTCTGTATGGTGATCCCCTTCATCAGCACTGTAGAAAAGGGGGGAAAGGGGAAAAGGGGATGAGTATATTTCAGGCTTGTTATGCAAATAGGTTATTGAGCTTATTAACACATCAACTAACGTTTGTTACCTCCGCAAAAGGAGGAGTTTATGTTTTCGGTAGCGTTGGTTTGTCTGCTTGTCTGTGACCAAGTTTACGGAAAAAGTTATGGACGGATTGACCTGAAATTTTCACGATGCGGCTGAGCCCAAGGATGAACCAATTACATTTTGGTGGTGATCCGGAATGCCTTCTGGATTCAGGAATTTTTTTTTTATTTGGAAGTGAAAAAACTAGTGTACTGTTTGTTTACTGTTTGTGATGCGATTGCATCCAATGGCTGCTGGGTGGCAGCAATGATTACATTATGAACAGTGAACATACCCGTTTAAACACTTAAAAAAGGTAAAAAAAAAAAAAAAAAAAAAAGACACGCAACAGTAAAAGTTTTGGTGTGAATTACAATACAAGGGGGGACACAAGCTGCATGGCGGAGGTCTGCGCTCTCTGAGTGCAATGTATCTAGTTAGAAAATGTTATCGACTTTAATTAATGAGTGAAAATTAATTCGATAATTGGGCTTATTAACATATGAATAATCAAGCAAAACATATATTTAACGCACCTATAATGGGAACAGCGATGCACTTAGTGGGAACAGTGACGCTGCGCTTTGGATTGAAGGATGGCTGGCAGGTTATGAGCAAGTTTGGTGGTTGAGATAATAAGGACATCACAGAGATGGCTGTCGGTCATTTTGCTTCTTAGTCTGCTTTTATTCAGATTTAACTGAGAAAATGTTTGCTCACATATGTATGTTGAGCCGAATAGACTCATCATTCTCTTTGCGTGCCGTCTCATCAGAGGAACCTTGGTACTTGGTAGGGAGATAAGCTGATGTTGATTCTTCAGAGAATCATCACACTGCATTCCAATGAGTTCTAATTGCAAACCCTCTTCCAGTTCTTCTGCATCCATCAAGAATGGAATCGAGAACAGCTTGATTTCCTTCTGAATGGAAGAAAAATCTTGGAGCCGCGACTCAGCCAACGCACATCCGAATGATAGAGTATGTCCCCGTATTCAGCATCACCATCAGAGAGGAAAGCTTGAAATTGTCTGTGGTAGAGCCCCTGTGATCGAGCTATGTTGACAATTTTTACCACAGTGTTCATCACATCACCAAGCTGGACTGTCTTGGCACAGAGGGCTTCTTGATGGATGATGCAGTGCATCTTAACAGCCTCACCTCCACTTTC
>JAOWBC010008478.1:4487-24524 GCA_028566105.1 Hypoplectrus providencianus
CAGTGTAGTTCGTAGCTGGATGGCGTTGGGATGGTTGCACTGTTCAAATAAACACAGGACTATTGTCCCGTGCACAAAAGTTAATGTGAAGTTATTTTACCTTTACCATTGGTTATATTACTTGATTACATGACATAACATCAACTCATGGAATATAACACCTTAACATATACATGACAACCAAACCATAGTAAACATCCTAGCCTATGACCAAGTACTTTTGCTATTAAAACATAACCAAGTAGTTCTATTTCACAACATCAAATACAATTGACTTATACATCATGTAAGATTTATTGTGGAATTTGGTGAGTCTTGCATTTTGTTTCTTGCTTGTTGTTCCTTAAAAAAAAAACAAAATAAGCTGATGTAAAAACATTGGTTTAAACTTTTAATCTATTTTCTTACAGTGCAATGTATTGTCATGAAAAGTTGCATGATGTTCTTAAAATATTCATAATTTCAAGAGAGACTGGCAGGTGTACATTGATATTTCTGCACTATATAATTTCCTCCAGATAACTGCTGTCCTTCACTCTCTCATTGCTTCCAGGACTCGACACAGCTAATAATGACTTGTGATTACACCTGCAGGTGGTGAAGATGATGATCATTGTGGTGGTGACCTTTGCCCTCTGTTGGCTCCCCTATCACATCTACTTCATCGTGACGGGTCTCAACAAGCCCCTGAACAAGTGGAAGTACATCCAGCAGGTTTACCTGTCTGTGATGTGGCTTGCAATGAGCTCCACCATGTACAATCCCATTATCTACTGCTGCCTCAACAGCAGGTGGGTATTGCCTGTATTGGTTGTGTTAGCAATCTGAGAAAAAAAAGAATTATAAAAGGACTACACAGCTTCTCTCGCCCCTTTCTGTGTATATGAGCATGACTGCAAAAGCCATACACACTTAGAGTGAAATTATTAGCATCCTTAGAGAATTGTTGGTAACTGAAGTGCACAAACTGCACTATCAGCCTGACATATTTCATCCCAATTATAGCTTCTCTTTGTTCCTTTATTCTTAAAAATCCAGACAATGAAGCCTCTGCACATGGTCGGTCTGCAAATTCAATATTCTTTTCTCTCTGCTATTGTTCTACCCAAACTGTTCTTGGTACAAAAGCAGCACCTTGTGTTTGTACTCCAATGCCATTAGTGGAAAGTATTTTGTAGGTTTATAACATGCCAACAGAGTCAGCTCTTAAGTTGCATCTTTTGTTTTTTGAAGTTTATTTATTAAATACTATGTGTGGTAGATATGTCATGAAAAATAGTTTTTTTAGAATTGAATCTGCTAGTTCTAGTTTAGTTTATGCCACCATTTAAAAAAAAATAAATTGGATTCTTAAAAAGCATTCCTGTGTTGCGGCTCTGTTGCTCTGATGTTCGGTGTAACAGTGAATACAGCCTCAGCGCATTCAGGAAAGGATCCACAGCCAGAATCTCAAGTACTGTCAATTTACTGCTGAGTACTCTCCTTGTAAACACAGCGCTTCCACATCCTTTGTCCTCTTTTGTCATCAAAGCACAAACATTTTGACATGCATCAGTAAATGGCTTTTTAAAAGTTTAAATGACACTTCAATATAGTCGCAAATCAGCTAAAGAGCCAGCCATTGGCACGGATAAACAAAATGTGCTGCTGTTTGGTTTATTAAAGGATGTTTTTTTCTCGTGAAAATTATTTTTAGTCTTCCTCTCTGGACCGCATGAACTATACTCAGTACGAGTTGATATAATATTAGAATAACAAATTCCAATTTAACCAATTTCCAGAAGGCCTTCCTCTATTTTTCTCTTGTAGACAGCATGGCAAAGGATCTGTGCACTGGCTAAATCCAGTCACATGTAGCCTTCACTGCCAACTTTGAGACAAAACTACACACTAGCCTAGCTCCTTCCCATGATTTATTTCCATATGTGATGCTAATGCACAACTCTTTGATTCTCTCTTTGTTTTCCACACAACCCTCTTCCTGGTGTTTCCCCTCTTCCTCCTAACGTGGCACCAGGTTTCGCGCCGGCTTCAAGCGAGCGTTCCGCTGGTGCCCCTTCATCAAGGTATCCAGCTACGACGAGCTGGAACTACGCTCGACACGGCTGCATCCAACACGCCAGAGCAGCATGTACACGCTATCACGTATGGATACCACCGTGGTGGTGGTTTACGACCCTGTGGAGGGCGACGGCAGTGCCCGCGGTGGCGCTGAAAGGAAGGACTCCCTGTCCAACAAGAAGAGAAGCTACATCACGTCACGCCACACGGAGATCTCTGGGTGCAATGGAGTCGGTGGGAAAATGCAGAATGGAACGGCTCCCAGCGCTCAACCTGAGGAGTTCTCTTGAAGGGTGTTCTCACAGACTTACACACACAAACACACACATGCATGTAAAAGAAGTACACACGTGCATAACACGATGTAAATACGAAAGTGGTTTCTTGAGTATTCCAAGGATGACCACATGGATATATAGATTATTTAATATGTTATCTTGAAGGATAATATTGATTTTTTTTTTTTTAAGATACTCTGGAATGAATGAACTGAGTAGGGCTTACTGGGCACAGGCAGAAAGAAACTCGAGGGGTCATTTATAAGTGAATGTAATGAGCGGTTCTTATTTAAAGGGACAGTTCATACCAAAACGGTTGCGCTATTTATTAGTCTAGATGTTGGTGTGAGTACTGGAGATACAAGCTAGGGATAGCTGCCTTCTCTATAATATAATGGAGGTAGGTGGTGCTTCTGTAGTGGAATTCAAGGTGCCAAACAAAACAGAAAATTTATTTAAAAACCCAACAGAAATGTCCCTTTACAGAAATTATGACCTGGTTTCTTCTATGTGTATTTTTAATTTGAGTTAAACTGTCTGTGAAAATCACACAGCTTAATCACAGAAAAGCTGTGTTTAAGCAGGGTATCAGACAATACTGAGTGTGGTTCAAAACAGTTTTTGTTATTTGTCTGTTCCATTTTCTTTAAAAAAAAAAAAAAAAATACAGCTGGCAGTATTGTGCTATATAAGACTTACATAAAAGAGTAAGAAAAGAAAAAAATAAATATGTTGCATAGCACAATAGCTCTGCTTTAAGAAGATAAAAAAGCATGCAACACAGGTTTTATCCAGTGATTTCAGATTTTGTGCATTATCTTATTTGTATATTATATGTAGAGTAGTGAGGAGCTGGGTCCTGTTTCATAAAAGTGAATTGCTTGCAGTATTTACAGACAGAGCCCAAAACATGGCACAATCACAAAAAATGATGTTTGGCAAATTCTGGATGAAGTTGTTAGTCCTAAGGGGCTCTTCAATCCAGTGTTTGTTTTAACTAAATCCACAGGGGAAGAAATTATCTCATGTTGCAAATTTGCAGCTGGATGGAACGGGCCAATGCTTTGGCAGGAAAAATCCCACATTCACATCATCCAGCATAAACAAACTACTGAGCTTCAGGGTTTGTTCTCAACAAAAAGCAAAACAATAGCATCAAGCCTGTAAATTAGCAAAGACAAAATGTGAATGTTGGTGCTTTACACACATGCTCTGATGAGGCCTCAAGAAAATATGGGGCAAATGCTTAATTTGCACAGTGTAATCCTCTAAATTGAATGCAAATTTATTTTAGTCCTTATCAATAAAGGCCCCTCTGCATTGATGAAACACTGTAAATAGCCATTTCATTAAATTACATCCAGCTCTGATTGAGTTTAGCATTTAGAGACAGTCAGTGTGCTGCTGCTTTGTTAAGGTCCCAGGGTTCAAGTTATAATTCAAATGAAATCAATCAGTTCTGCTTTAAAATTCACTGCAAGTCTCACAATGGAAAGAAATTTAAAAGGTGCCATGGTGATTGTAATTATGTAAGTATGTAACAGTTCTCATTTGCATCTGTGTGTAGTAGCTGTGAACTTAATGCGATGTAGAGGAAGCTCTCTGCATCTATTTCCTCCTGATGCCATTAATGAGCGGCAGCAGAAAGTTGCCAGTGAAACAGCTGGCTTTGAATTCTGCTCTGAAAGTAGAGCTGAAATTTGGCTTTCAGTTATGTAACAGTTGTAAGAGACACATTTCCTGTAACTGGCAGCAAGCCTGAGGCCAAATCCAATATATATTTCCAGCACACCAATAAACAGGAACTGGAGAATGTGCAGATTTAAAGCGGACTAACTAACTGGGGCCCAGTGGGTCTGTCACTTCCACATTTGCAGCTAAGTGAAGCTGCAAAGTGAGGCATTCCCTTCACTGTTTTCTCACAAAGTTCTTTAAAATGCCTTTATACAGTTTGTAAGGAGAAACAAGGACAGTTTTAGGTTTGTGGTATTTTTTTCCAGCATGCATCTGTCCAATCCAACTTCATGCTTGTGCCAACTTCATGCTATCAAGTGTTGAAACGGCACCAAGCAGTAAAAGAGCCTGTGCCATGTTGGGTATACAATATATGGGTTAGGGATATATAAACCATAGGAGCAGTTTGTTCTCTGACTCTATACATAACAACAGTTCAACAGTTCCTGTGATAGTTTTTTCCCACCTACTGATCTCCTCTAAAGATACTGCATATATATATATATATAATGCAATAAACTGTCCTGACTGACACTATAATTATAATATTTTTTACTGATAATTTAATAATTAATGGCCTTAATAATTAAGTAAATACAAAAATAAATAACTAACTTTTACTCAAGCACACCATCATAGATCATGATGAGGGCCATCAAATCCCAGATTGCAGTTTCAAAATGAGAGAATCACTTCTTTACCTTAAGTATAATTTACCAGTATAGTAACAGTCAGGACATTTTACAATATTACTGGTCAAGTTTTTTTTTCCATTGATGGCACTTAATGAAGTTTGACTGGTTGTTATGGCAAACAAACAATTCTTAATTATTGTTACCAACAGTTCTGAATGTTAGAAGACTTCATGAAAGTATTTATTCAAGAATGTGAAGAAAAACAAGTTGTGCATTTCAGTGTCATGTACCTTTAAACTATTCCCATATTTCTATGTGGTAATCACTCTATTTTCATGATTCTCTATATAAATGTTAGTGTTTTGTATGAATGTACAGTACAATGTGTGCCTCTATCTCTGTCAAGTGGTGACATATTTTATTGTGTCTTTAAAGGATAATTTGTTCATTTCAATCTGAGCCCGTCCGTCCCCTTCACTTTGCCGGAGGCTCTAATATAAAATAAATAAATAAATAAATAAATAAATAAAAAGAAACAGGGTTCAGGTTGAAAAAAAACAATTGTATCATCCTTTAAAATAATTATTCTAATTTAATTAATGCTAGCAAAAGAAAATAATTATTTTTTTGAAGAAAAAAAATAACTTTAGGAACTCTTTGTTACTGATATACTAAGTGACTTTGAAACTCTATATCATATTTCTTATAGTGAAACCTTCACAAGTTGCTCTGCGTTGCTTCGTGCTAATGTATTTGCTTCATGTAGCTTCACTGCAGCATCTTCTTTACAGTATCATGAGTGTTTACAAATGACATCACATGCTTATGATGAAATGTAGCCGTGATTTGTTGCAGATGCAGTCAACTTTTCATGAGGAAAAAAAAACAACAGAGCGATATGTTTTGTTTAATGAAACAATGCAGGTTGTTGTAATAATTCGCAACTTTTTAGACATCTTATCCTTTTTAAATTATTACATGCAAAATAATATATTTTGTGCCATCTTAAATCTGATCCAGAAGCAAAGTGTATTTTCTAAAGAGAAATATCTAGGCATTCTCATTCTGTTATTGTTAAAATGCATATCACCCTTTTCCCAACTTGGTAAACAAACACCTGTATCAGAGGCTGTTGCACTGGAGAACCATACGGATTTAATCTTGTTACAGGGGACGTGGACATGAACAGCCATGTCTCTGTAGACAAACAACATTAATCTCTCCTCCCAGATGTCCATTCTGGCCATTCTACAGTACAGACTGACGTTCTGGTGAAATGTCAACCTGTCATTTGTATTCCCTTTAGCCACAGAACAACTCATGCTTATTTATTCATTGGTGAACAAGCTTGTAAAATGCCATTCAAATGTCCAATTACCACCAAAGGAGTCACCACAATTGAGATCACCTGAAATGTTGCGGATTATAACTTTAAATTGACCTTTGTTAAAGTGTCAATATGTGTTGCTGTCTCTGTCTTGCTGTACAAAATGGGTAAATAAATCATTTTAAGTTACACCAAACTACCATTGCTTCCTTAACCTCCCAAATCAACAGTTTATCACAGGAAATGCCCAGATAAAGAAAGCTGTAAGCTATCAACTGCTTAATATGAGTAACTTTCACTTGATTTAAAGTACAAAACTTGAAAGCTCTATTCAATCAGCCTCTTGCATTTGCAAAAAAAAGTACAATAAATGCAAGTAAATGGCAAAAGTAAAACTGGTGCAAGGAAGAGGTAAATAATTGTTATGTTGATCACCCAAAAGTCTGATGCATTGAAGTTAGTTAATGTGACTGCAAATAACATTTTTCACTTTTATTCTCACACTGGACCTAAACCACTCTCCTGGATCAAAGTCCTGGGTTTGTTTGGCTGCTGCACCACCCCTCCCACTCCCACTTAGTGCTACTTCTCGTCCATTATACTGAATTCCATTTCTTCCCTCATTGCTTTACAGTCCGTAAAGTCCTTTGCTTCTTTCATAATGACAATGCTGACAAACAAACTATGACAATCACTGCACCCAAATATATTAAACGCGCCAATAATTATGGACATAAGCCTTTTGTTTATACAAACTGAATCCAAGCTCATGTGAACAAAAAGGCCTGCAGCATTATTGCCTTTCTTCTTCTGCTACACTCCGTGGATATAATGTTTCATTTCTCTTCTTCCTCAAACATCATTACAGTACATCACGACTTCTCAACAAAGAGTTGCTTTGAGAATTGTGCGCTGCGCTTCCAGATACCTCCTGTCCTCAGAGTCATAAACAAATACTTAGGGTGACAGATGTGCATGTAACCAGGCAACAGTCAAACAACCACCTTTGAGATTACTTGATTATCTCTTTCTTTTCACTTATCCCTGATTGTTTTGCGATGGTCCCAAACTCAGAAAACAATCATTGTTCCAATGCTATGTAATACCTATGAGTAAGTTATTAATGAAAAACGGGCACCTGATGATGGTGATGTTGTTTATCTGAGGAACAATATTATTGTTGCATTAGCCCTGATGATTTAAGCATTTATATATTGTCATCAGATGATTAGGGGTTAATAAGTGGAGGTGTTTGTATAGCAGGCATCCTGGGAAATCACACCACAATCACCAACATTTCTTCCTTAAAAATACATGCAATTATCTCATCACGTAACATTTGCTTTGTTAAGGTATAAGAAAAAGTAGAGATCTTCAGATGGAGCCTTCAGATTTTTCTTGTCTAACTAGTAGTGGATGTCAGCATATCGAGCCGGAATATTAATTCTGCAAGCCCATAATACCTTAGGTTGTTCAATTATTCATCATGGTGGTATTAAACTATTACTTTACTCTACAGTGGTGAGCACTGCTAAATAAGGCATTAGGTATTCATCAGCTTGACTCTGCTCAAGTGCAGTCTGGTCTGTGGCAAAGCATATGTCAGGAATCCTTTCACAAACTGTATATTAAATTTTAACATGCTGTGTAATAACATGAATGTGTGCGCATAGCAAATTTATTAAATTTGAACTCACCAGAACAGAGTTGAATGAGGTTCAGTCACATATTAAAAATGTACATCTTTGCTGAAGGAAAATTTTTATTGGGGATATCTTTTTTTTTTTTTTTTTTTTCAGATAAATTGATCAGCTGAGTAAATACTGAGTCTATTCAGTGTTGAGTTGGACACTTCATGCAAGCGTTTTTCCACACCATGCGCTGTTATACTGTAAGAAAAGCATGGATCTGACCTGCACCACTAAATAAGGCAATTGTTACACCACAATCCATGTCTGCTGCATGTGCTTCAGGAGTGCCGGTCTGCTGGTCTGTGTCAGACAACTTGGCAGGTCAAACATTTTTAGAACAGCCGCTCACCCATTACAGCAGTGGAAAAGAAGTAGCATACAGTTGTCAATTTCATTAGAGCTGTTGCTACCAAAATAAACCCCTTTGTGTCTGGTGGTTAAAATCACTTACCGCTTCTCCTTCTTTCAAACTAAAACATTTTTCTGTGTTTGCCACGGAGGGCTGCTAATAAAGACAGTGTTGTGTGGCTGTACTGGAGACCATCAGTTGGGAGGAAGGAGCTGCTATAGAAAGGACTCCAAAATTATAGTAGGTGGAGAATGGGAACTTTATGATTATGATACAGCAAATTAGCAATCTATACAATTACATAAACGACACAGACACTCCAAAGCAGGTGAATTGCAAAGGTTGAATGCAAATACAGTGAAATGGGTAGATCAGAGACAGGCAGGGTTGGCAACAGGATATCAGTCCGAGATAAAGCACTGGAAAGTCTGGCATGTGATCAGAGGCGGCTGAGTGGGCATGTGAGCCGAGATGGGCTGGAGAGTTCGGAACGGCTTGCAGCTAGATTGGAAAATTATTATGAGATTGGGAAATGCAGGACTGAGCAGAAGGGTGTGGAGTTTATCTGCGACAACAACCAATGAATATTGTTTTCTTTCAATCCCCTGTATATTGCAAAAGATAATTAAAGTCCACAGCTCGACTGGCAAACACATAGGCCCTCTCTTCTACTACGAGGCCAAAATATTCTCATGGAAGGGCTTGTTTGATTTCCTACAAACACTTTGCAGCACAACTCATGCAAATGAGCTAAACAATATCGGTGATATTTTACATATTATTTCAAGATTAGTGTGCTGGAATACTGTCTCATATGGTATAACACATACTTAAAACATACTTGAAACATGGATGCCCTCTCCATGACATCACCCACTGTTGCCACTGATTTCCTGTTTCAGTCACTGGAATCTCACTTGAAATCCCTCTCATGGCACAAATGAACAGTCAAAACCTTTTGCTCCTTTCTGCATGTGTCATCACACTCAGATTGCCAACACTGGCTGCTTGAAAAACTAAGATCCTATTCTCCTCACATCTGTTTGTAGCAATTCACAGACCTTAGTATCTTCCACTGTTAAGGAATTTATTGCAATTGATTTGAAAGGATTCACCAGCACCAAGGTCTCTCCAAGCCACAAGATCAGAGAAGAAAGAATGAATGACAGGATATAAGAAGAAAGAGAGAAGAAAGAAGAAACTGCCGTTAGTCTTTGATGTCAATTCAGAAAAAAAAATAATAATTTCTCTCAGAATGAAAAGGAATCATAATGCTGCTATCTAACATATGTAAAACGTACATTGTGGACCAAGGATATTAATTTAGTCTTCCTACTGGTTCAAAAATGATTATTGCAATCCTTTTTTGATAAGTATGTCATGCCAAGGACTTGCTCATGAATGAACTGAATAGAAATTAAAGGTATTTTTCTGTTCATGCTTTTATGCTTTTATTTTGTGAATTCACAGCCTGACGTGAAGTGCAGATTACATTGTGCAGGAAGGCATGAAATATACTTCTACAAAACTCTTGAGTTTATGCACTAAAAATGATCTTATGAATGGAAGAGGATCACCACACTGTAAAACTACGGGGCATTAGCATGCTGTGAAGTGTACATCGCACCTACTTCAGTTGATACTTGCATTATAATCCAACACCAGCTCCTCTGTGTGTTGTAATCCATGTCACACTGGCTTGTTAAACTCTGTCGCTCTGCGGTGCACACAGGCCTCCTCATGTCTCAGTTACCTCTGGGGATTACTGCTCTTCTGTGGAAGACAGGTCTGCCTGATGAGTATAAACAAACCATGGAGCTAGCTAGCATGAGCTCTGTGGTTAGCACTGATGCCATGAACACTTTTAGCACTCCCCATAACCACTGTTTAAACAACTCTGCATTTGCTTTTCACACAGCTATTCTGGGCCCAGACTAGAATTGTTTATAGATAAAATTTTGGTGAGAGCCCCAGCTCACACAGAATTTTGGTCTGTACCCTATGTTTAATCTTTTTTTGATCTGAATTTCTGAAAGCCAAAGCCACGAGCTCATTGTGACCATCTTAATTACCTCAGTGAGAAACACCTTGGGGTGAGGCTAACTTAGGATTTCACTGAAGGCATCTCAGCATCACATAACATCACATGGGGAGGAACACAGATGACAGTTATAACAAATATGAATGCTGAAATCCATTTAGAGGCTTTAGGTTGCAAGGGTCCTAGCATTGTGCATGGGACTCCATTAATGTTATTAGTAACACCGGTGCTTTTTATACAACGATAAGCACAAAAGTCTCGTGTAAAAGATGAGGAAAAGTCAAAAATGCTTTGTCGACACACAGACTCTGAACAATATGAACTAAACTGGTTCAGTGAAGCCCAAAAAGCAACACCAGGGTGAAACCAGGCAGTGAGCAGGTCTAGACCAGAGATCGCTGACCTGAAAACATTAGTTAAATCTGCTACTCAGACATTTTAGATGCATGGCAAAAAATGAGGCTAGGCCGGCGGCTACCACGCCTGAGGCGGGTATTATTTTTGAGTGATGTTGTGAGCAGGTAGTTCTAGCATCGTTTGCCTGCAACCAGTGAAAAGGTTACCTTGATAAATCTGTGTGTGTTCTTCAGTGGTTTGGCCTGACATGTTTATAATTTCTAGACTTTCCAAGTAAAACTGAACTTGGCGTGTAAGGCAATGTAGTGACAGATGTGAGTGTTACGTGAGTGTCTGGACATCATAGATCTTTTTCAGCAGCACAACAGGCATTCTGACTTGTCAAACACATGTAATTAATAACATAAATAATGGCTCTTTTCCATTTAGCTGTCCCAGTTCCCGGGCCATGGTTTTGCACCTAATATGAACAAAGCCATCATTAATTTTACTTAATTCCTGCTATGACTACACAGAATGTCTGCTGCGAAAAAGGCCATCAATGGGGAATTTTAAGTGTGTATATGTCTGAAATAAAACAGCAAGAGGAGGTTAGAAGATTAAGTTTAGGTCTGTCCATCAGTAAAACACTGTTTGGAAAGAAGTACTTAAAGAGTATTTCATGAGTTATAGCTCTGAACAGAATGCTGAACCTCTGCTGCATGCTCCTGAGGAGCCCCATGAACACTTGAGTTGAGTGTAGGAATGTATAATAAAGACTTCAGTGTGAGCTAAGTCTTGCATGACATACCAGGAGCATCAAACTCGGTCTGAGATACTTACAGAGCTGCAGCAAACGTTATTGACAAGGACCAAAGAGGGCAGAGACTCTTTATGCTATCCAAGTAATTAAATACAGATATGGTGAACTACATCCAGAAAACTTGTTCTTGCAACCACTCTTTTCTTGTTCAGGTTTATATTAATATATATATTATTACTTAAATAACTTAATCTAATCTCAAGACAATGCATGTTGTCTCTGTGTCAGCATGGGTTCTCTCCTGGCTACTGTCACATTTCAGAGACATGACTCTAACTGCACTGAAAGGTTCTCAGTCTTTATGTGTCTGCCCTGTGACAGTCTGGCAACCTGTCCAGAGGGTACCCTGCCTCTTGCCCAGATTCAGCTGGGATTGACTTCAGCCCCCAACTACAAAAGTTCTGGCAAGCAGTTAAGGATAATGAATAAATTAATCTCATATTATGGTCTAAGAACCTGATCAGCTTTCAGTCTGCCAACAATTTGGCCTCCTGGGTCAACAGCCAATAAATCTGGGGTTCCAGTGTAGCCAGAGGATATCAGCCAAGACTTCCTCCCCCAGTCTATTTTGTAACTTCAGATATGAGAATGGCGTTTGGGGTGAGTAACAACTTTGACCAATGCGCTCTGCCTCTTTTGCTCTCCAAACGCCAACATGATAGGTCATTGCCTAGACTACAAACAAAAACCTCATTTCTTACAATACAATATATGGCTCACATGACCACAGGTTATACCTTTATTTTCAATATATTTTACAGAGATCAGTCGTTATCTTTTACCTGAACTTAGGGGTCTGAGCTAGTCCCAGCTGACATTGGGTGAGAGACAGTGTAAAAGTTAATAAGGGTTTCCTCTCAATTTACTGCTGCTAGATTTCAGGTGCCCACACTTGACATCACACTTCCTTTGGTCTTGGGCAATACACTAAACAAGTGTGAAGCCAATTGAAAGAAAAACTAGAAAATAACTGTACAAACAAAGGGTTTAGAGGATTTGTGGCCAGCTTGTTTAAACACTGTTGAAATAAATTCTTTGGGGATTTTCCACTGTCAGTGTCATACAGGATGGGCCACTATGATAATTCATTGACCAGAGTTAATTATCTCTAGTCAAAGGATAGTTACAACAGCACACAATCCTGTGTGTTCCTCAACAACATTCAGTCGATAATCTACTCTCCAGTTTATTCTGGTAAATGACACACGCGGTTCTAATCAATATTTATTCAAATCCAATGAATGATAAGCTATATTTACAGCTTAAGACAGCCTTGCATACAAATAGAGCTCTGCTAAACAGTGGAACAACACAGTGGAAACATCCTGGGCAGGTCACCAGTCTACCACAGAGCTAAACAGTAAGAAATCCAAGTGTCCAGACTTTACAGGTTTGTTGTTCTAATGGATGCATGGTTACAGGTTCATACTTGGGGTCTGTTGAATAATTAACAAATAACCATATTTTGATCATTCCAACTGTAAACTCTGACAGGTATTGCAAGAGAAGTTATTTATGTCAGGGTTTTTAATGACTAAATATTTAGGTTTATGTTATATTTCATGGCAGTAGTTGATGTAGACTGCATGTCATTATTAAGTGATGGTAAATACTGTATTTCTATGAAACAAACACTCTTTATTTAAAAGCAATTGCCTTTTATGACCTAAATTTATTATTCATCAAGATAATGATACAGTTGCACTGAGAAGATTGACTTATTTCAATTTCAGAGACAGCAGCCCTTTCCAATGAGAAGAGTGATCACTGAGATGAATTTAAATGCTTCTCCCATGTGTGATGCTCACACAAAAAGATATCAAACCCCAGCAAAATTATTACCGAGCTATATGCATGGTTAGATACCACAACACGGAAGTCATCCAAATGATGTGGTTATTACAGGTCATGATGACGTTGACATGGTTTTAGAAGATGGTTCGTAATATCAAAGAATAAATCTGTGAATATTATTATTTACAAAACAGTCTTTCTTTTTTTTTTCTTCCACAGAGGCCTTTTTAATTAATTTTCTGCTGCATGTTTATTTCAGGATGACACTTGATTGTCAGTCATTCTCTGGGGATGGAATCAACAATTAGGATGAAATGAATCTGTCACTCAGCAGAGACCCGGCTGGCCTGCAAAGCCACAATCAGAGCTGAAACAGAAAAAAAGAAAACAAAAACCACAATTTGTTTTGCTACATATATTCCATATATTTACATATATTCCATGTGAGTGCTTAATGATGTTTTGGCACACTGGTAGCGTTATGACGGGATTACAGAAAGTACAAGGGAAAAAAAAAAAAAAAAACTGAAAATGCAGGAGAATGCTCAGGCTGCAGAGGAGAAGATGAACATAAGCACACCAGTTTATCTATTCATCTTTAAGTGAGCAGCAGCACTGGTCAATAAAAAAGACCTGACCTGCAGCAGGGGTTGATGAAAACATTGCTAGGAGCCAACTACACACACTCTACAAGGAGGGGATTGGACGATGGACTGATCATTTGTTGAATGCTGGTGCCGACCGCAGCACAGAGGCATTGATTGACAGTGGCTGATTTGACTTTCCCCATAACGTATAGGGTGAATAGTTTACCATGTGTTATTATGGTGCCAGGTACCAGGTAATATTTATTTATATATGTTCATTCATTCCTACTCATGTTGTAAATTCAGATTCCAGCCTGTCTTCCCCCAGGAGTTACCAGATTGTTAGTTTCGCTACGTGCTTTGCTTTCAAGCCATCTGTACCTGAACTTGAACGTGTATATCAGCCAGCCTGTAAGCTTATATATCCTTACTTCTTCCTAACATTGCAAAGCTGTCTACCTGCACTATCAGCAGTTGGATCTTTCCTTTGCTGCCACCACCCACCTGCCTGACTCAAAATACTGCAAATAAAGGGAGCTCACATCCAGCCTGCATTTCTCAGAACAACAAATGATTTTTGATGGAATCCATTAACATCAAATTCAGCTTTTAGACCTGCAACAGCAAACAGCTGTAATGTGCACTTTGTTCAATTGTCAAAACAACCATTGCACAAACAAACTGTAACTATCCAGCAATACACACATCTTTGTGCCAGCTCAGACTCATATTGAAATAAATAAGAAACTGCAGTTTCTTTATACAGACCAATCTACTTCTCCCTGAGATCAAGTCATAACAATTCATCAAGCCTTGGACAGATATTTATCTCAATTTGAAACGCTTAAACCAACCAGGATGTGGCTTTGCCTAAAATCTCCCCGAGAAAATTCTCTTATTTGGCTCTTCATATTTCAACTAAATGTATGTGCAGTTATGAATGTAGGAATATTTGAATATAGGACGTTATATAAACTGTAATGCACATGTTTCTGTGACAAATGCAGCATCTAAAATTCCAACTTGTGTGCATGAACACACCATGAGTCTGGTCTCCTTAAAATTGCATTTTTTTATACAATGGAATTTAACTATTAGGTATATATCTCACTGATTTAGTTTGTTGGGATGGGTCAACTAATGTCAGACTTTCACCCAGGAGACAGCTGTTTGTGTCCCAAGAGGAAGACATAAACTAAACTGGCCATTTACTAAACCTAACTATGTAAGTGCCTTAATCTAACTTAACTGCTACTGAAATTTCCATGCCTGGCATTTTATTAAACTACCTGAAAATAAGGTGATAATGGAACATAATAATTGTGTGTAAACAAAGCAGGTAACACTTAATCAACTTCATCAAATGTGGCATTCAGAATAAAATACTCTTTTATAAAACATCCTTTTGCAAATTTATCGTGTTGGAACCAGTACATTTAAACACCTGCAAGCATTTTGTGAGTTAATCTCCATGGCATTTACCAACTATGGATCAAAAGGTGGTCAACTGTGAATGCTATGCAACATCTTATTTTGTTATAATGTGTAGGTAATTCACATGTTCCGCCTAGGAACTCACTTGGCTAAACGCAATGCCATTGAATCAAAAATCGACACAGCAGTCACAGAGATAATTGTACCAAATGCTGTGAAGGCTATGAAGATCCAGCATATGTCTTGTAATAAATTTTACAAAATCCAATGTAGCCTGGAGAAGAACAGTTTGCACCCTTCTCCCATTACCTGTTACCAATTACCAAGTACATAGTCTAAATTAAGCCAGACAGACATTTACATAATTAACACCTACAGAGTTGGGAAATTAAATGAGCTTTTTCAGGCACCCCTGGTTCTGAAAGTAAATGTCACATTAATTTTCTTCATAGACAGTTTTCCCCACAGCTTAGATAGAATTATCTTTTTGGCCTGTGCCAAAAAAGCTTAATAAAGCTTTCACAGTAGCACCAAGGTAATGACTGTAACCTGCATTCTCTCTAATGGCCAGCAGGGGGCGACACCATTGGATGCAAAAGAAAGTCTGATTATACTGAAGTTTCTAAGGATATGACCCTGCTATATTAATATTTTTATTTTTATTTTTTTAACCTCAGAATCTCAAGTCTTTCCATGACTTTATGGTCTTGGTCACTAGTTTTAACTTATCTTTAATTCAGCATGATGTTTATTTTATGTTCACATGTTTAGTACAGTAAAAACTGAAGCATGATACATGGATAATGGCATGGTTACCCTATAATAAACAGGTTGCTACCACAATCCACTGTGGTTATTTGTTTCAGAACTTTGACCATTTTAGAGTGCTTGTTCAATTCATTCTTGTTGATTATAAAATGTTGGTGGTATTGGCTGATAAAAAAAAAATGATAAAAAAAAATAAAAATAAAAATAATCTACCCTTGCATCTTAATGTAAAAATTTCTGGTCCCTATACTCCACTTCCAAACCCAACGCTTCAAAAACATATTCCACACATGTATGATATGGTGACTAAATGTCCACTTCTATACAGTCAGTGCATTAGATGAGACATATAATAACAGCATTACAAACCACAAAGCACTGTTCAAACGTAATCACTTTGGAGTACTGATTCATTTTGTCCCTGAATCTTGTCACACAGAGCTTTAAACTCAAATCTGTCACACTATGGTCAGGCATCCATTACCTCCAGCCTCAGGTTTCTCATTTGAAAAGCTTCTATGAAGCATGTCCAACTGTGTTCATTCAAAAAGCCCAAGATGGGAAAGTGCTTGTCTGGAACTCCTCTCGGGACAATCCTGGTCCCTTGAAAATGATTGTTTTGCCCATGTGTGTGATGGATAATGACTGCAAGAACCACCATTACCAATAGCTGCAGGGTACCAGCAATCTGGACACATAAATGAGCTGACTTCAGTTGTGGTATGTTTTGCAGAAGGAGTCCTATTGTATGCGGATTACAGAACAATCGAGTCAAGCATGCTCTGTCATAGCAGCCTGAGGGGGAGAGAAGGAGGCAGGGAGGCACCCAGTGTTGTAATAAGATTCATTCTCTTTTCTTAAAGGTACAAATCCTTATTGATCCTAAGACAATACAATAATAAAATAAAAGATCAGATCAACACAAAAACAGTTTAAATCAATATTTTTTTGTTGCTTTTTTGTTTAGCACCTAAAACAGATAATTACTTTAAAGCCTTGGGGCACAGCCAGTCTCTAATTGATGAACTTATTTAGTGATTTTGTATGAGATTGCACTGAAAACTATGAAGTTTAGACTCTCTTGTTAAACAACTTTTTCTCTTTTTACTGTGATCTTTTTTTCTGATAACCACTTACTGTGCAATTATACTGCGGCTTCCAAAATTATTTTAGAAAACAACCAGATGGAGAAGAAGTGATACCTTGAATTTAAAACATGCAGCAGATTTTAGTTTTACAATTTCATCCAAGTTTTCATAGTTAATGGGATCAAAAACTTGATTGCTTTGATATTAACACTAAAAAAGAGGCAGTTTTCTCCCTGAGGGACTGACAGCTTAACTCATCTTCTGAAATTTGTCACACGAAAAGGAGCCATGAGACCTTGCTCTGAATAAAGTCTACCGTGTTTTGTAATTTGTATGTACGGCAGAAACAAGTGATGTTGTCCTACCAGAGAGGATAAGTTCAGGAAATACGGATCGTTCCAGATGGCAGGGACAATTGATCTATTCTGACATTTAATTTGGAAGTGTTGTTTAGTCATTCAATGTGTTAGTAAAAAGCGGTCATGGGCTGCTATTGAATATCAGTGAATAAGGTACATGTATTGATATTCTGGTTAGACTGTCCTGGAGTTTTGCGCTCAGCTGTCCAGTATTAACTATTTCTAGGGTTAGGGTTAGGGTTGTTTTAATTTAGGTTTAAATTTGTATTTTTTTTAAGCGATGTGGAAAAAGTCAGTGAAAAATTTACCTGTGTCCTCTTCTATTAGAAGGTATAAGATTTCAAGTCGTTGTGATAGTCACAAACAAACTCAGCAATGGTATGAAAGCAAGAACTTCAATCACAGAGGTATAAAGACATTTAAATATATTACATTCATGGCGGTGTCATGCTGAGTCAGTTCAGCAATATTAAGAATGCAGGACAGTGTTTTGTCTGTCTGTGGGGTTCATAAACTGGTATTCAAATCACCTACAATGACTTTAGAGCCAAAATCAATTGAAATGATAGAAGGTCTGCAATATCACCAAAAAAGTCAGCACAATATTTTGATTGACTGTACATCAGATGAGATCAACCATCTTTTGAATAAAAAAGAAAGAGCTTCTGGATCTTTGGCCTTATTTCCAGTTTGATATGTTTGATAAAAATGTAGTTTGGCAGGTACATTTATTGCAAAACAAACATTTAAAATACATTGATCAGTGATTTGGAAATTACAGACTCCAGTGAGAGCAAAACCTCATTTATAAAGTTAAAGGATTCAACTGCTTTGCTATTGCTTTGCTCATACCAGTTGTCAGTTCCAGAGTAAGTAGTTGCCTGGCGGAGAAGCTTTTTATGACCTTATTGACCTTGTCGGTCTCGCCTGCCTGGACAGAGAGAGGAAGAGTCTTCTTCATTATTAACAGGGCTGTGGTGCCGGTTGTGCTGGGCATAGAGGGTGAAGGGTTGGGGGGGAAAGCAGTGGTGGTGGGTTGTGGGTAGTCGTGTTGGGCTGACTGAAGCAGACAGTGTGTTTTGTATTGCTGAAAGAATTGGGATGGTTCTTAATTGAAAGCCAGCTCTTCCATTTTCACAGTGAATCTCTAAAGTGCTGAGCAAGTGGAAAAGAAGTAGGAATGCTGGTCCATGAGCTGGTTACCAATGAGCGCTGGCTGTGTTGTGCTGTCTTCCTGCATAGAATGAGTCGGCGTGTCTGCTCCTGCCTGGGGATAGATGGGTGTTGTCAGGCCTGTCTGCTTAAACACTGGTTGAATACTACTAATGTGTTTTGCTTTCTATATTTTTGAGTGAAATGCAAATTGCAAATAGGTTGTGCTCTGTAGAATTAATTTTCCTGTCCACAAATTTTTGTTTTTAGAAGAAGTAATAGGGGTATATTTGTGTTGAATATTGGGCTTTGAAAGTCCAAGGACATCTATCACAGAAAGTAACAAAACCATAAAAACTAATGCTTTGGTCAAACATGTAAACTTTAAAATGTTAATCATGCTTCTGTTCCCATGACAAATATTGTGAGAAAACAAGAACATTAGTTTTTATTACATTTAGTTATAATGTTCATTATGCACACATGCTTAAGCGCATGAAGAATTTATGCAAATATGCAAGCACATTCATTAACATTTTTTTCCAGGAAACAGAGTTGGTTTTGTGTTTCCTCCTTTCTGTATTGACCATGAAGTGATCCTTGATCACAACAACTGCAAAAACAGCCTTTATTTAGCAAAATAACCCAAACAGAGTAGAATTTACAGAGTAAAAAATATATATTTCCATGGTTTTATTCTCAACTAATCCCCACAAGATTATTTATGTAATGTGTGCTACTACAGTAGGACCTACAAACCCATAGAGTCTGTAGTGTGTTGAAGGCAAGCAGGGTTTATTTAACAGAGCTGGCAGTTGAGAATTTAATGTGAATTTAATGCAAAGTTTGCTTTCATTCTCAAGATGTATTAAGATAAAGATCTGAATCTGTCCTGTGTTTCAGAGCCTTGCAGCCACCAGTCCTAAAACTAAACTTGAATATTCTTCTATTGACTGCCTCTCAACCTGACTCCTCACAGTAACTTGGTGTCTTCTGCTGACATTTCCTTCCTGTCCTTTGGTCATGTTATTCTGATAGATCCTCAACTACTAACTGTGAGAGTGGTATGTTTTGACCCAGGGTGTTCTTACCACCTAGCATACCAGATCACAGTTAAGATTACTTAAGGTCATGTTAGTCAGGACCCTGTTCTATCCCAACGCCTCTCAAGAATAGCACTGACCTAGTTATTATATGAAATGCACAAACTCAGCAATAGGTTCTGACTGTCTTACTGATTCTTTGTGAATACTCTGTGTGCTGGGACTGTAGGTAAGAAGACTCCTGTGGAAGAAATAGTGCACTTCACTTAGCAGGTACCCATGAGCTTTTCCCTTGATACTTAATCTCCTTTTCTGTCAGATAAAAACAAATTCTACATTCAATTTGTAGTCCTTTCAGTCTGCTTCTCTCTGATGCTTTAAAACTATTCCAGAAAGCAGTGTGAAAGCTATACTGGCCCAGCAATTGTACTGAGGGGGGAGGGACTGAGTGAAGGGTCCATTGTATAACCGTGATGATGTGATGGGAAATTAGGTACGCATCTTTAAATCTGCTTACTGAAAAACACATCTCAACAT
>JAOWBC010009550.1:0-30287 GCA_028566105.1 Hypoplectrus providencianus
TGGACTAGAGAGCGTTATGAATCTCCGCCTCTGTGGAGCTCGGAGGAGCAGCCTGGCAGGGCGGGATATTCAAATCTAGTCCTCTAACGCCAGTCTCTTTAGTGTGCTCACTGACAAAACGCTGAATGTGTTTTGGTTCTGTAATAGTGTGACAAAAGTCAGCTGTTGCTTCCGTCTGCTTTCCGGTGACGACAAAACCAAAATTAACCGTTAATAAAACAGAAAAGATGATGTTGATGATAATAATAATAATAATAATAATAATAATAATAATAAATGAACATTGCCTAAAAAAGCCCTTTAAAAAAACGAATATTAATGCGTCGACAGACGTCATCACGCAGCGGCAGAGGTGCTGCTTTCCACCTGTAGTGCTCCGCTTCAGGTTGAACGGAAGGATGCATTATTATCTATTCCTTAGGTTGTTTTTTTAATTGGCAAAAGAGCATGAAAAAAATATTAACTTAATAATAACACACAGTCATTTGCATGGAAAAATAATTTAAAAAAAATAAATAAAATTAATAAATAAAACATTTACAATTTACATCAGATATTCCAAAGAAAAGTTTAACCATATTTTCTTTCCATTGCGAATATAGTTCTAGGGCAAACTGATGAACAAGGTTAATTTAACAAATTCAGAAATCATGATGTATATATTTAGAGCTACCAAAATCATAAAGCTGGTCAGTCTGAAGTTTCAACATTACATAAATCTGTCTTTTTACAATTTAATTGAATATATGTCAGAAAGGATCAGCAAGTAACACTACATTCTGTTTTGTTTAACATATTAGACTATGTTCAAACGTTTGTGGAATGGGGGTTGTAGAATAATGGAAATAATCAGGTTGTGCATGTAACTTCTTTCTGGATTTCTGGATCATAATTACATACAATATCTCTAATTTTAAAAGAATAGGCCAGAATATTTTTTTTCAAACTGTAAACCTCTTAATTCCAGTTGGTTTGCTTATGTTGTTTTTGTGTTTGTAAAAAGGTGTAAAAATTATTGTTTTCTGTATACTAAATAGGCCTACACAGATTTTTCTTTTTTTTTTGTCACAGTTTGAAAATGTCAGTCATAATTTTGGCGCATGTCATCAAACACTACAGTGCACTAACCCAGGAGGTCAGCAGGATAAGTTTCAAGTTTCAAGTCAACTTTATTGTCAATTTCTTTTCATGCACTGGTCATACAAAGAGTTGAAATTACGTTTCTTACTTTCCCCTTGCAGACATAGACATACTTTAAGTTAGACATAGACAGTATAGACGTAGACAGTACACATACAGTACACCTAGAGTACCTATACAATACACATACAGACATTTAAAGTGCAAGACTGGAAAAACAGAAGACAAAACAGAGAACATAAATTAAAAAGAGGTATTGTTGTGCAATATCAACTGACAGTGATAGTAGCATTGTGAAATGTTAATAAATAGTAAAGTAAGTATTTTGTATGTGCACATATTTACATTGTCCTAATATGATGTTCTAATAATAATGGCATGTACTTGAGCCTAAGGGCAAACATGACGAAATGGCGCACTCTAGTGGACAGCAGTAAAAACTACAATTTAAAAGTCAGAGTCTGAGATTGAGTGGGTTATATAATACAATGCATGATTTTATGCTGAAACGGTTGTGGAATAAAAAAGAAGACATAAAAGATTTTTTTTTTTTTTTTTTTAAATCAACAAATAAATCGTAACCTTGCCTAAATGTATACTATATATGCATTAACAGTGAATATTAAAGAAGGGAAAAAACATTACGCAAAAGGCTCAATAATGTATAATCCAGCATGCTGCATGTCCTAAAATCTTAGTGTGCCTGCTTTTTCAGTGTGTATTATATAAATGTTGACAAAAGAAAAATTGTAACAACTTTTATTAAAATGTGTAGACTGTGGTGGGTTCGGGTTAGTAATGATCTACAGGAGACAGTAATAAAATCAACACAAGTGGTTTATTACAATTACAATGATCACAATACAAATATGAACACATAAAGTATAAAATCTATGTCTGTAAAGGCAAGATGCAAGTTGTGTTCAATACAGTCATCAGATCTCAAGGCCCCTCTCCTTCTCTCAACTGATCTTTTATAGTCTCAGTTTAAGACCTGCCAACTCATACAAACAAGTTTCAAAGTACAGAGCAATCAACCAGATCTGGTAATGTTTAAAAGGGTTTTAAGAATTAAGACCACTAAACACAAAGCAAATAGTGTGGTAGTCAAAAAAATTATTCATGTCATGAAGGTCATTTTTTAAATTACACTGAAAACTCGGTAGAAACCACAAATGTTTGATAAATATTTTAGACCCCAATAGTTTCCTTAATGAATATAGAACATCTAAGGCGCCACAGCTAAATGCTTAGAAGAAATATTAAGATAATTTAACATGCAGATTTTTAGTCGTTTTTGGTATTTGGTACATCTTATAGGGGGGAAAACAGTAAGCGGTACTTTGTAGAGGGACAAAATATATATCTAACCAGCTTTTGTGGCCCACTGTTTTTCCGACTATTTTTTTCTGTTTTTTGGGCAAATTTTTTTCTTTCTGTTCTTCGGGCAAATTTTTTTTCAGAAGTATCGAGACACTTCGCAATCCCGCGAGAACATCCGACTTGCCAGTGATTCCCGTCGATCTGTGGTGACTTCTGCCTCCACACATACATGCCCCATCTTCAACTTTGTATAATTACCCCGAAAAACGAACCAAAAAATAAATTACTCAGAAAAACAGAAATAATTACCCTGAAAAACAAACCAAAAAATAAATTACTCAGAAAAAAGTGATTTTTTTTTTTTCAAGTGAATGCAATACGCTTCCGTAGCTTTCAATAAATTACTACATTTTTTTCCGAGATTACATTCCACTGACATTTTTGTGATGTGTTCAGGCTCCACTGTCACACCTGTTAAAAATAAACTGCAATATTTTATATAACAAAATGTATGACAAGCTATGTACTTTGGGGGAAGAAGTTTAAAGCTGACAATTTAACATGTAACCAAATTATAATATAGAATACACACAGACACTGGTGTGTATCATTTGAAACACAAGAGCAAATGTTTGTATAATATGTATGTCAATGTCTGCCTCTAGTGTTAAAACAGAAGAAAATAAGACAAATGACAACAGATCCATTTAAGAGTTTTTTTTATGCACTTTCACATTAAGGCTTTAAAAAGTAGTACAGTATTAGTATGAATGCAACCTTTCAAAGTATAAAAAAGAGTAAAAGAAATGGTTAACATTTTTTTAAAAAAAAAGGAAAACAAAACACCACACAAGATTTAAGTTTAAACTGTATTCAGAATTGTGACTTTATATTTTGATACGTTGAGGTAGTTGATGAACAGAAAATTAATTACGCAAAAACTATTTACATTATATACAGACAAAGTTAAAACACAGAAAATACTCTTGGTAATCAAAAGACCAAACTAGAAAACAATGTTTTCTCTCATCATCCACTTGGTCCGTTGGTGATGAAATTAACTGTACAAACTGGCACCTTTTTGCCACAAGTAAGATCATTGAGAATTCCTATACTTCCTTCTTCTTCTGTGGAAACCTACAATTAAAATAGAGTCCAAAAAAAAAAAAAAAAAAAAAAAGATTTACACCAGTATCTCAAAAATCAGAAAGATTTGGAAATTGCATTGTATTTGTTGGCTGCAAAATAATCAAACATAAGACGAACCATGCTGGGGTAGATAATCAGCTTTTGATGGTTTCTCTAACCACTTGAAACCTTCACCCACAGAGGAATCTGTATTTAACAAAATGAAAAACATTCTGGTTAGATTTGTTAAAGATAGTTGGGATTTTTTTTAAAAAAACTTAAAAACTCAGTTTTAGGTCAGTCAGTGCTGTCAAATGCTGTCATGGTGGGCTATGGCCTATCACAGCTGACATATGGGGCAAGACAGGTCAGCAAATTATGAAGGACAGACACAAAGACAGACAACCACTCACTCTTGACAATCTCTGCAGGAGGCAAAAGTGCTGAAAACTATATCACCGTGTTGCTCTATACATTTTTACTCAAAAATTGGCACCGGTCTGAAAAATTCCTACATCAGTCTATTTGAAAGACTTCAAAAGAGCATACCTATGTCTCGTTGGAGATCCTTATTTATGGCCTTTGTCCACTGCACTGCTTCAATTTTGGTCTTCTTCATCAGGGGGGTTTCAGTCTTTTGGGAGCTGTGCCTCTGTCTTGGTGCCCTGTCATGCTGACTTGGTCCTGGTCTAGGTTCCCTGGACAAGTCATTTGTTCTCAAATTCTTCTCCATACAGAGGCTATGTCTTCTTTTTCTCTTGAATGGGATAAAATTATTCGCACAATCTTTTTTTAGTCGTTCCCTTGCTGATAGTTCATTGATTACAGAACCTGAGTCGACATTTGCGGTAGAGTGAGAAGGTATTAATGTCGAGGAAGTTCTGTTAGCATGTAGTTTGGATGCAGACAAATTTTGTCGTGGCATAGATTTGCTCTGCTTAGATGTAGGAAGACAGGTGAAGTTGGAGCTATCACTAGGCGGAGACAACTCTTGTGAAGAGGCTGAGGTTTTGCTTGTTTCAGAACGCTGATCACTTGTGGGAAATGAGCTACCAAGTGCGGAGGATGGGCATTCCTGTCTGGGTAAGGAAACCTGTTTTGAATCCATTCTGGGTGTATTGCTTGCCCAAATGGTTTCCTTTCCAGCACTGTGTCTATCATGTTTTGGTATTTCTTCAAATCGTACTTTTTTTTTTGTACTTTTCAAATGTGGTTTGTCCTTCTCATCGTCAGTCTTTTGGCTGGGTGCTGTACCAGTATTTGCAAGGAGAGCTCCATCTGTACCTTTTCTGTGGACTTTATCTACTTCCAGAAGTTTCAAAATTCCATTAGGTGGAGAAGGCTTAACAACTACTAAGCTAGCAACCCCATCATTGAGACACAAAGAAGAGGCTGCCTCGTCTACAGAATGGGTCTGCTTCCCTGGAGCAATATATTCATAGTTGGCAGTTTCATCCTCTGTGTCAGAATCAATAATTATTGTCTCATCTGGTGCTGACGTCTTCTTAACAAAATGTTGATAGCATCGAGATTGTCTGTCTGTTGTAGATGGGTAGTCACAGCTGTCATCAGTGTCACAGCTGTCTTCTGACTCTCTCCTGTTCTCAGGTGGTTCCATTTCTGCATCACTTGTGTTTGCGACTGACTCCACCATCTTGTTTTTCTGAAACTGCATAGTTTTTGCTTTTAGAAAGCTCTCTGGTGTTTCAAACACCTCCAACGACGGAAAAACAGAAGCTAGTACTTGTTTCTTTGATGGCCAGGGTGTTGGACATGTGCTAGATGGTTGCGTAACAGAAGACTGCGGTAGAATGTTTGACACACATTTCTCCGGACTATCCAGGTCTTCATTTTCTGGTTCAAATTTAAGGGCTAACACGCTTATAGGAATGACTAAATAGTCATCATCTATCTCATCATCAGTCTCATCTTCATTTAAATCTAAGGAAGGACTCCAACAAACTGGTTGGTTTGTTTGTCTCTCACTGTCATATTCAGGATATGGAATATCTTCAAAATCATTATCAGTCTCAATGAAACAATGTTGTGCAACAGCAAGGGTTTCTGTCTCCGCTGAATCCTCCTTTGGGATCAGTTCCCCATCCGAGATCATTTGGGTCTCCATCTGAGCCAGATCCTGCACATGTCCATGGCCTTCATTTATAACCAATGACTGCTTATCTATTGGTTCAGGTACTTGTGTAGATGAAGACATCTCTGCAGCTATAATCTCAGTATTTGGACTTTCTTCATTTTCCTCGTCACTGATATCTTCATACTTGGGGGCTTCATAACATGCTGTAAAGCTTAATTTCTCATGACCTGTACGTGGGAATTCTGTGGCCAGATGTGGCACTTCATCATCTGTAATGTCTTCATACTGTGGCTGTTTAAGTGCTTCCTCACCGCCGCTTTGGGATAGAGAGGAATGGTTTTCCACTTTGTTTTCAGATAGTGCCATACTTAAAACAGTTTCAGATCGCACAGCACATGAATCCTTCACCACAGCTTCAACATTTGTTTGGCTCTGGTTTGTGGGGATGGATACATGACTCATCATAGGTTTATCAACTAGTAAATTTGGCTTGGAATGGGAAACATCTTTACAACAGTTTCCAACCTGATGCTGCTGATCTTCAAATGTTTTGATTTCTTTTGTACTGGTAACCTGATTGAGTGGTACAGGTTCAAATGTTTTAGTTTCCGATACCAATGAATTTGACTTGTTCTGAAAACCCTTTAAGACTTCAGTCGCACATGGCACATGGTCCAGCCCCTTTGCCTCCACTTTTTCTAAGGCTGCAACACAGTTTGTCCTCTTTGTCCTGTCTTTGAAAGACCCAGAACAAGTGTGTGGTGTTTCAAGATCCGTCAGTTTCTTCTTGTTAACCCTTTGAGACTCATCTTTTTGCAACGAACATCGGCGGGGCATTGAACTGGTTTGATTCGTGGCATGCTCTTCCCTGGTCCTCCCAAGCATGGCTGTGAGAACCACTGGTCCCTCATCTTCATTCTTCGTGCAAGTGGTCGCAGCTGTCTTCAATATTTTTGGATGTTCTGTGGATGTAAACAGATTAAGGTTATCTTCATCCCCATGCAGAGTGATCTTAATGAACAAGTTTGGAATCATCAGTTATATCCAAGTGTTTCTTTTTTAACATTCCTATTTTCTTCAAAAAAAAAAAAAAAAAAAAAAGAAGGAAAATGTTGAGTTATTCTCTCAGCAGAGATTAGTGTACCTGTTGAATGTTTCTCTGATGCCAACGTTGCACTATCACCTATCTGAAGCTCTGCATTGATGCCATTTGGATCTTCTTCTTCACCTACTTGTCCAACTGCAACAGTGCGCTGCACAGCAAAGTTAAGAGTCTGCCTTTTCACATCTTTATCAGTGACAGAGGTTGTGGGCAGCTGGATAGCACTATGGGCATTTGGTATGATGCATTCAGGCTTCAGTGTGTGGTCCTTGTCCCGCTCCTCTTTGGTACATCCAGAATTACAATTTTCCTGAGTTAAAACAGTCTTAAAATATGCAACCCTTTTTGCTATGTAGTCCTCTATTTTAGCACATATTTGGGACACCTCCTGTGGATGAGGGATGGAAGACGTTCCCCCTGAATGACCTGGGTTCTGTGTTCTAGGGCGTCCGTATTCCAAAGCAGTTGGAGAACCCTTGACTTGCTGTCCTTGGCAGCATCTTTCCACTGAAGAATTGGTAATTGTATGGAGTCCAAGGTTTTCATTGCTTTCCTCTGATGAAGAAGAAGGGGTGTAAGACGGTTTTGTACCTGAAAGGCATCCTTTCTGTTGGTCAGTCTGCAGGGACCAAGATGCAGTCACAGGAGAACATGGCTCCTGGAATCGAGTGCTTTGTTTGCTTGCTGTTGTCCCCTGTGGGTGTCTGTGCCCCCTGAAAGTTTGTTGTACTTTTGCATAGTGCTGCATTCTGTTTTTTATTCCATTCGAGGGATAAAGTGCTGGTACAGCTGCGACATGTTGGTAATCTCCCATCACCTCAGGAGATCATTCTCCTCTTTGATGGAATGTGAAATGAATCCCTCTTTGGCTGTGTGGATGTCCAGGTTGCATGACATGTAGAGCTATCATTCAAGTTATGTCAGTTCGCGTCTCAGGGCTGGGGAAAGAAAGGGGAAAATTAGTGGTTGAAAGGCATCATGCTCAATACAGTGCCTGACTGCATTCTACAGGTGGAGAAGAGTTTGGATGAAGGAATCGGGCCAATGAATAGGACACAGACTCCATATTCTGTATGATTGCTAGGGCTAGCTAACTAAGAACCCAGAAACGCTTTGTTGCACATTTGTGACTCATTGTAATCAATAAAGTAAAGATCAACTGAGAACTGCTCTGCAACCTCATCATCCTTCTTCTCATCAAAAGGACACACAGAGTGGGTGTGAGGATTGAGGTAATTCTCTCTTTAAACTTCTAGTCATGTGGGGTATGTAACCTTCCAACACCCCCTTCTTATCAACATCTATATGCTCCCCCTTGGCCAGATTGTATACATTTCTACTCCTATCCTGGCGACGCCAAACTTCACATCGATACAATTCCATACCCTCAGTTTCCACCTCACTCACTCGTCAACGTCCTCCCAGAACGTTCTGGACACCACCCTCTCCTTCTAATGTGACATCAAATTGGTTACATTAAACACTTTCTTCTATCTCAAATCAACAAACGCTGATCCGACAGCTAAAACCCTCATACATGCTTTCATCACCTCCAGTCTAGGCTACTGCAACAGAGCCCTGTCAGGGGTTCCAACCTAAGCCCTGAGCAGACTACAATACATTCAAAATCCAGCTGCCATAGTTGTCCACTGGTCCAGGCCCTGGCAGCCCAACACCCCCACCCTTATCCACCTTCAACAGTTCCCAGTCCTAACCCTAACCAAACCTCACTCCTCCATACCCTCACCCCTCCATACCTCTGATCTCCTCCACCCCTAAACACCATCCTTGGACCTAAGGTCCTCTGATTTAGGTATACTCAACAGCCCCCAAACCAAACTGGAAACTTTTGGTGCTTGTGCCTTCAGCTTTGAGGCCCCCCACCCTTCCCAGTTTGAGTCCATAACGCTGCCTCCCTTTGCATTTTAAGCCCTTTTATAGTGCGTTCCCACAAAAGTCCTGGTATGTTGCCGTTAACATCCATGACACAAATATCCTGCTGTCTATGTGTTTTTCATGAATTAACAGGCTCCATGTTCATTGATCCACACTGCCAGTCTGCCTGTGATCCTCTTTCTCTACAAACCGATTTCCTCACCTGCAATAGTGAGTGGAGAATTAAAGTTTATGGCTGATTTTTTCCCCATGAAGCTAACATGAAATCTACTTAGTATGTCAGTATATTTCTTTTAGTCCACCTGCAGAAAAGGATTTCAGCCAGCTGTTTTCCCACTCAGGTCAAGCAGACAGAGAAAGAGGTTCCGAAGACAGACGACAGGAGAGTAAGGCTAGATTCACACTGGACTCCCAGGCGCCTGAAGTGGAGGCGGCCGCAGAATATTACACACGCGTTGTGTCCCTCCAGTTCACACAAGATGCAGATTTCTCCATGGCGCTCACAAGTGCTTCTGCTCCTCCAGCTGTTGTTCCAGAGCTATCATGGGTATGCCGCTATGTTTTCCTGAATGTACCAAACATGTTTGTCCACTTCTTATATTGATCCGTGAATGAAAGTACGCAATAGGGCTATACACACACACACAGAAACAAGCACACACAGGGACTCGAACCAGCACTGCAGACGAGTACTTGTGTAGATATACCATTGTTCTTGCCATCTATGCATACAATGACAAATCTATGAAAATACCAAAATACTGAAAATTGACTGGATTCTTTTATTATTTCGTGTGACTTCATGCCTAGATCGATGCAATCACTCGCCGCCCGCGCAAAATAGAACAGACGCTGAAATGATCGCTGCAGGGCTCGCCACGAAGCACAGAGACCCTTCGTGGCGGGCCCTGCAGCCTGGTCTCAACGACACCATTGGTTAACAAGAGCGCCGAAGGGAAGCAGTCTCCGTTCCATGGCTGTTGGCAGCGCTTCAGCATCCAGTGTGAACCTAGGGTTAAACTCAAGGACGGGATATTTGATTGGACAATAAACATACAGTGAATTAGTTCAAAACACATAGGGATATTTTTGTGATTTTAACAGCAGTCTATGTAGAAAATGTTTCACCTCACACAAAGGAAAAAAAAAAAAATTAACAGTCTCCCCTTGTATCCTTGATGCAACAACTCTGGATTTTACTTGACATAAAAACACAAAAAAAAGAAATATAAATCAACTTGCACCAAAGAATAACTTTATTAACACTGTTTAAGTCTTTAACAAAAAAAGACTGAAAGTGCATTTAAGTGCCTGCAATTTGCAAAATTTCCCCAAAAATTAAATCCTCATTTAAACTCAGCATTTTTTAACTGACAAATTCAATCCTTCTCAATGAGTGGGGCCCTCCCCATTTGATGCTGAAAAATAAAATTAAACAATAATAAATATTACAATTTTAATAGGTCCTTGCACCGCTGGTGCTTGGGCCCTAATAAATCAAACTGAACAGTATGTACTCATTACCTCAGGGGCACAATATATTAAACACTTTAAACTTAATTAGTGCCAATATCTTCTTTTATAATCAAAATGAGGAAGTCAGGATTAATGGCTACAATGACCATGTTTTAGGGTGTGGTTTTTTTTGCTAGAAGCAATTTAGTACATCACCTAACACCTAACAGTGCTCGTTGGTTTACTGAAGTAGCATTCACAAAGTAGGACAATTGTTGGCAATATTTGGCACGTTTTCTCTGGGGGAAAAAAAAAAATTATAAGCACGATTGGGGTGTTTGAGTGACACCTTAATGCAATGGGCTTCATGATTTCCGCTACCCACATTTTTAGACACAGCAAACACACCATTTTTCCCCATATCTCCTGCTCCATGCTTTGTTTATACAAAAAAAACCCTACACCATAAAACTTAAACTCCCTACACACACTGATAATGAGCGCCACTGCCACCTACTGCAGTGGATGTGCAATTACACTTTTACTAATACTAATAATTTTAATAATAAAAAAAAAAAAAAAAAAAAAAAAAAAAAAGCATGCTCCTCGGGGTCAGACAGACACGCCCCATTTGCATTTAAATATTGATGTAAAGTTATGTATGCCAGCCCTCATTTTGACAGATTGGAAAACTGGCGCGATCTACCAATTTAATGCAATTCACATTGCTCTCCAGCAGATGGCGTGTGCACATTAATTATCTCTACGGAAGCAAAACGTCACACCAAGTGAGCGTTTTTTGAAAGCAATTAATTCTGATGGCGTTAATAAACGAGGTGAACATTGAACAAGTAGATATAGAACACCTCTTTACTTTGTCAATTTTAATACGTTGGGTGTTTAGAGAGTTACTGCGCAGTTGCCTTCCCTCCAGTTTTTCTTCCCTTGTCATTCCAATCGCGTGACATCACTGGAAAGTATTGCCGACAAACACTCCTACAATTGGAAAAAGCGGGAAGAGCAGCATGCCCAGCTGCAGCCAATTTAATAATCGAGGATGAGAACACCACTACTCATTGCAACGCATAGTTTAGGTCAAGTCTGGGAAACCAGGAAGACTGCGAGTGATTTATTTCGTTAGCAAAATAAAGCTATCTGCTAGTATTTGTTGCTCTTTTATAATGGCTTCAGAGGAATATAATATTGTTTTCCTATAGCCTACAGCATCCCCAGTGCAAACTCCACTGACTTTTCATGCGTTAATTTAAGTGATAAGACAAGCTAAGTACTACAATATTACTTCCCATCCGCCGTTAAAACCAAAAATAATAAAACATACTTTAACTATTAAAAACGCCCCATGTCTTCCACCGCTCTGACTTACCCAATCTGCGCATGTCACCTCTTAACACATCTTTCAGCACTCCCAAAGCGTCCGCAACACCGAGGAAATCGTTAAATTCCCCCACAGTAGATTTTCACAGGATAAATCTTCACTTGGGACGACGCTGAGCTGAAAGACACTCCATGGCTGTTATCTGTAAGCAGCCGTTGGTCCGAAGAAGAAAGCAGAGGAACTTCCTTAAATATTCCCCGTTAGTTCTCAGAGCTTGGTGTGCTGAGCTGCTCCTCCTGAAGTTAGCCGCTAGTCTCTAAACTCACGAGGAAGTAGGTGGACCGAGCACTTTATATGCCGTTCAGCGCGAGCTCTGATAGGTGGGGATGTTTTTATTTAGAGGCGTGTCTTTATTTTTTAGGGCGCGAGCAGTCATCGAAATTACCACAAGGAAATGATGTGGTTTAGCTCTAGCCTGAAAAACAATGTGTCATATGTTCTTGTTTTCATGGTGTCTCCATGACGTGTCTTCTGTCTTTTGTGGACACCAGTATGGATCGAGGACTTTCTACTGGCCGGCAGTTGTTGGGGGCTTTATCATATTCAAAAACTTGTTCCTCCATTCCAATTTGGTATGGAGGAACGAAAAAGACAGAATGAAATATATAAAAATTTCTTTAAATAAGTACTTAAATGTGTCATTAATTAATAAAAATGGGAATTCAATTCATAAATATGTCATTAACTAATTAGAAATACCAATGTATTTAATTTAAAAACTTTTTATGTTATTATTTCATGGACCTGTTTGCAGTGCTTAATGAATTAATTAATGCTTATTTCATCTGTCAAACTCACCCATCAAAGTCAGTAGGTGGGACTAACGCTGATCTCGTTTGATTGATTGCGTTGGTCTGAAGCCTGGGAGTCTTGGCAGTTATACATGATGATGTGATATATATATGATATGATATGATATGATATGATATGATATGATATGATATGATATGATATGGTTCAACTTACTCATGAATTGGTTATTATATTATAATACATTTTAGGCCTTGCTGACCCAGGGCATGTAGCATGCAAAGTAGAAGAATGTAATATATATGTATATAATTCCCATTTTAAAAAATTAATAACACATTTAAGTATTTATTTCTATATATTTTATTCTGTCTCCTTAGATACTCCATGGTAATTAATTCAATATGAACAACTAATTTCGTGAATAACTAACTAAATGTGGCACAAATACTCCATTGTATAATATGTAGCAGCATTATAATATTTCGAACCCCAAATTTATTTTCCACAAAGAAAAAACGAAACCTGTTATTTACCAAAACATTTTTGAATATATGGGTTTTCCCTTTTCACACTTCAGAAAACAGCATTGCTGCATATATATATTTTTATAATAGGAAGTATGAACCTGATATAACTACCGGTATATTTGCAAAAATAGCTGAAATACAGCTAGAGGAAAAAGTTGAGGAAAGATCTCAGATGTCTAATGTGGACATATGTATACGTATATACATTGTACATTATTAGAATTTTCTGCCACTTTCATATATTATTTGTGGATGTGTGTTTGTTGTTTGTTTCTGCCACACATTATATTATTTATTTTATACTATTTACTTCAGTTCTATCAGTCATGTTCTATTTTTTTATTCTCTTAATCTGTTTACTCTGTACTTGCAACACCTGAATTTCCAAATGGGGATCAATAAAGGATATCTTGTATCATAAAACTAAAATTCTTATATAATACCCTGCATCTCACCCAATGTCAGCACTAATATTATGTATGGACCATGAACCATTATAATTTTAGTCCACAGTTGGCCCAGAGCCACAATTTGGACGCCTCTGTCTCAGGGGTGAGCAGCGCTGAGGGGCCTGTGTGATGAATGTGGGTAAAAGTTCACCAGTAAAAACAGCCAGTGGAAGTTCCCTATACTGCCCAGCCAAAAAGGCGGTCATACTGAAGAGATGGATCTAGAGACTGTGGAATTAATACATATCACATGATCAAGGTTTAACTGTAAAAGTACTATCATGTATAACAGAGTGGTGATGTGAGGACAGAGTGTCCCGCGATACTCAGGTGGTGGAGCCCCCACGAGAAATTGGGAAACAGGAACTGCATGTGTGTGTGTCTCAGTTAAGAAGCGGCTGCAACTGACTGTTAAAACTTAGAGACTGATAAATACGTCTATATATGATAATGTGTGCTTATCAGGAGGAACTCTGCGGAGAAGGATATATAAGACAGCGCTCTGGCAATACATTCGGATCACTCTTTTGTGTTGTGTTGAGCACATGTATTCATTGGACGAGTGATCCCCGCACTTTGCAAACTGCGCATTAAAGCTTCATAACTAACAGTTGTCTTCCTAGTGTTCTTTTCTGCATCAACAGACTCGGGGAGGAAGCTTTCAGGTTTGCCTCAACAAGACCCACCAATGAGAGAAGGAAATGGCAGAGACTGTGGGTGAATAAAATGGAACACCCGAAGTTGATTCTTGGCCAGCAACACTTATTGTTTTATGGTTTCATTCCTGCTTTTTTTTTCATGCTCAGACCCATAAACCCTTAAAATTCAGCTACATTATTTCAGACTATATTATGATGATCCTTTTTTCAGAGAATATGAATGATAACACAAAAACTTTTTTCCACTCATGCATAGTGATTAAATGGCAAGTAAATGGCTTCACCCAACCACTGACCATGAGTGGAAAAAACGTTTTTGTGTCATCATTCATATTCTCTGGAAAAAAGGCCAAGTAAGCAAAAAATTCTGCTGGAGTATGTAAACTTTTGAGCACAACTGAATGTGTGGAAGTTCTCTGTAGCCAACACCTTATTTGTTTCCCTTAAATTGCTGAAAAAGAAAGAAAGAAGAAATTATTCATACTTATTAGAGTAGAAGGTATAACATTTGAAGAGCAACGTTTCAACAAGACGACGTTTTTTTTTCTCTCCATTTCTCTCTCTCTGCATTGTCAAGGTCAAGGCTGATGTGGGAAACCGCAGGAGTTGTTTTGGTACGACACATGCCTGATATCCTGTTCTGATGTTTACTGGCCAAGGACATGAGCCCTTACTGCAGAATACACACATCCTAATATCAACCCCAGGATTCAACTGAGACACATACAATAATAAGAGTGCATAAGACTAAAGGACCATGTATCGAAAAAAAGAAAAAGTTCATGATATGTCCCCAATTAGTTCCAATGGTATTGGTTCACTGATGTAATATTGTGGAGAGGATGTTGATCCTTTTTTATCCATTCTTGAAATAAGAGAAAAAAGGCCTAATTCAGCACTAAATGTCTGAAACACATTATTTCTCCCTTAAAGCTGCAGCAACACGTTATGAGACACTTTTTAGTTTGTGAATGGATTTTAAAAAGAAAAATATTATACTTCTGATCCCTGACACAGCTTAATAAGTTTAATTAAATGATTAATAGTCATTTTAATAGAAATAAAATATAAGACGAGAGCAACTTGACACACAATACAAATCAAATTTATCTTCAGATCTCCAGATTGTTGACCTGCTATCTCCCCCTAAATATCCACGGCCCATAACCCCAAATTCTCAGAAACTGTTTCTGTTGATCATGCAACACAACTATAGATGTGTCCTCTATATTATTGTAATTATATTTTAACATGAGTTCATGGCAGTTGAAGGGAAACAAAGTTACTGAAGAGAAGAAAAAAAAATGTGTTCAGAGGTTATTTAAGGTCACTGTTACCCAAGTCAGCAGTTTAAACAAAGGGCAATCAGTGTTATGGCGTCGTCTGGTGTTTTTGAGGGTGTGTGTGTGTGTATGTGTGTGTGCAAGGCAACTCTTCCTCTATCAGCAGGCTGTTCTGCAATCTGACGGCATGGTAAAGCCATGGAAATATTCTGAATGTACTGATATTTTTTGGCGTTAAAAATACACTAGAAATGCATTCGTTATTGTAGAACTTCCATCTAATCTGACAAATTTGAATAATCCTTCCTCCCCTACAGCTGCTTGCTTTGTCCCTTGTTAGTTTCAGTGGTGTTGGTGCATTGATGCAATATTCTATTTCAAGGTTTTTGATCCTTTCCATTCTTGAATGAAGGGAAAAATGGCCTAAATCAGCACCAAATGTGTGGAATGAATAAGCTGCTGCAACAACTTGAGTACAGTGACGTATGGAAGCCACACGGCCTCATGATAATCCCATTTATTAGGCAGAGAGCTGAACATCCCCTTTTTTTTTTTTTCTTCAGTGGCAAAGCAAATGCTGGTATGTTTCTGTCGAATGTTTCTTCTTCCTCATTCTCTGCACTCTCCCTACATGTAAACACCTGTCATTAGAAACCAAGAAAGGAACTAATGAACAGGAGGGAGGGCAGAGGGGAGACGAAACTGTTCAACTTAGGTTTCATAGCAACAATGATCATTTGCCCCACAGCCATCTATAATACAGTTTATATAAAATGTTTTTATTGATTGTCATGTGTACAGAAGTGGGAATTTTTTTTACAGGGTTTGTAACCAGAAAAGTAATTGTTTTATTGAAACTGAAAAAAGAAAAGATTTATGGATATTGGGAGAAAAGGATAACAAAAAAAAAAGAAATGTTTGTCTGGAAACCTTGAAGTGCAGCACCGCACACTCGCCTGAGTTGTCATCATACGATCTGTGTGACCGGACAGTCCTCTGGCTGATCCAGGAACAGCGTCTGGAACATGTGGTTGTAGAAGGAGGGGTGGTACAGGCAGGCCCGGGCACAGTCTGGACTGAAGTTCAGCTCCAGGATCTGAGGCTGCATGACCCGCTCGCCTGGGCCCGGATCAATGACATAAACATGATGTGGTTTAAAAAATGGTTTATAGCTTCATGGGCTTCATTTCTAATTTTTTTTTTTACTGGTGTCCAACAAGACCGCAATATAATGTAAATAATGACATTAAAACACATTTTGCACTGAACAGATGTAGTCTGTACTCCGTCTGGCACTATTTGTTAAAAAAAAAAAAAATCAAAACTTTTAAAAGCATGTTGTAAATCATCTGGCTGGGTCTGCCACCACTAGCCTATTTTTTAAGAGTAGTTTACTAATATAATTCTTATGGCTAAACCAATGATGTCACTGTGTCATTATCAGGCAAAGTTAATAACCCTCCGGTTTTGTTGTGGGTCAAATTGACCCATTTTGAAGTTGGAACATCTAAAATTAAAATAGTTAAAAGTATTTTTTCATTATCAAACTTCTTCTGCTTGGCTTTATAGGTGTAATCAACATATGAAATAAAAATGAATGTAAACAAACGGTGGTGGCCAACTGTGCACATACTGCTGCAGCAAATACATACTGTACAGCTACAGTGCTAGCTGTGCATGCTGTTAGCACTGGGCTACTGTTAGCACCACAGCTAACAGTACCACAGTGCTGCACTATGAATTGTCCCGAATATCACGCCTGCCCAGAATCACTTTGAATTCCCTAAGGTGAAAAGTCGGAACTGATCTTTATTTTATATCAGGACTTTGACGGGAACACACTATGAAAGGGCCTAGAGACTTTTTTATGCCGTAAATCAGCTACACAATGCCGTAAATCAGCTATGCAATTTGACAGTTGAAGAATAACAATGCCAAATAACAAATTGGTTGACAACACTGACAAATGGAAATAAATGTAAGGAAATAACCAGTTAAATTTGTATCATTATATAGTTACAACCAAAGTGAATGGCCTACAGAAATGTCCCTCCAGAGCCTCAGGGTGCACACCTCCTGCTCTAGGATTCCCAGACCAATGGATACTTTAATGAACTTTGGGGACATTTTGGGAATACAGTTGCTAAACCATACATACAACCAGTGTCAGGGTAAATGGAACCCTAACCCTAACCCTAGGTTGCAATAAAGGGATTCTCACCGTTTTGTCCCGTACTCCACTTCAGCATAAGGTCCACGGCGTAGATGGCCCGGGATGACGGGTAGGCACTCAAACCACATGGAGCCGGTCGAGACGAGGCTGCCTCGAAGAGCTCCCTGAGCGCTTTGAACACCTCTGCCTACGAGAGGCAGGAGAGGGGAGGGAAGAGTTATGTGTCAGAAAGTGCCAAAGGAATAACATTCACACATTATCCACTGGATGTATTTTCAGTACCATCTTTAATAGTTTCTTTCATGATTTTCTGAGAATTAAACAAGAGACTTAAGTTATCTCCTTCTCTCTAAGCTGGTTTTTCATCCATGATGAAATCTTCAAAGCAACACAAGCAAAAGAGAGATAATAAGAGAAAGTGTAACACACTTGTAACACTTTGGGTCAATATAGGTCGAAACCTTTTACTACCATGGCATTCAGCGGTGACACCATGACGCACGTGTTTTTTCAAATTACCATAACTCCTCACTACTTTGTGCAAATTTAATCATTCAAAATGCCCCTGAATGCTCTGAAACGGGCCTTTCTGATGCTATTATATGCATTGCGGTAATTATGCGTAATAGCATCAGAAAGCCCTATTATATTGTTGTATATTTGATGGCGATGATGTGAAGATGATGAAGGAAGCTCCACTGACACTGACTTGCTTTATGTGTTTAAAAAGGTTTATTGCAAATAGTACAGCATCATACAAGCACGTGAGTAGATCCGAAACCAATAAGAATCTGAAAACTCTCTTATAGGGTAAAAGCCAGCATAAGATGTAATAGTAAACTGGCTTCTTGTCATAAATTATATTATACCTGCTGAAGGCACAGAGTGGGGTTAATAGAGGGGCCCTATTCCACAGCCTACACATTCTTTGTGTTGAAACATCTCAACTTGACCCACAACAGTATGAGGTGGACATCAAACTATCTCTGAAAAGAGAAAAACAGATGTCTTTGTTCAGCAGATGCAACAATAGCACCAGAAAGCCCCGTTTCACGGTTTTCAGGAGCAGTTCGAATGATGGAGGAGTTACAGTAATTTGGAGAACACATGTACCGCTGTGTCACTGCTGATCCTCTTGGTATTAAAAGCGCTACTTTACAGCTGAAGTTCTTACCTGACATAAAACTTAATAACTCTGTATCCAATGGTGTGAGTTAAGACGTATATGAGTGACTTAATTTATGAGGTTCCAGGAGAGGTTCACGCAGTCAAAAGGCTATAAATTCACACTTACTTCCACCTCCTTCCATGGATACAATGGGTACTGCTGCTCAAACATGGGGATGAACTCATCGTAGTGCACCTATAAACAGATAGAAGGTGATTTACTCATTAATACCAGCCCACAGTTAACGATTAAGCTGTGTGTACACAACTCTCAGATCAAAATTGAGGGCCCTGAACCCTGGGCCAGGGTTGGCTTTCCCTAGCCGACATTGAGGTGTCTGAGCTCAAATGGCTGTGGCTAGCAGTGCTAGCCAAGCTAGCATTGTGAACAACACCAAGCATGCGGGAACCCATTGGGCCTGAAAAGTGGAACCACCATGGAAGTGGTTAAAACCTGCATTGTTTTAAATGCCTAGCCGGAGGTGACTCTGCAAAAAGAAGTTTTTTTCAATGTAAGATAATAGCTAAATGACCCTGCCACTCATTCAACGGGTTGAAGGTCTCAGTCGCTAATTTCAATTCTTTTTTCAATACAGCACGATGCTTATTTTATTAATTATGGTTCCATTTTAAGCAATCAAAGCAGGTTATGCTTTGCTGCTTTTGCCAAATTTGGCTCTTTCAGAGTTTAGTTTACTAAAGTAAAATAAAGTAAACCTATTGGTCGCTTAAAATTTTCTGATGCATTTTCTGTTTTAATCGCTTTTCATTTTGAATAACAGTTTCCCCTTGATTAGCTGATGAGTTGGTGTGATTATGGCTCCTATTCTGTGCCTGTCCTGGTGGCAAAAAACAACAACAAAAAAACTGGGATAGTGAGAGGTAGGGACATTTAGTTCAGCTGAAGTTATTCACAGGACATTTTGGGCCTAATTCCTCAATTATGTTGCAGGTCAAAAGGGCATCATCTTCATACTGAGACCTTCATTTAAAGCAGTTGGAACCAGATCAGGTTGCAAAGTTTGACAGTTCCTTCCAGCAAACCACACATTCATGCATCAACACCATAGATGTATTAAGGGAAGTGTGACAAAAGGTGTTAAGCTTCAGTTGGCTGCTTCTTCACCCCCAGATTAACCATTGCAAAAAGTCCAACCACAGTTGGGGGAAGTCCAACAGTATATGATTCTCTGTATTGCGCCCTTGCATGGACACTCCAGGGTCTAGTACTGCGCATTGCATTTGGCTACTACTCTTTCAATAAATAGTAAACTTTATTAAGTTGTTCTGGGTCATTCATAAAAGACAAGTTAAGAAAAAGATCCAGGGCAGAGTTTGGGAGACTTAAAGAGCCCTGGCCCTAACAGTTACCAAAATGCTGACAGTGCTGACGGATTACGGTATAACAGGGGCTAACTACTAGATTGACAGGTGGCCTATAATAAATTTCCAAGAATCTATAATATTAATCATAAATAGGGAACAACAACAGGGAACTGACCATGAGACCAAAGACTGGTTTGATTGACAAATAGTACTTGGATTAACTAGAAAACAACAATATAAAAGGTACCTGCTTCAGCTCCACGCCCTCTGCGTAGTTCATGACGGTGAAGTGCTTTTGGTAATCATCAAAATGATCCAAGGAGAAAGGCCTAGATAGAAGAAACATAGAGTTTAATATTTATTTAAAGGCAAAGCTATTTAATAAATGATACTTGGGGGTATTTCATTGCATGCACGCATGTGTTTTGTACCTATTAGCAAAGCGCAACCAGAAGACATTGTAGGCGTAGAGGCGCAGAGGCTGCACAGAGCGCAACATAAGCATGTAGCGGATGTCGAATTTCACCATTCCGACCTCCTCTCTGCTGAACAGCACGGGATCTTCAATGTACTTACACACAACCTGGAAAACACAAGGCACACACACATATCTAATGCTAACAAAATGAAACATTGATGCTTCTGCACATTAATGAAGCTAGCTGTTGACATTCCTGTGTGTCTATTTATATTATGTATATTATGTCTCCATTTTGTATTATATTGAGGACCTTTTAAAAGCATGTTTAGGACATTTAATGAGATATTTAAGAGACTTTTAAACAATTTATAGCCTTAAATTGAAATGATTGGATTTTAAACATTTTAAGACTTTTTAAGACCCCACGGATACCCTGTATAGGCCACCCTGAATATAAATTCATTGTTTAACGTGATTGAGTTGTCCTTTGAACACCGTGCATGTTTTATCAGGTAAGATGATGATTAAGGGAATTAAGGATTAAATCATATAACTCTTATGTAAATCCATAGATTAAATCCTACACTCAGGAATGATAAGCATCACGTGGGACCAAATAAAAAAGAAAAACAATGTAGCTGTGGAAATAACAGATCATGAATTGGAAAAAAAAAAAACAACTCAAAAAGGTTTTTTCTGGTCTTTTTGTTTGACAATTAATCTGCAGTGAAGTTGTGATGTTTAATATCAGTCCGATCAGCTGCGGTGTCCAATCAATAACCTGTACGCATTAAGGGGGCGTGTCGACGGGTTAAATGACTTCCGTGAAGGATGCTGTCATGTGTCTTCGCTCATGGCTCCTCGGTCCTCAGAGAACAAATAAGAGTTTTGGCAAGAAGAACTTCCGTTTCAAGTGAGGATCAAGGAGCGGTACATTAAGAGACATGGGATGCACCCTATGAGTGTCCTCTGTGAACTCTTTGCAAATCCTGGCAAGAAGATTTTTGATATATAACAATATTGTAGAAAAATTTGGTCCCAAGTCTGGACAATTCGTTTCAACACTATCTCATTTTGAAGGAGCTTGGGGTATTCAAGTCAGATTGTCCTCAGCATGCTCCTTTAGCCGTGTCTGTATGTGTGTGTACCTTTGGTGTGCTCTCTCTTTGTCTGATTATGTAGTCCAAGTTGTTGGTGATGTGCGTGTCCAGTCCGCGGGCCAAGTTCCAGGGCTTACAGATCCAGTGGTTGTCCTCTCCACTGAAACACATAAGACACATTTGATGGTTTTCACAGCTCGTCCGAACAACATAACAGCCATTCAAAATCGAACACTGACCTTTGTTGCCTCTGCTTGTAACGCTTAATGAACTGCGGCAGCTCAGAGTGCAGGTTGTAGGTCTCTGGGAGCCAGTCGGGTCCTGGGCCTCCTTTCACTCTGCGGGCCACTGCGGCCATGCAGTCCTTCACAGTGAGGATGCTCTCGCAGGGGAACTGGTTGAGCATCACATGAGGTCGCTCCTCGCTCAGCTTCCTGTCAGACAGCCAGACGGTGCCATTATTGTTTATTGCATCAAAAAGGAATGAACTGGGATATCTTAGACTAAGTCTGGAAAACTCTTTCCAAGCTTGGTGAGTCTCCTCACTCGGAAGAACTGGATCCCAGCGGGTACATGTTAGTTCCTAAAAAGTGCTGCTTTCAGGAACAGCTCTTCTGATCGACCACAACCTCAGCACTCCACTCTCTTGTGTCCCCGGCAATAAACTACTCCAGTGTGAAGTGGTAGTGATTCTTGATATATGCAAAGGAAACTTTTATATACAAACACAAACTTAAAGATTTTGCCCTTTGAGATAACTAAAGGACACACCCATGGCGTTGGTGCTCATAGAAACACTACTACTTTCTTTTCATCTATAGAGGCTTCCAAGATCCCAACTTCTAGTCGTTTTCTAGTTTACATGTACATTTACATATATTTTTTACAACAATTAGAACTCTTTGAAGAGAAGCATTTTTTAAAGATAGTTTTTGGGTCATATGAGTTTATTGACAGAAGAGTGTAATGGGGGGTGTGAGGAGAATGTTTCGATGACAAATGCCGAATGAATACTTATGAGTCAAATGTCACACGTACTGTCAAGAAACCTAGAACGTTGCTTAACATCAGCAACAAATGGGTTAATTATACAAGACACAGCTGCAAAACAACTATAGTCAAATAAGCTTTGCTTCAGCAGCAATAGCCAAATGATTGCCAGTGACGAATATCTATTATAAACCTGGAACACAATTGTGAGTAATGTTATCATTCATCATCCTAAACATATTGTTTATTTCCGATACGTTCTGCAATATTTTAAAGCTGACTTTCCACAGGATGTGGGGCATGAAGGAAATGAGTCAGCAGTGAGGGTTATCTGCTTACCCATTATCACCCCCTGTTGCACTTTTTTTTTTCTTTACAAAAGGCTTTACTGTTTTAAACGCATGACGTGCCCACACAGGAATTTTTTTCTTTTCATCTTATTCTCTTTTGGTGTTTTTTACATTTGCTTACTTAATGCTTGAACCCTTATTATCTTTCCACTAGTAACTAGTCATTTCTCAGGAAGAACGATCCTTTTTGGCAATGTGGCTGCGCGAGTAAATCACATCAGTGTTGAATCTGGTACATTCTAACTGTCTATTTGACTATGTTATCACATAAGTTGAGTTGCAGTTGAGCCCATACTTCTCAATAGATGTGGATACTATCAGCGCAACAGTATTTCTTATATATTTGCACCTTTTTGGTATTTATCAAGTTGGATCAACAAATGAATAACAGTTAAGTCACTGAGGATAAATCTCTTATATTCATCAGTAACACATTTATATTTTTGTTTGAATGATGGAAAAAGCTCCACTGAGCCACTGGGCAGTGTGTGAATGTACGTAGTGTGTTGCTTAGCTACTGACCTGTAATCTTTAATGTGATTGTAGCCCCAAATGATATCAGCCTCCTCCTGCTCCTCCGTCAGCTGGAACCTTGGGTGGGTCAGGTTGTTTGTCACTTGGGACATTTCAGAGTAAACCCTGAGAGCAAACAACAGACTGTTAGAAATGTGGAAAACAAAGGAAATAATGACGCCAACATCAGTGACAGAAAAGAAGTGGTGAAGGTGAAGAGAAACAACCAGGTCCTTAACACCTCTAAGACAAAGGAGATGACCAGTGACCTCAGGAGAACAAAGAGAAGTGAAACCTCCCCCTACACATTTATTGACGGCTGTGGAGAGTGTCGAAAACTTGGCTCTTGGAGCACAACAGGCACAAATTATTCTACAAATCTGATTGTATAGACCCCTGCTACAGAAGATTAAATGACCCTACTTCTCACTTTCTTCCCTCAGTAAACATATTCTGAATAGGTCTATGTTCTCAATTGCTTCTTCAATGCAGAATGATGATCAATTAAAAAATATTGTCCCTGTTGGAGAAAAAGAAAAAACAAAGAAGGGTATGCTTTGGGTGCAGCTGCCATGTTGACCTGTCAATCAAGTGAATTGACCAATCAGCTGCTTGAACCCTGAGATCCGTTGATTTAATGACCTGTGCCTGTTGCACTCCTGCTTGGTAGGAAATAATAAACCTGCAGCTACAGAGGCCCTTAAGGGAATAGTGTGGACATGCCTGAAGTAAAGTGATTAGACACGGTGTCTCCAACACCCCAAATATGATTCAGAAGGACCACAAAGAGTGTTTTTCCTTATGAAGCTGAACAGGTCCAGCTACCACGGCAACTGGTGCTCAACTTCTAGAGGAGCACTATGGAGAGCACACTGACCTAACTCTGACCCCTTAAATTACTTTAAGGCCTGTTAATTAAATCACTCTATTGCCGTTTATCTAAATTATTCGAAGGCCGGAGACATTTGTCATTACTAGCTGAACAAAGGCAGTGTTCATATATTTCAGGGGCACATTCCATGGATAACTGAGATTTCGTCTTGGTGTTGACACTGCAAATCATTGTGAAGGGAGTGTGGGATTATATAGCTTGATTGGGTTTATATAGCTTGATAGCACATGAGCCTACATGCTTTATTGTTTACACATCACACACGTACTTAAGAATATAGCTCAATAACAGGAATAAAAGAGGCCTAACTGCACATGTTAAAGCAGACTCAGCATGTTACTCCAGTATATCACTCCACAAACAGGATATTTTGCAACACTGCTTATCACCTGGCAGGACAGGATGCAGTAAGACAGGAAGCCTCCCTGTACCTACATTGTAAATCCCACAGAAACAGACACAGCGCTAAAAAACCCCAACACCCCGTGGACATCAGGCAGATCATCTCTTTTGTGTTGCTCTGATTACATGTATTGTTTTCTGTAACTGAGTGATCTCTGCACTTTGCAAACTGCACATTAAAGCTTTGAATTTTTCAGTCGTCCCTCTGACTGTTCTTTGCTGCATCAACGCACTCAGGTGAGGTAACATGAAGGTTGACCTCGACAGGAGCTAACAAAAAACCTGAAAAACTGAAAGCTGGATTTGAACTGGAGTAATCCAGGAATCATGTAAAGCTAGCTTTCTGTCTATAAAAACTCTACGAACTCATAAATATATTTTGTGCAGTATCATTTGCAATGCAATCAATCACAATAAAGAAAACGTGCAAGTTTAATTTTTTTCAAATGTTAATACATTTATCCAAGTGCACTCAAGTGTTACTGATATTAAAAAAAAAAACCATTGGCTCGACCTGCTGTACAAATTAACATACGATACATTTTTACGATCTCTCTTTGTCCTCTCCTCTCTGCTCTGTGTAAGCAGCCTACAGTTCAGTCAAATGTTGAATGATTTTTTGAAACATGGCTGTTCCTAGAGTCAGTCATAGCCTCACAGTTTTGCAAATGTGCGCAGAATTTCATGTTTTTTTTTAGTACACGTTTGTTTTTTGTTTTTTTTCGTACAGTGGCTGCATATATCTGCAGAGGATCGAGGCTGAGCTGTTGAGGTGAGAGACTTACTTGAGGATTTTGGCCTCAGGGACTGTGTAGGGTTGGATTTCCACAGGAAGCTGCTCCTTGTTCTCCAATGCAATGGACTGGGGAAACACACAAAACACTGGGTGTGACTGTGTTGTGTTTTTTAAAGGCCTACTTTGGATTCACTTAAGTCTCACAATAATGCAAACTAACTTAAGGAGGCAGGGATGGACCAGCAAGTCCTGTGTTGTGCTAAAAATAATGTATTTGTTAAAGGGATATCTACTGTGCATAGATAAGGGCTTCAGTTCCCTCCTTGATAATATACTGTATAAATAAATAAAATAAAGTGTAAATACAGATAATGATGATTATAACTATAGTCTATATTGCTACCATGATTATTTAACGTTACACAGTAACTATGTGCAAAATTGCATGCAGACTCCACTTTGCACCAAAAGGAGTGGGAAACGTAAATGAGCCTTTTGTCCCCGATTTTGGAATAAAACTTTTTAAGGATGGAATGGGCGTGGCCTACATCACATAATTCAGCTGAACTCAGGGAATATGACCGTGTAAATTGTTGCGCAACCTGCTGCTGGACATGTGTAAAATTTGTCAGACTTGGCAGACTGTCAGGAAATGCACCACTTCCTGTTATAATGACAGGAAGCAGAATCCCCCCCCAAAAAACCCTGAAATTGCCAATCCATCATGAAATAATGTGCATTGCATTTAATGAGTCAAATTATTAGCCCATACCTCATAATATGAGTCCGGCAGTTCAGCAGTGACACTGCTGACCCCTTCTAGATTGGCAGGTATCCATGGCAACAGACGACATTGCCTCAGCAGGGGGTCCGTCTCTCCATAGGTATAATCACGTGTTACTTCATCTGTGGGAATATTATGACTTTTTCTGTGAGGGAATGTCTCTCAAATGCTATGGAGGCATAAAATCCTAAAAAACGAATTATTTAATATTCTCTTATTAGTCCCACAATGGGTAAATTTAGCCTCTGCGTTTAACCCATCTTTTAACACACCAGTAGACACACCATTGTAGTGTCTCAGAAACGTTTAATGGTTGGGGTTAACTCTCATGTACATAGCAACTGCATAATACTATGTGTGTAATCACAAGATGTGCTGTGGTGATTCAACTGCATGTATCTCAGAAAAAGGTTAACTGGAGGACAGAGTGACTGTAAACACCTGTGTCGTTATCTGGGCAGTGGGAGTGCATGAGCAGTGAATTGCATGGCTACTAATAGTTGATCTCGGTGAGCACTGTATAGCTCCACATCTGTGTTATCTGTTTTTTTTTTTAATGAGACGTGAGTTCTTCCAAAGATAAGGGTGGCAATGCTGGCTTAGAAATGTAAAAAATAAAAAGGACCTGTGGAAAGTACCTAAGAAGCCCTGAACCTATTGGTGTCTAATGCCAGACGATGAGGTAATGCTTCCTGCCCCTAGGAGGCGGATACGAACTTAACAAATTATAATGGTGTAAACAAAAGTACATTTAGGCCAGCCTCTAGGGGGTAAAACGAAGAATAAGACAATTTTATTGGTAGAAAGCTCATATTTGATATTCATAATGGGATGGACAATGGGCGTGGAAATTCCGTATAAAACCTGATGTAAGTCTCATTTGTTGTTCAGAGAGCTTTTGGATAGCACCTTGTGTGTTGATATTTGTTCTCTCCACCTTTTATCGATAATAAAGTGCTGTCTCAACATCTTGGACTCCTGTTTGAAGATTTTTATAGCCCTGCTAGCAGGTGTTTTTTGAGCTGTTTTCCAGGAAGGCTGAGGAGAGAATTCTTGATCAATTGAACACTTTTAAAGTCTAAATTTGATCCATTGGCCGGCAACGAGGGACCAGAAAAATTCCCCTACACCATGCTTAGTTGAAGTGGGCAGCACATATTTTTTTAGGGTGGGGGTAGCTTCTTACAAAAGGCTCAGTCATTATGGAAGCCCATTTCCACAAGCCAATTCAATTCAATTTAATTTAAATAGCGCCAATTCACACATTGACACAAGTCATCTCAAGGCACTTTTCATGAAGAGTACCATGCTAGTAAAAGAATGGTGATTAAAATCAGTCTGTTTCTCAGAAAAATGACTTCTTCAAATAAAAATAAAAAATACCAACTAAGTGTGTCAAAGTAATGACTGAGTGAGAAAATGAAAAAAAACAAAAAAACAAAAAACAAAAACAAAATTGGACTTAATTTAATCATGTGACTTTTGATGTTCTCATCCCAAATCATCTCAAAATAATGAAAATGTTTCTCACAAGACAATACTGTGTCATAATTTTGTAATACTATGCTATTTCTAAAAAAATCAATATTTTGAAAGACTACATTTTTATATTGAGATACTACACCATTATTTTAAAATGCAGAGCCATTATTTTTTTGATACTTTTAAGTTACAAAAAAATGACTAAATTGTTATTTCATGTTTTTCTCATATTAACAGCATCTTTTGACATGACATTGGTGGATAGGAATTTCCTAATATTGGTCAATGTCCCCTCTTTGCCATTCTTACTGCCTCCATGGGTGTCTCACCTCCGTCCTGCAGGTCCTGCAGAGGCCACAGCACAGAGTAGGCCAGCCCGCTCTGAATGTGGAAGAAGGGAGCCATGCCGCAGCTGGGCTGGTCAGAGTGCTGCACCTGGGAGCCAAACTCGTCCATGATGTACCACACGGGGACTTTGTCCTCTGCAGACTGCATGAGTTGACAGAACAGGAGGAGAACAGAGGGATGACTGAGAGCATGTCTAGACTGTGGTTTTCACACCTGCAAATGACTTTTCAGTCTTTTAACCTTAAATGATCAGAGTGCACTACATGGGGGATCAGAATCAGTCTTTGTGGGGGTTTTATCTCTTTAACACCCCTTTAACATTTTCTAAAGCAGAGAGATAATGTGGTACACCAGATTTTGACTAAAAATATACACAATGACCTCTTTACGGAGGCAACAAAAACCATTTTAGGACAAGTAGTTTGTTGCTTGGCGATGATATTAAAATGATGAAAAGATTCTCCGCTGACACCAACTTGTTCACATGTATAATAAGTTAATAAATGACAGGCACAGCATCCCAGGCACCATGGTTTTTCCTGCATGAGGATTCCCAGCCAAAAAGATTCTCTCTCCACTTTTCCTGTGGGAAAGTGTGTGTGTGTGTGTGTATGTTTAGGCCTACCCTGTCAGGTGAGAATGAAAAATGCAATGCTTGGGCTAACTTTAAGATTGACTTGTTGAAAAGAGACATTTTAACGTCATTGCAGTTAGAATTTTTAAGTATGTTTTGGTAATAAAGAGGCGGATAGCAAAAAGCCATTCACCCATATAGGTGCTGATATGTCCTCTGACAATGAATCATGTCAGTCTTTGTAGTAGGGAGGCCTACTGTGTTGATCTGTTACAGGAAACATGTTAAGTGTATGTTAAACATTGAAACGTGTTGATCTTATGATCTAAAAGGTGTCTCAAGTAGGGCGGGTACGAGTGGGGGAGGGGGTCCAAGGTTGGGAACTGCTAGTGGAGAGGCTGAAGCCCCTGCTGAGGGTGGGTGAGATGGAGCACCTGGTTTGAGGCTTTCCTATTGTGTTTAAAATCAACAGTGGAACTCAGCTATTCACTCACGGAGGAGGTTTGTCATCTGTCATCCGTCTGAGCCCTCTCCGGACAGAAGCAGGCCCATTAGCATTAGCAAGTTTTTAAGGGTACAGACATTTAGCTTCCCTACTACTCCTACTACTACTCCCCCACATTCCTGTGCACTCATCCAGACTGTCGGCCACAGACCTGAAGGCTCCTGGCCAGTACTGTGGAAACCTGCTGAACATCCTCCAACGCCTCACTGTGCCTTTATTGCTATGTTTTTTTCAGTGCATAATCACCTTAAGTTAAATATCTTTGTGCTTTTGTAAGCTTAGATGATACTTCCACATGTCTACATGTTTCTACAGTAGCCCAGAGGGAACAAACTGACTCTACTATGGCCTTTAATGCTTTTACATCATCTAAAGGCCAGCATAGGCTTTTAGATGCTGTAAAAGCATATAGCATTGTCCTATATGCTTGATTAAGGGAGGAGTAGGCTTTTAGTTGCTGTAACCTCACCAGTAGATGCCATAAATCCTACACACTGTTAATTATTGAGAAAAAGAGTGTTTAAAAATATTGACTTGAAGGGGAAGCAGACAAGAGTTGGGATGGGCAGAACATACTTAGCAGTAACGTTAGCAGCTTGTGATGCTTCATGTGTTTAAGATAGTTTTTTGAGATTTTCCCACTTCATTCATATTGAGGAAACTGTGTTGTCTAAAATGTGAGGAAAACAGAAAATTGAGCGGGGCACTGTACTAAGACAATGTATTAAACCTGTTAAATCCCTCCAGTAGGTAAAGGTTGACCAAGGGAAGACTATTTTCTTTTTTAATTTTGTTGTTTGGGATGTTTTTAACCACCACTGCAGAGACTAGACAATTTTGCTTTTATGGTAAAATCCTAACGTTTCCCCCACCCTGTCTTTAATACATAATATAATCCCAGATGACTAAAAGCACCAGGGCTGTGAATGTGTGAAAAAAAAGCCTCAGATAATGGACACCATTGCACCTGTGACACCAAATCAACCAAAGGAATTATGGTTACATAATGTACCAGCGGCTCAGGTTTCAGAACGTACCCCCTGGTTCAGTTTATAAGTCTGGTTGTACTTCCACATGTTCTCCATCACCAAATCCACCGTGTCCGGGTCAGGGGCCTCGCCGTGGAAGTCCAGTCCCACGAGGGAGGCCATTCTGGGCAGCAGGCCTGGGATCTGCTCCAGCTGCTGGCGGGCGTGGTCCACACGGTACGTCCAGGCGTGATCGACCAGGAAAACACTGCGGTAATCGATACAGGGTTTTAAAATTAGCCTTGATTATTGGGCTTTATGGTGTTTGTATTGGCACTTTCTAACCCTTT
>JAOWBC010009814.1:17891-30007 GCA_028566105.1 Hypoplectrus providencianus
CTCTTTGCCGGTGGTGGCCAGCCGGCCCTCACAGAAAATAAATGACTTGAGATAGAATATTGTTGTGGTTGGGAAGACATCGCGGACTTTTGCCATGGTACATGTACCGCATTAGTGGGCACGGGGTCCATGGTCACAGTCGTCCGACCGGAAGTGGTGCCTGCGGGCATATGGCTGGAGAGTACGGCAGTTCAGCTCCACACAGTGACTGGTGAGCTAGCACCGATGAGAGGCAGGGGGCTGCTGAAGTTGACTGTGGGAGGGCGGGACATGAGACACATGGTATGGGTGGCAGAAGTACAAGATGCATGTTAGTTAGATCTGGGGAAAGCAACTCTGCACTTTGCAGATGGACAGGTGGTGCATTTGAAACCCTCCAACTCTCTGGGCGCAGTGGCGCGCGTGACCGGGTCTGAACAGAACTGTTGGGGGGAGATCGCAAAAGATCACACATAAGCACAACAAATACGGACTCAGCACCGGCTGGGGGTTGTGGTGACTGTGTGAGTCAGCTCAGCGTGGAGGAAAAGAGAATGGCGGTGCTGCGCGAGGTTTGGCAGAGGAGCGCTGGGGACCTGGATGAACACCAGCAAGACCAACTGTGGCAGCTGCTGACAGAGTTTGGCGACTGTTTCTCATGTGATGAGCAGGAGCTGGGGTAGACCTCCCTTGTGCAGCATGCGATCAATACAGGTGATGCCACGCCCATTCGCCAACGTCCACGTCGGCTTCAGCTAAGAAGCAGCGAAGCAGGCACTAGAAAAGATGCAGAAAGCAGGCATAATCGAGCCCTCGAGAGCCCTTGGGCTTCTCTGGTCGTGATGGTATCGACAAAGGGGGGTGAGTGGTGCTTCTGCTTGGACTACAGGCGGCTGAATGAGGTCACAATAAAAGATTCATATCTCCTCCTGTGCTTAGATGAATGCTTGGACCTGGTGGCTGGCTCCTCTTGGTTCTCTACCCTGGACCTGAGGAGCGGCTACTGGCAGGTCCCGCTGGCGGAAGAGGCTCGACCCAAGACTGTGTTCTGCACTGGAAAAGGACTTTGGCACTTTAAGGTGCTCCCCTTTGGTATTTGTAACACCTCAGTCACGTTCGAGCGCCTAATGGAGGGAGTGTTGGCGGGGGTCCCAAACACTGAATGCTTAGTGTTTCTGGATGACATTCTTGGGCATGGCAGCTCGTTCGAGGCTGCCATGACAGCGTTACGCAGTGCTGGGAAGGATCAGAACAGCTGGACTCAAGTTGCACCCCGATAAGTGCAGGCTACTGTGCAAAGAGCTGACTTTCCTTAGGCACAAAATAGGGGGAGAAGGGATTAGCACGACAGAAGGGAAAGCCTTTGCCATCCAGGACTGGCCCACACTGTCAGAGCAGAGGTCAGTGAAGACCTTCCTGGGCATAGCCTCGTATTACAGGAAGTTTGTGCGGGGGTTTTCCTGCATTGCCGCCCCTCTTTATAAACTGCAAGGACAAGCCCTTTATCTGGTCTAAGGACTGTTATGCTGCGTTTCACACCTTACGGCAGGCCCTGACGAGTGCACCCATTTTGGCTCCCCCTAACCCGGAGTTACGGTTTGTGCTTGACACTGATGCAAGCGGCGAAGGGGTGGGCACTGTTCTGTCGCAGCTGTAGCCTGAAGGGGAGAGGGTGGTAGCGTACTACAGCAAGTCCCTGAGTAAAGCAGAGTGCTGGTACTGTGTTAGGTGCAGAGAGCTGCTAGCTGTCGTCTTCGCTGTCAGGCATTTTAAGTTTTACCTGTGTGGCCGCCCTTACACTGTTTGCACTGACCATGCGTCTCTGCAGTGGCTAATGACTTTCCGGGAGCCGGAGGTGCAGGTAGCTCGCTGGCTGGAGGAGCTGCAGGGTTACGAGTTCAGCGTGAGCTACCACGCTGGGGATGGCACGGCAACGCTGACGTGCTGTCCCGCCGACAGGATTAGCAAGATATTGTCCAGGTTTTTCTTCAAACTCATATAGTTTCTGAACCAGAACTTCAATGCAGCAAGTATGTGTAACAGTTCCTTATGCAAATCAGGATCTGAGCTGGATATGTGATTGTTTTCCAATTCAGCTAAGTTCAAGAAGTTTCCATTTTTTGTTTTTCCAACATCTGAGCTAGTCTCCTTGCAAACACGCATTTATCATCTGGCAGACTCTTATGTCCTGGGTAACCTGTTTGTTATTGTTTGGTTCAGTACTTATTTTTTTGGTGGGAGTGACAGTGTCCTCCCAGATGGAAGTATAAGGAGTCGGCACATCTGTCAAATAGTGTAGTCTGAAGGACACAGTCATTAGTTCACAGTGCTTATAGCAAGTCTCCCTTGCGGGGACCTTTGATGCCCACCTACCATTGAGAGCCATGCAGAGCTTACTGCTAATGACTTCCATGTTCTTGGTGCATCTCTGTCATAGTGAATGACTGCTGCTGTTTTTTGTACAGTGAAAAAGACTGGTTACCCAACAATTCAGATCAGACTTGATGACTGTGGAGAGTTCTTCTGTCTTGTTGGGTAACCATCACATGTTTGAGCTCCTCCTTTTTCACTAAGGCTAATTCTGTCTTTTGACAAAATCTAATTACAAGTTTGAAAGATAATTTACTCCACAGTGAAATTAAAGTTGGTGTCAAATAGCATATTTACAGACCTCTTTAAGTCAGTCACCCATAGAGACTACCAGCCCTGAGTAGTTAATGTGACTTTCCATTTTATTTGTTCTTTCAGACTGTACCAATAAATACTTATTCATCTTTTCACACAAATTCATACCGCTGGCCGATTTTATCCTACATGGTGCCACGGGCCACCATTAGTATTTCATTCACTCACAAAAACACGGTATTGGGAGGAGGGTTCAGTTTCTTGCCCAAGGATACTTCAAATTTAGGCTGCCATGGTCAGGGATTGAACCACAGTTCAATTTTTTTGCTGCTCTTCCAACTGAGACACAGGCATGTATAAAACACAGTTGGCTTCTGAAAATATTGTAGCAAAATATACAAATACTCAAGCTACTCATACAAAAAGGCTAGTGTGTGAACAAAGTCACGGTGTTAGTTTTAACTTTGGCATTATGTTTCTTACCTTGGTCTTCCTGCCTGTGGTAGGGAAGAAAAAAGTGAAGATGTTAAAAACTAACAGGACAAGAAAAGCCATTCGCCTGCCTGAAGCATTCACCTTGGAGACAGTGGTGGTGGCAGACTCCGACATGGTCCAGTACCACGGTGCTGGGGTGGCGCAGAGGTTCTTGCTGACAGTCATGAATATGGTAAGAATCCTTTTAACTCCTCTTCCCAAGGGTTAATGAAGTGAAACTTGAAAATGTGTCTGTGTGGAATCAGTTGAAAGGTATCAAGCTGTATGCCTCCTTAATGTTGCATACAGCAGGTCCAGAGTTTTATTGTCCCTTGTGTGGCACTTGTGATTCAAGTCACCAGAGATCAGGATGAGGGTCTGTGGGTGTGATTTTTGCAATAAGAGTTCCCCAATTAAGTTTTGAGAAGTCAGAAAAGCAGCAACAAACAAATAAATACTTTTACTACCTGCATAGCCATAGCCATGGTGGCAGATATACAACAATTGCGATTGCTTTCTGTCTATCGTGATATAATTGCAAATGCAGTTTATTATTCAGTCCTTACATTAAGATGGATTTTATGTGTTATTAAGGTCATTTAGAAAAGCCAGATGTTATGTTTTGGAAAAATTGTCAATCAATAAACAGCCTGTAAAAACCAGGTCAATATTTTCCGCAGTATTTTGTGTTAGTTCCCTTCATTTGCTTTTAACCAATTCTGTTTGCTGAAACATAGTGAGACATGGTGTTTTGCTAGTGTTATACTCCTCAGCAACAGGGCGCTGCCTTGTTGGACTTCACCACAATGTCCAACTACTTGCATACTTGCGCTAACTACCATCTGCCTTTTATTGGCTATGAATGAATTGCTTTGTTTTTGAAGAGAGTTTTGGTCATGTTTAAATAACGAAGCAAGGCTCTTGTGGTATTAGCTTTATATAACATGTTCTTTCACCAAGCCCTTTAGAAATTGTACAAGTTTAACAGATGATAAAAAACTACTCATTTTAAAAAGCTGACTTTGAAAATGTATTCCTTTGCTACAGGTAATAGATAGTGACTGTATGCAACACCTTGACAATTACTATTGCTAAAATTTGTCTATAAAATTGTCTATATTTTGCTACATGCCACACCTGTATCTCGTCGCAACAGATATTTCCGTTATTTGGCACAAGTAACCTCAACAAGACAATCATGAAACACTTTTTAATTCATAATTAATGTCTAAGTAAGTAAATACAAGGCTTTTATCAGATCCCTACAATCAGATTCCTGTACATTCCTGATACACGCAACAATAGCAGTGTCGTCCAGTTATTCTGGATGTGGCAGGACTCAGAGTTGTATCTGAAGTCTGCTGTGTACAGTGTGAACAGGAATGGAGCCAGAACAGTCCCTTGTGGAGCTGCTGGTTTGCTCATCAATGTCCCAGAAACACAGTTCCCCAACCAGACATAATGTGTTGTTTGTTTGCAAACTGCAGGATATCATCATAAAAGTGGACTGTAATGATTTGCTTGATCCTACTCTTCTTTGTCTGTCTACACCTTTTCTTCCCTGCTGCTGACATTTGTAACAGTGCCCTGTCTCTTGCAGGTCTACAACATGTTTCACCATCAGAGTCTGGGAGTCCAGATCGACATTCGTATCACAAAGCTGGTGTTGCTTCACAGCCGCCCAGTAAGCCCAACATTTCAAACTTTTTCTGTGTGTTTGCATATATGTGTGTGTGTGTGTGTGAGAGTGTGTGTGAGAGAGAGAGAGAGAGAGAGAGAGAGAGAGAGAGAATTGTGTTTTGAATCCAAAATAAGCTAGCTTTAATTCATTTATATCAACCAATTCTTAAAGAGTTTGTTCTAAGTAATGCAATGCATATTATTTTCCCTGGGCATTTGTGAAAGCTGCTCAGTTCATAAAAATGTATCGATCACAATTATGGAGCAAAAAAATAAATAAAGCTTGCTAGGGTACTTAGTGATAGGGCTGGGCTATATACCCTATGTATTATATTGTGGTGTTTTATGCTCCATTGCATGCACAAAATATGTCTAGAAATTAAGAAAATGCTGAAATAGAAACTTGTAATCCATCCCATTGGCATAGTGATTCAAGTTTAAATTGGAAGCATTCTATAAACTTGCGTAAAAAAGTGAAGAATCTCAAACAAGTTCAATAATTAGATCAACAATCATAAAACAGGATGTATTCAAACAGGGCAATAACAGACAATAGGCTTTTAGCAACTCGTGGATACAATTATTGGCCCTTCAGCTGTTTGTGCCTGTTCTGCGTAGAAAATGTATCAATTTATGGAAAGGAAAGCATGAATAAAAGTTCCAAATGGCAATTCAAGATATAAAATTACATCTTAATGCAGTACAGCTCCCATGTATTCTACATTGGTATTTATACAGTGGACATGAATGCACCGTTTGCTCATAGTCGTAGGCAGCATAAATTAAAATACTGGAAAGAAATACAAACAAATAAAGTAACATAAAGACAAACAGAAACAAGGCAACTGACAAAAACTGCTCATACTTTTCCCTGAGCAGTTTAAGAATTTAACCACCAGCTGATGACACTGATAAACTGAAGCATTTTGCATGCCTTTTTTTTCTCTTTAAATTCAGCTTCATAAGCCAATGTGCCACACATTGAATAGGTCTACATAATTACCCAACAACCTACTCTTTAGCAGAATTAGAATTAGTAAAAAATAATGATGTTCACTGTTTACTGCTATGGTCAAAATGTGTCTATAGTTGATGTTGTAGTAAAGCATGTTACCAAACTAGGACATCAATAAAGCAGTACAATACAGACTACCTGCGTAGTGGTCTTCGTAAGCTTCTTACCATTCCATTGTTTAGCTCAAAACACAGCTGTGGGGGAGTCCCGGTGGCACAGCTGGTAGAGCGCATACCACAGAGGCTCAGTCCTTGTACACAGGCACCCCGGGTTTGAATCGGACCCGGAGCCTTTTCCTGCATGTCTCTCCCTCTGTGTCCCCCTTTCACTCTGTAACTCTCCCACCATAAGTAAAGCTGTAAAACGGCCCAAAATTATCTTTAAAAACAACACACAAACAACACAACTGTTGGACTGCAGATTTAATATTAAAGGGCCACTTTAATATTAAATGTGCTGATGCCACACAGATTCATGTTAAACATACCGAACTATCCCTTTAAGAGAAAGTTAAAAAAAAAAAAAATCTTGTATTGCATTGATAGAATTGAGTAAAGAATTCCCAAGAGGTTTGCAGGAAAAGTTGTTAGTTATAGGTTAGCAGCTAAAGAAGAAATTACCCCAATTTCCAGATGTAGATTATGTTTATCTGACCTGTATCTATCTAGGAAAAGCTAAAGGTGGGCCATCATGGAGAAAGGTCTCTGGAGAGTTTCTGTCATTGGCAGTATCAAGAGTTCAGTAGGCCACGGTACTTTGGCACCAACTACGTCCCTGGTGAGAGGGATCACATCCCACCAGTGGACACTGCTGTCCTCATCACCAGGTATGTAGATAGCACTTTCATAAATGGTAATAAATATACATGTTTTTATGCAGTCACAGATCATGCTTGGACTGCTACTTTCATCTTTAAATAAAAGTGCTGTCACTGTCAAATGAAGTTTTCAGTAATTTAGTCACAATATTATAAACACAGCCCACCTCCAGTTATCACATCCACACTAAGCTTTTGGAGCTGTTATTGTTGTTTTGAACCTCAACAAACAAGTACTGATTATGATCTTGTGATAGCAAAAGTGACCATGCACGGCAACTGGATTTTTGTACTAAGACGTTACCTGGCAAACCACCAAAGAGGTTTTTCCATGTTGTGCTCATAACTTTACATACCCTGGCAGCATCTATGATTATTTGACAATTTTTCAGAGAAAATGAATGATAACACTTTTCCACTCATGCTTAGTGGTTTTCATTTATAAATCAACAATTATATACAATCAACAACAATAATAATAGAATATATTCAAATTGTGTGTTATAGCTAAACAACTCCCTGTGCATAACAGACAAAACAGGATATGGTGCCTATCTTGACAACACTCACTCTAGCTATACCAAACTCAGTAAAAGTATTTCCCATGAGCCCCTGAGGAAGTGTGCCAAATTTTACACATGTCCACCAGCAGGTGGTGCCAAGATCATTGTGAAAGCATTTTGGCTTGTAACTCCTGTATATAATGTCACACATTAGACATATTTACATGTACGTGTTCAGTGAGATATGCTGAATTATATGAGATAGGCAATGCCCATTTCCTCACAAAACTGTTCTTTTAATGAATTGCCAAAACAGTTCTATCTTCTTTTTAAAAAAAACATCAAGGCACAGAGGCTGATATGCATGAAACTCACTAAATAGAATCTGTTAAGGGAAAAGATTGAAAATTATTATGACAGTTGAAAAAAATGCCTGATTCATAAAAGTAAAACCCAGCCTATTTTCTCTTTAAAATTACATCCAAAACGCAGAGGCTCATCTGCATTAAATTAAGTATATAGAATCTGTTATGTCATAACATTATAGAGTAATAAAATCATTGTGAAAATCAATAAAATGCCCGAGGTATGAAAGAAGAAAATCAAGCCTATGCTGAATTGCCAAAAACTGCAATTTATTGACAAACCTCAGGGGGCAGGGTTGCACAAGGGAGCCAAGCCAAGGGTTGCAAAAGGGAGCCATCACCTGTGATTTACACTGATAATGTGGAAGAAAATAATTAGAGTAATACATGAGAATCTAACAAAACTATAAAGATTCTCAAATATTTTTTCCAGCAGAAGGTGGCGCTATAATCGAAGACACAGTGTTTTGGTCCATAACTCCCACATACGATGTTGCTTATAAAAAAATCAACCACACAAATGTTTGATGCGTTTATCTGCCAATTTTTGCCTGGAAAGTTTTGTCTGCAAAATTGAGATATATGCTGCCCCACCCATTTCTAACTCGTCAAAGGTGCTAAGAATTTTTTGTTACCCAAAGGTTAAAAGTTGAATTGTTAGAATTGTTAGAAGGCATGGAATTATGTAGGCCTACATAGGATCTGGTATATTCAGAGATTAAATGGTGTGAAGATCATTGGGATAGTCCCAAAAAAATGCCCAAGTTATGGAAGAAAAAAACGAGTCTATTCAGAAACTCAAAAAAATTGTAGTTAATTGACTGACCACCAGATGGCAGGATTGTACAAGGAGCCACAGAAACAGCAGCGCCTACATGCAGCTTTCACTAGTGATTTACTGATACTGTGGGATAAAATATTTAGGGTGATGCTTGCATCAGGTAATGGAAATATAACAAAACTATGAATATTGTTCGATTATTTTATATAAAAAAGAACAACTACGCATGAAAAATATCAAATTCTTTAAATTGATTTTATTTTGTAGTCCAGTGAAGATAGATATGATTATAATGTTAACTTGTCTAAAGTCAAGTTGCCCAGACTAAAACTTAAGTATACCGACGGATGTTCTGAAAGAAATCAACATGGTATAACAAATATAAAAATATTTTTTCTTTCTCTTGAGTGATAATCAAGATAATAATCCTGCACAGTTTCAAAAGGCAACATATTTAGAAGGTTTGCAGTATAATCTAGACAAACATTGACGACAGGGGTGTTCAAACTACGGCCCGGGGGGCAACTCCATCCATTTTTAATTGGCTTTCATCAAAATTTAAAAATATAATGTGTGGCCCACACATTAAGTTTGTATTTAACTGACCTGTTAAAGTTTCTGTTTTCTGTCATTCTTGTGTCATTGATTATCATCATCTCATTAATTATATGTTTAATTTATATTATATAAGTTATCCATGAATGGAGAGCTGTGATGTTTTTTTTTTCTCCTTCAAACATGTTCAATTATCAAACATAATTTACCTGCATTTGGTTGATTATACCAATATGAGTGCATTAGAGCTGTGGCAGTATACCTCACCAAGTGAGTGGCAATGCACAGCCGAAAAAATCTAAAACCATCAGAAGCTAGAAAGCTCTCACAGCACGCTCTTACTTTTTTACAAGTGCTTTCATGTGTTTTAACTTTCACAAACTCATTTACAAAACCTTGTCTGCATGGAATCTGGCAGATAGAATTGGTGGTAGCCCATGTTGAAACAGAATTAAAAGTATTTTTGCCTGAATCATGTCTTTTTCATTGAAAGTTTCTTTTTGATACATTCTTTATGAAACCAGAGGTCATGGGCCTTTAGCATGGGCCTATAAAGTAGTGACTGAGCTTAAGTTGTCAGTATTTGATTCTTGCTCAAACATTGATTGTATTTGGTGAGTTTCTCTTGATCAGTCAGAAATGTATGGTTTATAATTCATGTCAGAAGCAGGTTGAGTTTTATTGAATCACATAATTAGCTCTTCTTGTCATTTGGTTCTTGTCCTGCTGCACTAGCTCAGGAAAGTCAGGATCAGTAAAGGCAGGTCTCCAGCAGGCCAGCTCATGACAGAAAGACTACAGACTCACATATCTGAGCCTAACCAACCGAAGTGCAGGCTGGTTGCAAGCAGTCAGTTAGCTATAGGCTAGTGGGCTGAGGTACAGACGAGGAGCTTGTGGGATGTGTACTAGAGGGATGGGAATCGAAACCTGGTGTCCTGGGCTGATAGCTGGGGAACATGACAGGAAGTAAATTATTTCAGGAATGGCAGAACTACCTTTTTAGACTTTTAGACAAGATTTGATTTTTAATTTTTATTTGGGTAGACATCAATCTTTATTTTAATTTCGAGATCAGCAATGCCTAAAAAAAACACAAACTTGCATGCAAACCAGTAATAGGGCAAAGCGGCTTTGACCTGAAAAGGTTAAAATCTGTTCTAACACTATTCTACCACGTTTCATCAAACTCTAAATGGTTTCCTTATATCAGTCCAATCAGTGCTGATAACAGTGCAGTAATAGTCAAATATTTTAAACAGAACTTGTTTCTCTTTTAGGACAAATTTCTGTGTCCATAAAGATGAACCCTGTGATACTGTGGGTGAGTAACACTGTGTTTTGTACTCTCTCACAAGCACATAGACACACACTCACAGACACAGATGACATACATTTACAGTTTCTCACAAGAAGTGATTACGACCCCCCTCATCTTTGTAAATACTTTTTATATCGTTTCATGGGAAAACGCTAGAGAAATGACACTTTGATACAATGTAAAGTTGTAGGTCCACAGCTTGCATAACAGTGTACATTTGTTTTACACAGCTATTACTATCTTATCTGCTGGCAACAAATGTGAGTCCTCTCTTAGTGATTATGTCCAAATTGTGTCCAATTAGCCATTTCCCCACAGTCATGTGAATTGAAAGTGCTACAAGGTTTCAGGTATGAATTTGGAGAAGGTGTTTTAAATTTGGTGTTATCTCTCACCAACATGCACTGTGACATTTTGAAGCAGACCCCGTCAGAAACTGGGCCTCAGTCTCATGATAACCAAACACACCCCCAGGTCAACCACTGCCTTGCTATAGAAGCTGAGGGTAAAGGTGATGGACCAGCCAAGTATGTCTCAAGACCTAAATCCTATTGAGCATCTGTGGGGCATCCACCAGCAGAAGGTGGAGGAGCACAAGGTCTCTAACATCCACCAGCTCCGAGATGTAGTCATGGAGGAGTGGAAGAGGACTACAGTGGCAACCTGGGAAGCTCTGGTGAACTCCATGCCAAAGGGGTTAAAGCAGTGCTAGAAAACACTGGTGGCCACACAAAATATTGACACTTGGGGGGCAATCTGGACATTTTCACTTGTTTATTGAGTCCCCCCTCCACTTGAGAATAGTCTACCTTTCCTGTCTGTGTGTAATTTTGGTGTGTAGTAGGAAGCAGACTTTGCATGGATGGGGGGGAGAACAATGATTCTTTTTTGCACAGCTTTTACTAGTGTTAATCTTCTATCAACAACAAATAAAATGTGATGCTTGAAACGTGAACTTATCTGTATGCCAACTTTTGCCTTAATTCTTTTTATGTGACTTTGTGTTTAAGGAGATGTATTAATTTAACCGTATTATCCACAGTGTAACATCGAACCACCAGTTAATAACATTTGACACATTTCTTTTTATTAAAAAAAGCTGTCATGTTACTTTGTTACAGGTATTGCTTATCTGGGGGGTGTATGCAGTGCCAAGAGGAAGTGTGTGTTAGCAGAGGACAATGGACTCAATTTGGCTTTCACCATTACTCATGAGCTGGGACACAAGTAGGTTTCACTCTACACATGTTTTAAAGTTGTTGTACAGCTATTTTGCTTTCCACATTGCTGTTATGAGAATGCTGCTCATGGTTTACAAGTCCAGAAAAGAGTGTGGAGGAAATGTAGGAAAATAGTATAAATTCATCCCATGTTGACAAGGCAAACACACTCTTCTTATACAAACAACATAGAAAAATATATGCTGTGATTTGGTGTCAAATACTATTCTCTGTAATTCAGTGGTGGAGCGGTGGATGGTTATATTTTTAGCAAAACTAATATTAGCTAAATAGCAGTTGACACAAAGTGCAACTTTATGCATTGATATTCCAATACAGTTGGTCATAGAGCCAATAATCTTTCAGATATCATGTGGTCAGAGGTCAAGGGACTGCTTTGAAGATTCCATGCTTTGGTGCATTATTTCACACTTTTCCCATAACATAAGGTATACACGTGTTCATTAGCCTCTCAGCGATAACAAGCATGCTGTATTGGGCAGTCTGCACATGGCAATGATGAACAGTAAGTTACCACAAATTAACTTCAGTCCATTCAGGCTGCCTTTTGTCATTGCGAATGAGAGTGTGTGATCAGCCATCATCACTTTGGTCATCCTGCGAAGGTAACTGAGTCAGTTCAGTTTTACCATAATTACAGAGACGATAACAAAATGAGCCCCAGTTTTACCTTTCAGGAATCAGTAAAAATGTTTTCGTTTCAGACTGCTCAGATTGAAAATAGAATTGTGCAGTCGATCCGGTCCGTGGATATTTTGGT
>JAOWBC010010558.1:0-29393 GCA_028566105.1 Hypoplectrus providencianus
GAGATAGGCACAGCCTCCCCGTGACCCGGGATTACCTGGATGAAGCGGTTCGGAAAATGGATGGATGGATGGATGGACTTTATCTTTATTGCTTTTCAGTTTACACTAAATATGATAGCATTGATTTCTACCATGCACTTCTATACAGTGTCACTATTAGGAAATGAAAGACATGGAATGTGAGAAGAAAACTATTATGCTATGAATTCCTCTGTGGCAGTCATTCTGGTTAGTTGACAAGATGGAGCAAGACTATTCCTGAAAGAGGTGTGGAAGTAGATGTGCTAACATGTGACTTTGCGACATAAATATAACCACACAATTATTCAGGCATTCACAGTGCCAACGTTTCATTCTCAAACTCAGTTTCTTTTTCTTCTGTTTTCTTTTTGTCTTCCCAGGGGACACTGAATGGACTTTGACAGTATTATCAGGCCACATGGTCACATGATTGTGATGTAGAAGTTGAGGTGAATCAGCTGTAGCAAGCCAGGAATGTGAAACTTAGAGCAGTTTCTCTCCCCTCCCTACCTCAGTTACATCAGTCCTCATGCTTTTCTTATTTTGTTTTCCCTGTAGTTTTGTTATTACTGTCCTCTTGCAAACCAGTTTTACCTAATCCTTGAAAAACATCGTCTGGTAAATAGCCTATAATTAGTGATGTGTCGGACTTCATCATTTCATTGCTTTTCTTGCAAGATGAGGTGTAACCATTTCCTGGAATATGAGAGTGGTTTTTGGTCACAGTAGGCATTAGATTTGAATGGGCTCCTGTGTTACTTTCAGTTTCATTTCTCTGTGAATTTGCTCCGAAAGAAAAGCAGTAGAAACAGAGGAGGGAGGAAGGGAGGGGGAGGGCCCTTTATAAGCTAAAATATTGCCGGTTGATGCACAGTAGTTCAGCATCTGAGGGAGAGACCACAAATTTTGTCACTTGAAATAATAGGTAAGACTGGCCCAATATCTCTCTTACTTTTCTTGCAACTTTGTGCTTTGTACTTGAGTTTATTAACCTGCCTTTATGTGTGCTGGGAAGTGGTTAGCTGCAGGCTAGTGGGCAGTATCGCCGTTTTGAAGTTTTGGCTCTGCAAATATAGCTATGATTTCCTCTGTCATGTTCATTCCATGGTATGGCAAAATACTTAAAGCAGTAGATGTGTCTTATTATTGATTATCTAGAGGAGCATCAACTGTTTGATATCAATGAAACATTGTCCGTTGTTGTCAGTCAGCTGTGAATGTTACCCACATACACAGATGGTTTACTCTGTTGGAAGGAAAACAACTTTATCTTGTTGTGCTTTATTTATCACTATTGACTTCCTGGTTTTGCAGAGAATCTATTGTTGAACAATTACCAAGCATTATTGTGCATTACAACGCTTCCTTAATACCGAAGGTAATGTCTTTATAGTTTTGAGTATCACAATGCTGTATTGAAATTGTCAATTTCTAGGCTGGGATAGAAAAGTAAGAGTTGTTGTTACAGACACGTAATAAAACACAGAGTGCATGATTTATCAAAGTTGCAAGACTATGCAGTAGTTTGAAAATTAAACTGCGCTTGGTTTAAATAATGTGTGATGTTGTTTTCTATGCTTCCATAAGGGGACATTTGGTGACTTAAAAGGGGACTTGAAAATGTATTATTATTGAATTGGGGTGGGGGTGGGGGGGTAAGTTTCCTTTTTCGGTTTGTCTGTTTGTGTTTGTGAGAATGACAGAGAAAGAGCGCTATGCGGGAGAGATTGGTCTGTGTATGGGAAAACATTGATGATTGCACCATTTGCATTGAAGTTATAAGTAGGAATTGTTAGCATTTGGTTATAAAAGAACCTTGAACAAGATATGTGCTGGGTGAGACATCTTCACCATCATCTGAGACAGCTGTAAAATAAACTTCAGTGCTTGCTGGAGTAATGTCATCACTGTTACTACAAATATCTTAGCAATTTCTATTACTTACAGGCTGTAGTAATGTACTATATATTGGATGAACTAATATTTCCAAATATAATTGATCAAAAGTCACCTGTATAGTCACCTGTATATTTGAAACATCACTTGCATATCTTAACAGTCACAGTGTTTCCAGTATACATTTATATGACATATATTATTCTTCTGCCTCTAACATAATCATTGGGCATTGTCTCTTTTAGGATATGTATGTATGTATGTATGTATGTATATATGTGTAGTTTGTGGAATTTTAATAACAAATTACTGACACCACATGCATTTTTATATAGCTTATTATTGAGAGCACCAACTGCAGTGTTTTCCTGTTATTAATATACTATCTTTTTCCCTGATAGCATCACACAAAATGGAGAAGGTTCTGGAGAAGATAGTGAACATGGTGCAGCAGTACCCAGAAGGGATCCCCCTTAAAAAGCTGGCTGTAATCTACAGTCAGACATACCACCAGAACCTGATGTTAGCTTCCCTGGGCTTCGACTCCATGGCTAGCCTGGTTGTCTCTCTTGACAGGGATCTGGTTATGGACGGGGAACTGGTGCGTCACAAAAGTCACTGCCGTTCCAGGCGGGCTGGAGCTGGAGCTGGAGCATCAACAAAGGCTAGAGAAGACAGCACAAAGAGGGAGAAGGTTTTGGAAGAAATAGTGGCCATGTTGAAGCAGAACATAGCTGGGATCCCCTTGAAAAAGCTCTCCATCATCTACAGCCAGACATACCACAAGAACCTGTCTCTAGCCTCACTGGGCTTTGACTCTATGGCTAGCTTGATAGCCTCTCTGGACAGAGATGTGGTTGTGAAGGGGGAACTGGTGTTTTACAAGCACCATCTCCAGGATAGTCAGGCTCAAACTAGAGCTGGGGCATCAGCAAAAGCTGCAGAAGATCATAATAAGATTGATGTTCTTGAAAATATTGTGGCCATGGTGAAGGAACACCCTGATGGGATTCCTCTGAAGAAGGTAGCTGTAGAGTACAGCCAGAAATACCGCAGCAACCTGGTCGTAGCCTCTTTGGGTTTCCAAACTATTACCTGCCTGGTGGAATCATTGAAAGCGGATCTAATTGTAAGGGGGGAAATTGTATTCCATAAGATCCACCATTCTCAAAATCCGCCTGGAAAGCCAGCAAAAGCTACGGTGTCCAGCAGGCCTGCAACACCACAGAGCACTGAGATACTTACTGGAAAGAACAGTACAACCCCAGTTCCACAGGCAGATGTCAGCTCTCACCATTTCCCTGCAACTCAGGCAGGTATCAACTTTTTAGGGGCTCCTGTCAGTTTTGGCACTTCATTGTATCCCTCCCACTCGCTTTCTGTGAACCAACTCCTGACTGCGGCCAAGCCGCCTGAGAAACTGACCCAACACCAGCTGTACCAGAGGGTCCTAGAGGTCAGTTATTAAAGCAAATATGTAGCACACAGTGTGTTTTTCAGACAAATTGTATTTACTCTGTTAACATTTCATCAGTGGCAACAAAAGGTGCTTTGAACCAAACAGAAACAATATATTCAATTTAACCATAATTTTAAAAACCCAGAAATTCACTATGAATGCAAAATCAAAACTATAGTCCTTATAGAAAAAGAACAAAAGTAGAGAGGATGTAGCCGCCATTGATATGATGCTTGAATTTGGCACTAGCATTTCTTGGATAGTGGAGATGTACAGACTTATACACTGACGTAATGATCTGGCTCTCTAGCCTGTGGAAAAGCAAACAGACCCTGAATTTTTTTTTTCATGTTAAGTTAGTGTGCACCAGCAACATCCTGGCATCAGAACCAGGTTTGGTTTTGATTGAAAAGTGGTAGGAGAGGAATTGTCAACTGGGAAGCTCCCCAAGGACTACATAACTTAAAGGGCTTTTTTTCTGTTTGCACCACCAATAAGAACACTGAAATTACATTAGCCAGATGCAGTAGACGAGTCAAAATCATGTTGTAAATGATGTTTTTTCCTCCTGTTATTAGCTTTTTCTCACAGCTTTGTTTCTGTGTTATTTATGGGCCTGCTGCTTATGTTTCTGCTCTCTTTGTTTGTGCTTTACACACAAACTAATGTTGAGATTCTGGCTGCAAAGCATTCTGACTTCAATATGGTGGTTAATCTGTACTTAAAAATCTGCAACTAGTTTAGCAGTTTTCCAAATAAAATCCCCAAGCAATATCCAAACAACTACTAAGAATGTTGTGTTACGTTAAATTGATAATATTTAATCGAATTTTGAACATTTTCTCATTGAATGGTTGAAACTGTATTCTTCTTCTGCATTTTTTGATGACAAAATGTGCTTATAAAACAAAAGTTCAGAAAAACTTAAAGTAAAACAAGAAATTTGGAGAAAGAAATAAATGAACAAGTTAAAAACCTTAAGGTAATGATGTGTACATAGTTGTAGTTTGTTTAAAAACTTGAGTAAAAGTTTTTTTTATGTGTTTCAGGTCATGAGTAAGTACAAGCTGAGTGATGCATCAATGGACCAGCTCCAAAGCTGCTATATTAAGCAGTATGGTGAACAGCTTCCGATACAACAGTACATGTCACTGTATGACAGCTGGGAAGCCTCATGCAAGACTCAACCTGAACCAGCAGCAGATCAACAGAAAGCTGTGGTGCAGACACCTGCAGGTAGCCCATCATGACGACATCCCCCTTCGTGCATAAAAACAAAGCTTGCTACATATGTACTTACTAAGCAAATACATTTTGCCATATCTTTCCACAGTAGCACAGGATCTTACCGTGAAGCCAAAAGAAGAACAGCAACCTCTTCCTGTGTCTAGTTTCCTCTCAAGCTCCGACTTTCCGGCACTGGGTGCAGATAAGAGCTCAGCCAAAGAGAAGAAAAACAAAGTTAGAGAAGCAACCAAGAAAGAGAGCAGTGCTGTCATGTTCAGAGAAGCTTACCATAGTCAGCTGAGAGAGGTCCACGGAGCGAATATGCGGGCGGTCGAGGCCATGGAGGAGGAGGAGGAGGAACTCGTACGGAGGAGGAGGAACAGAGTCGTGGATCCGGATTCGGTCAACAGTCTGATGGAAGAAGTGATACGAGACATAGCTGCAGGGGGAGAGCTGGTCACCAAGGAGAAGGTGAGGAGGACCATGTAAAGCATTACCAATCATGCTGTTATTACAGAAATTGTTGTCATTGACTCACCTTCAATATAATGAAATAAATATTTGGTTTGTTTTTGTATGCCTTCTTTTGGCCTTGTGGGGGTTCTGGTTGCAGCCAGGTCTGCACAATTAATTGTGAATGTTGCTGTTGAACTTGAGTAAGTGAAATGTAACGCGTGTCATTTCCTCATCGTCCCTTTGATGCCTTCCACATTTCTATCCAGGTGATATCCAAGGTGTGCATGCTGATGCAGATTCCTTCTTTGGAAGCGGGAAGGATAAAACCCTGGCAGATTCCAGCTCTAAAAGACCTTCAGTACATCATAAGAGAGATCAACATGTTCATAGAGGTAGGCACACAAGCATTTTCTAATTCATGGATCACAGTAGAGGTGTGATGCTACTGAAGTCATTTTGCTCCTCTTTTCAGTCTACTGAAGCGGTGACATCCATCTGCACCCTGTATGAGCTGGGACAGTCACTGGCCTCCCTGAAGGACAAGAAGCATTATGAGGAACTGAACCTGGGACCCCTCTGCAAACTCCCCATCATCCACCGCATGTTCAAGATCGACTGTAACACTAAGGATGATGATATTCACCAGATCGAGACAATTGACATCTTAAAGGTAGGACTCACATAGCAAAAGACAAAAGATCGATTTATGTAAACGCATTGACAAACTAACCAGTTAGTTTTTGAGTGTTGCATTCAAGCTTTACAGTTTTATATTACATTGTTTCAGTTACTCGTGGTGGCAATGAGTCATAGTTCATCAAGGGTGCTAAAATAAGAATGCTACAAAATCAGAAAATGTTAATAGTTTACTTTTTTTTTTAAATCAATTATCAAAATGCAAAGTGAGTGAATGGAAAAAAATCTGAATCCAATCACCATTTGCTTTTGAACCTTAAGCACAGGACTATATATCTATATGTCTATGTGTGTGTTTGTGTGCGCTTGTGTGAGTATTGTGGTATGCTGTAACCAAAATTACTTTTTATATGGAATTAAGTTAGAATGTTGATTCCTTTGACTTTAGATCTGTCTCGTCTTTGTTGTTTCTTGCTTCGTGTTTCCTGAATGTGTCTTCTCTGTTTCCCTTTTTCAGCAACTTCGTCTTTTCAGAAAGCAGCAGTCAAAGCTAAAAGTTGACCTGGCTGAGTTTATGAAGTACCTGGCAGATCACTACAACTGTGACAGTCCCTATGAGCTGGGTATCAGGATCCACAGCGTCGGACTGCCCATATCAGTAAGAGACATGAACTGCTGCACACATCTGACATTGCTTGTTTCTGAGTTATGCATTACATTTTTTCTGTTACACTTATTTGTCTCCTAATGTTGATGCATTACATCCCACAAACGCAGTATGTTATTCATGTAGATGTGTATGGTAATATGTTTATTAAAATAAAATATAAAAACAGCTAAGCCTATGTTATACATTTTGCTTAGTTGTGTACATAGATTATCCCCAATTTTCCCTACAATGTTCAAATCCAGAAAAATATTTTATTTTAATCAAGAACACACTTTGTACCTGCTGAACAGCTTTGGAGAAACACGTTATTGTGTTTTTCTTGTGTCTTCTTTTCTAAGTTAAATCCCTCTGTGATAAATTTGGCTCCCGCTATGAACCTCCTGATGATTACCCCCATAAGATAAACAAAAAACTTCTTCTTGCCATGATTACCGATGGGAGCTGACCACAACAGGCAATTAGAGTTTAATGGGATGGGATTAAATAGCGATGATTTATTCATTAAATTCTAACATTATTCAGACTGACAATATAAAGCTTGTCCTGGGGGTGGCAGAAGAGGTTAATTTGTAACCAGAATATTTATTTTCTCATGTTTTTAATGGAATTTATAATATTATGTTTGAAACTTAAAAAATCTGATAAGATGATCCTGAACACCACACCTCCAAATCCATTCAGTCCATCAAATTTGCACCACTGAATCAAGCACTGAGATCATATTTACAGCATCATTTCCTCCCAGCGATCAGAATAAAACAAGCTTCCTGTGTCATCACAAGTGAACAGGAGTTCAAAGGCTGGCTGTTTAAATAGAGCAGAGGATGGTTCAACTTGTGTTTTCCTTTTTATTAGGATTTATATTCTGCCCTCCCTGATGTAGACCCCAGTTTGGCAGATAGCCAACAGTACTTGGTGAACGACAGACCGTTGCTTGTTGATTTGGTCGTTTATCTTGCTTTCACACACAAAGCCACTGGAAAATTGAAAGATACAAAGCACAAAAATATGATGGATTACTATAAATAGTCATAATAACTTAACCTTAATAAACAAAGCAAAAACAGCTAATGTATGTTAACTAATGAATGTCCGCTAGCCCAATGCTAACTAGCAGAAGTCCGCTAGCCTGATGCTAATTAGCGAAAGTCCGCTAGCCCGATGCTAACTAGCGAACGGAATTAGCATCGTGTCTATAAACTCCGACGAACTTATAAATGTAACACATGCAGAACGTACTTATTAGCTAACATACTGAGTAGCACTTACAGGAATGCGCAGTGCCTCCCAACAGTGAAATCAATCAAAAGTGGCCGGAAGTTGCTTCTCCAAGCATATAGCTCACTGTCATGTGACTACGGTACCACCCAGTGACCAAAAAACTCAAACGCAAAAATCAAGAGAGGCAAAGAAAAAACAATGCAACTGCCACACATGCCCCTAGAGGGCAGCACATTCCCCGCCTGGTATAATACCTTAGACCACTATACAGATTGTTCATGAAACAGGAAAATTATCTCTGAAACAGGTCTCAAGTACACCTTTGCAGTTCCGTCTTTTACTACTTTAACTTCAACCTTGCACTCTCTGTTGTCCTGGCTAGGAATAAGGAACAAGTCCAATCGGCCACTCAGTTCTCTTAGTCTGCATGTCCTTAAGCAAAACAACATCCCCGACCTGAAGGTCCCGTCTCACAGAATGCCACTTTCTTCTGGGTTGAAGCGAAGTCAGGTATTCCTGCCGCCATCTCTTCCAGAATGCATCAGCAAGACCTTGAACCCTTTTCCAGTGCTCATTGGAGAGATCCTTAACATCAAAGTCCCCTTCAGGTGCCAATAGTGTTTCTGTCTTCTGTGTCAACAACATTGAGGGAGTGAGGACTGCAGGTGAGTCTGGGTCAGATGAAATTGGGACCAATGGTCTGGAGTTCATCACAGCAGCGACTTCTGCCATCAGAGTGGTAAGGACTTCATGAGTGAGAAAGGATACGTTCACTTGGAGGAGCAGAGCATCCAGAATGCAGCGTGCGATGCCAATCATTCTTTCCCATGCTCCCCCATATGCCAGGAGTGTGGAGGGTTGAAGATCCAGGTACATCTGTTGTCATGAAGGTAAGCTTTGAGGTGACAATCATGTTCAGTTTGAGTTCTTTACACGCACCAGTGAAGTTTGTCCCCCGATCTGATTTGAGTGTCTTGATGGCTCCTCTGATAGCAGTAAAGCGTCTGAGGCCATTGATGAAGCTTGATGTTGTCATGGTTTCAATAACTTCAATGTGCACTGCTCTGGTGCTGAGACAGGTGAATATGATGGACCACCGCTTGCTCTCTGCATGGCCACCTCTTGTCCTGCGAGAGGCCACTGTCCATGGGCCAAAGACATCCACCCCGACGTGAGTAAATGGTGGATCCAAAGACAGTCTGTCTGCTGGCAGGTCTGACATATTTGTACCTCCAGATTCCCTCTGTCTTTTACAAATCACGCACTTGTGTATCACACTGGAGACAAGTTTCTTTCCCCCTACTAGCCATAGTCCAGCTGAACGAACAGCTCCTTCTGTGAAATGCCTTGTGCCGTGTTCCATGGTCTGCCGGATTTTCTCCAGTTGGGATGAAATACCACTGGTCTGGTTGTGAAGACTTTCTGATTCGCGTGACTCTGTGTGAGACGTAGACATAAAACCGTCTTGAAGTGTTATGGATGTATCCAAGCATGATTTTACTGTCTGTGTAGAATTTTACTGAATGCATGTCAATGTCCAGTTCATCTCTGATGAAATCTGCCAGCTCAGTTGCCAGGACAGCTGCACAGGAATTGTGTGGGCCGGACGTGGAGCTAACTTGGACTTTCCCATAACAAACCCGACATGACAGTTGCTTGTTGTACTGACAGTTTTTAAGAAGGCTACAGCAGCTATAGCCAAGTTTGAAACATCAGAAAAAACACAAAGTTCCCTGTATTGTGTCTGTGTTGTCAAAGAAACTGGAATGTAAGGTCTCTGGATTTGTAAATGTTCAAGTTCTTGGATGGAGTCTTTCCAGATTCTCCACTGTTCCTGTTTTGCTTTTGGAAGCGGGGCATCCCAATCATACTGCTCCACAGAGAGCTCTCTCATTATGATTCTTCCTCCTAGTGTGACAGGTGCAGCGAATCCTAAGGGGTCGAACACACTGTGAACTGTCGAGAGAATGCCTCTTTTGGTTATGGGTTTTTCCTCACATAACACATGGAAGGTGAAACTGTCTGTCTCAAGATTCCAGGTCAGACCTAAGCTCCTCTGAGGGGGTAGTGGTTATATGTCAAGGTCCAAGTTCTCCAAATCTTTGGCTTGGTCTTCTGGAGGGAATGCTTGCATTACAACCCTGCTGTTAGACGCTATTTTGTGCAGTCTTATATTTGACTCAGCCAGCATTTCTTGGGAAGTTTTCATGATGTTGATGGCATCTGTCTCACATGGGAATGATGCAAGTCCATCATCCATGTAGAAATTGCGTATGACAAAGTTCTTTGCCTCAGTGTTGGACACTTCTGCTTCCAAGGCAGCACGCCTAAGACAGTAAATGGCAACTGCTGGGGATGGACCATTGCCAAATACGTGCACTGTCATACAAAACTCTCTGATTGGTTTTTGAAGGTCGTTGTCCTCATACCACAAGAACCTTATGAAGTTGCGATGTTCCTCACACACCCTGAAACAATAGAACATCTGCTGCACGTCTGCTGTTATTGCTACTGGTTCTTTGCGAAACCTAATCAGGATTCCAACAAGATTGTTGTTCAGATCAGGTCCATTCATCAGCACATCATTAAGGGAAACTCCTTCATGTTTAGCACTTGAATCAAACACGATTTTCTATCAAACATCCTTTGCATGAAGTCAACAAACTGCGCTCTCATACCTGTTTTTTTGTCTAGAGTGCGATGTAAGGATGAAAGCCGCTTCAAAGCTTGAGCTCTGTTGTTTGGAAGGCAGCACCGTGGTGACCTAAAGGGTAAGGGTGCAACCCAAGTGTTTGAACTGTCTTTATACACTTGTTTCTCAAGCGTCTCCAAGAAGATCACATCTTCAACTGACGGAGCAGGTTGGTCATCATGTTGTGTTCTCTGAAACACCTGACTAGCAAGATCACCTGTCACCTCGGTAAGGTGTTGCAAGCTGTTTTGTAAGCTTTGTTTTGGATAGTTGCATTCAATCCTTTCTTTGATTTTTATTTTTTCCTGACATGGACTTAAGAGTGAAGCTCGTCCATTTGGAAGAATGTTAGTCTTGTAAATGTTGATGTTAGGTGACTTATGAGCCATCCCGAGGCAAACTTCTCCCACAATAACCCAGCCGAGGTCAAGACGTTGCGCATATGGTTTGTTGTGAAGTCCATTAAGCTGTTCTCGGACCTTGTGCACACTGAGAATGTCTCTGCCCAAAAGGAGGAGGATTTCAGCATCTGGGTCAATCTCTGGGATTTTGTCACAATCTGTAAATGGGGGTGCTGGTATGCAACAACTGGTGATGGTATTTCTGCTCTATCATCAGGTATCATATCGCACTCGATGAGAGTAGGAAGAGGGAGTCGGGTTGTACCGTCCATGGAGTCAACAACAAAGTTGGTAGCATGTCTCCCTGTCACCTCCATGACCCCTGAGCATGTCTTCAATGTGTAGGGCTGCAAGTATCCATCAATGTTTAAACAGTCAAAGAAGTCTGTCTTTGCTAAAGAGCGGTTACTTTGTTCATCAAGAACAGCATACATTTTGACTGTTCTTTCTGGCTGACTGGCAGGATACACTTTGACCAGACATATCTTGGAACATGATCTGGCAATTGTAGAGTTTCCACATATCTCAGTACATTTTGAAGTCACTGCAGGAATATGTGGCTCTCTTTGTTCCCTGCCATGATCTTCAGTGACTGCAGAGCTTCCCGTCTTCAATGGAAAAGGCTTTGGATGGAGTGCTGTGGCATGAGCTTGACTACCACACTCTCTGCACTGTACGTTCTTGCCACAGTGTTTGGCAGATGTGTTTGTCTTTCAAAAATGCTTTTCTCTCTTCCAAGGTCTTGCTCCTGAAGAGCCTGCATTTCCTCAAAGGATGCGGTTTCTCATGCAGTGGACATTGCTTCTCAGGATCCATTATGTTTCTCTCAGTAGCAGAATTACCACCAGCACCAGCTTCAGGAGTGAGAGAAATATCTGTCTTCCTAACAGTGATTGGCACTTGGTACTTCTGGTTGACCACTTTATTTTTTCTTGGGTCTGTGGCAGTAACATGAGCAAAGCTAGGGTCATTGCGCGTTGTAGCTTCTTCATTTATGTAACTGACAAAAAACGCAAAAGGAGGATAAGACACTATTGTCTCTCTTGAACTTTGAGGCAACTGCAACCCATTTCTCTTGAAGGTTGTAGGGCAGTTTGGACAAAATGGGATTAACACCATATGCTGTGTCCAGATGTGAAAGGCCAGGGAGATAGCCATTCTGCTTGGCTGCTAGCAGTTCTAAAAGAATATCACCAAGTTCTCTCAGACGCTGGTTTTCTCTGTTTGCTATTTTCAGAAAGTCCTCCACCTTCTTCAGTAGAGCATGCTCAATGACTTCTGGTGCACCAAAACATTCCTCCAACCTCTGCCACACCATACAGAGTCCAGCTCTAGCATCGTTTGTGTAAGCCGCTCTGATTCTCTTCGCTTATGCAGCTGATTGGGGTCCAAGCCATTTAGACAGCAGGTCAAGCTCCTCCTGAGGTGACAAATTAAGGTCCTGGACTGCACTTTGGAAAGAAGTTTTCCAAGCCCAGTAATTCTCTAGCAAATCATCAAATTTCAGCAAGCCCGAACTGATCAGCTCTCGTCGCACCAAGTATCTTGTCAAGTCTGAAGTTTGTTTTGAGAAACACCCACTGGTGTAGGTGGTGTTGCATTGGGCTGAGGTTGATAACAATGACTATCTCTCATTTGTTGCTCACCACCAGGACCAAGATTCCTACTGTACGTCTCTCTCTTGAGGTTGAAAGCAGGAGTTGGCTGTAGTGGGTTCATCTCCACCTTAAATGCCGGTTGAGAGGTAGGATTTGGCAAGGGTTTGAATGCTTGACTGCCATGCTCACTGTACTGATAGTCACTCAGCTCCTTGTAGTTGACTGTTTTAATATCTGTCACAGGCTGTGCCGCATATGAAGACATCTTCCTTGGAGGATTGACTTGAAGAGCCTCAATGTCAGATTCCAACTGGACACTTTGCACATACTCATGCGTCCTTTGCACTGGATTGGCATGTGGCACGTCGTCCAGCTGGGGCTGTTGTGGTACTCCATCTTGTTGTATGGACACGTCCCAAGCTTGAGCCTCAGCCAGTGCAGCTGTCGCAGCCTTCTCCGACTTGAGTACATGAAGTTCTGCATCTAAATCAGCTTTCTTTTTCAGTTGTTCTGCTTGTTGCTTCAAAAGCTCTGCTTCTTTCTGAGCAAAGGAGAGTTTGACTTGAGCCTTAGCTCGTGCTCTGGCGGCAGCAACAGAAAATGAAGTTGACTGACTGGATTGTGAAGACCTAGACACTCTAGATCTCGTCTCCAAAGAGCCTTCTTTGCTGACCTCTGTTGGTGTTGCCATAGTTGATGAGGCTTTGTTGCTGTCCACAACACTCTGGACTACACCACAGATGTTTCACTTCTTGAGCAGAGCGTGATGAGATGGATTCCTTTTTACTATTCTGCCCTCCCTGATGTAGGCCCCAGTTTGGCAGATAGCTAACAGTACTTGGTGAATGACAGACCGTTGCTTGTTGATTTGGTCGTTTATCTTGCTTTCACACACAAAGCCACTGTAAAACTGAAAGATACAAAGCACAAAAATATGATGGATTACTATAAACAGTCATAACAACATAACCTTAATAAACAAAGCAAAAACAGCTAATGTATGTTAACTAATGAATGTCCGCTAGCCCAATGCTAACCAGCGAAAGTCCGCTAGCCCGATGCTAACTAGCGAAAGTCCGCTAGCCCGAGGCTAACGTCAATGAGAAACCCCATTGACAGGCTAACGGAATTAGCATCGCGTCTATAAACTCCGATGAACTTATAAATGTAACACATGCAGAACGTACTTATTAGCTAACATACTGAGTAGCACTTACAGGAATGCGCATTGTGTCTCCCAACAGTGAAATCATTCAAAAGTGGCCGGAAGTTGCTTCTCCAAACCTATAGCTCACTGTCATGTGACTACGGTACCACCCAGTGACCAAAAAACTCAAACTCAAAAATCAAGAGAGGCAAAGAAAAAACAATGCAACTGCCAAACATGCCCCTAGAGGGCAGCACAATTTATGTCATTATTACTGTGTTTTACTGCAGAAATAAACCCTGTTTGGATTTCAGGTTTGGTTGCAGTGATTTAAAATGACAAAAACACCTTCAAATTGCTTTGAGTTCAAACGATAAATTATTTTTAAAAATCCCTTTTTAAAGCCGATAGTTTTATGAACTATTATGACGGACATTCAAACCGTTTTTTTAAAAGCCTGATTGAATGTTTTGAATGTAACTGCAGTAACAAATATGGTGGATGTTTAATGCTGAGGTTGAAATAAGATTTAAAGATTGTTTGTTATTTATATTTGTTATATATATTTCTGATTTACAATCTGGATCCGTCTCCTTCAGACTTTAATGAAAGTGTCTCGATGTGAGCACGCCAACCTGGAGAAAGCCAGGGAGCTCATCCAGAAGGAGCTGGAGGAGGAGACCCACGAGCGGCTCAGAAAGATAAAGAGGAGCGTGTTGGAGCCGGTGCAGGGAGCAGGTTGCTTCTCCACAGGCAACTTAGACCTCAGGAAGAAGTATGCGTCCATGCCGGCATCTGACGTAGTGCTGGAGGTCTTCTCAAATGCAGAGGGGGTGTTCAGTCCCAGGATGGCCAAGGTGGGTTGACACAAACACATATTTCAGATGCATCTTAAGAGCTCCCTCAGTGCCATTTGTATCCACTTTGGTCTCTTTAATATGCTGCTTTAAACTGCCTGGTGTTAATTCCTCTAAGCCCCCCAGCATGAGCCACTGAGGGGATAACAGAGCTACTCTCCACTTCTGAACTCATTAACAAAATGTCACCTTTAATCTCCTAATCTTTAATGAAGGCGTTGGGGGAAAAAAGTAAGTTTCAGCAGATGAATACTGGCTAGACATGAGATTTGTGCTTTCCCACATTAAGACAGCCGCCTTTTAAAACATATTCTGGAATTATCTTTATCCTGGAGATTTTATCCAACTTATCCACAGTCTGTGACATTGTAGGCATATTTAATCATTAAAATGGGTTTTTTACGCTGGAAAATCTGGAAAAGTCCTGGAGCTTTCTAAATTTCATTTTCCAGTACAAGAAAAGTCATGAAATTAGTGAAATACTTGAATGTTTTTAAAAATATAGACCTTTGATGTATTGAAAGGAATTGTTAGAGTAATCTCCAATGAATTACATTCTTAATTACTGGGGTGTTATTATCCTCGAGGCAGCTCATTGTATACAGTGAGGTCAAGTGTCAAAAAAGGCTCTCACTGCAGTGAACTGGCTTCTTTTGTGAATAACATCACACATGAATAGAAATAAGCCCAGTTGGTTTATTTTCACTGATTTTTTTTGTGATAGTAAGCCAGGCAGAAATTAACGGGTGTGTTTGTTTTGCACATTTTCTCCACACCTTCTGTTGCAATGTCAACAACAGTAGCAGTTAATATTTATTAGAATTAATTATTTGTCAATGTAACAAAATAATGAAAAGCTGATGGTGAAACTGGTATTCACAAGTGCTGCTCGGTTAGACCATACAGTTACAACACAATACCATACAAGTGACTTATTTCAACAGGCAGTGATGGCTTTACAAACAGCAGGGGGATTCAACATTCACACATAACTATGCAGTTTGCTAGAGTTGCAGTGCAATAGTCACACATGATCATGTCAGTGACCCCTACCGTTTTTAATTGCCAATCCAGCACATCCAGGGCTTCCTGGCGCAGGTGTCAGGTAACCGGCTGGCGACAGCTCTGTTCCAGCTGGCCATCTGTGGAGGCTCACTGGCTGTCCCACAGGACCTGGTGCCCAAAGAGAAGGCATCCAACACCAGCCAACAATCTAAAACCGAGAACAAACCCTCCACAAACCTCCCCAGTGAAGGTACAATGCAGGATACAGTGCATCTGCCACACAAATATAACATTATCTACTATTGATAAATCTGCTCCAGATCTAACCACTTCATGTATTTCATTTCTGTGTTTCTCAGTCAAAGTGAAGCAGTTCCTTAAAGACAGCCTGTCCTCTCAGAACTCAGCCATCACTTTGGCCCATATGGCCTCTCTGGAGAAGAAGTTGGCCAAACACTTCCAGGTCAAAGATTTCCTCTCTTTAGAGCAAGGCAACTTTCTGGAGTTCCTGGTGAAAAACATTCAGGTACACATTTTGTCATCCCTAAAACCTCTTAATTTAACTGTTCATCTGAGGCTTCTATGTAGTTTATGAGGGCTATGTAGGTATTAAAAAAAGAAGCTGGGTGAAGGCCAGGGCAATATCTATCTATTTTTTATTAATGTAGCACATTTACAGGGAGGAAACTGTGAGATTAAATTTTAATTCTTCAAAGAAATTTTTTTACCAGAAAATTATAGTCATACATTTGCAGTTTTAACAATAAGGAAATACTTGCAAATTCAGCTCTGAATCACTCTGTTATCATAAACACACCGATTTTTTAGATTTAGATAAGGGGATAGCTATGGTGCATTTGATTCTCATATACTTGTGAGTTTTTTTCTCCGACATTTACCACTTAAATGTTTGAGCAACCTTAAATGGTACATAAGGCAGAATCACAGACAATCTTGGTCGCTACCAGTCACTTATAATTAAGTTTGTATAGAAACCTATGTAGTTCAGTTTTGTGACCAGGAGATGTCAGTAAACATTAAATGATAAATGATACATGGTGGGTTTGAAGTGGAATTTTACCCAAGTAATGTACTTTGGTACAATTTTTTAGGTTCTTGTGCTTTATTTTCCTTTTCTCATAGATTTAACTTTTTAATACCACTCCATTACATTTTGGGTCAAATATTGCACCCCTACAAAATAAGCCCTACCTTGATAACATGACATAAAATGATGCTTACATAAATGCATCAAAAATTACAACCCAACAAAATTGCTAATGTCAGCTGTACATTGTACAAACCTAACTAAAAAGGTTTGATGTTTTTTACGTATTTTTTGTATATTGAAATGTTTGCATCAGACGCTTTCAATGTATTAGGGCATTTATCTGTAAACTGTAGATCTAAGGCATTTAGCAGACTTTTAAACGATCTGCTAGTTTGTCAGCAGTGATATTTTTATGTTGTTTTGATGTTTCTGTGTGCAGCTACTACAGGAAACGCTGGGATCTTCTTTGATTCTGAGCAGTGGCAGCATGGACCTTTCAGGCAGTGGTTTCAGACCCACCAGACAAGATGTGTTTGAGTTCATCAAACAGTGTGGTGAAATAACGCCCACTGATCCAGATGAAGTGAGTCATTTACAGCAGACACAAGACTGCACCGAAACTTACACTTTCACATGTTAAAACAAAGCACTGCCCTTTCACTGTTATGACTCTCTTTCTAGAAGATTAACATTCACTTTGCTTTTCCCAGCTGTCCCACATTGAGTCAGCACTGAGATCCCACTACAGGGTCCGAGACAGTCGTGATCTGGGTTACGGCCCACTGCAAATGCTTGCTGGCCTGGTCCAGCGCCAGAGGAGGCTGGCTGGAGGAGGACTGAGCCAGGTCTACTACGAATCAGCCCTGTTTGCCAAATACAGCAAATCAAGGTTAGGAATGTAAAATCCATATACTGTATATACAAATACACAATGCATTGCCACTTCCTCCAACTATAAAAACAAATAAAGCTACAATATTCTGGCCAAAGCCTATGATATATTTTGAGGGTCATTGTTCTCAAAGAAAAATGAGAACCAGAACCAAGTCCAAGGCTATTTAAATGATCATGGAAACATGAATATGCATCGCTTATTTCTGTCCTGATTGACAGGCCACCATTCTATCAACTTGTCAATTATAAGGTAGCGTTGTCCTAAAGCATATCATGCTTTATTGTCTGCATTCTCTATACTGGACCACAACTTAGAAAATGAAACTTCATCATCAACGTCATTTGTCTTCACTGTTCAGGACCAATGGTTGCTGCGGTGTCCTTATCTATATGCTCTTGTCTCCCACATCTGCACAGTGCTGAGGTTGGCTGTGAGGCAGTGGGATGCCTGGGTGAGATGTCCAAGGCTCAGGCCCTGGCCAGCCTGCTCTCCTGCCCTCTGCTGGAAGATTTAAATGAGTGGAGCCAATGGGAGATGATCTTCAAACCCCTTCATGGCTCCCTCAGAGAGTTTATTGAAAGAAATGCAGGTAGGAGTGTGTGTAGAGAATGTACTGCACTGCCTCCTATGCAGTAAAATTTTCATAACCTTTTTTTTTTACACACATCATAGCTAATACAGGGCTGGCAGCGTTGGAGGTGACACCAGGTTTGCTCCTGAGGATCACCACACACACAGGAGACAAACATTTCTCCAGTGCCGCAATGACCCTTGACCCTGTGGGCACAGCTGGCCACCTCGTGTCCATGGTAGCAGCCGATGGGATTGTAAATGCTCCCACAGCCCTCCTGGCCAATCACATGCAGAGCTCCCTGGCAGCAGCAGTGGCGCAAGAAGGTAATGATGCATCAGAGCGGATTTAACTTCACTTTTGTTTCATTTCTGATTTGCCTTTAGCAGGAAAATTTGCACAGTGCTGTATTTCAAATGCAACATGATTATGTCATTGTGACTAAAAAAAGGTTTGTGTTCCTTAGATTTGTCCCAGGCTGAGGAGGATGTGTCATGTTACAGCAGAGTGGCCAAATTCCTCTTGGCCTGTTTGACACGAATCCCCACTAGAACCTGCCAGGCTCTTCTGCAGCAGGTCAGTCACAGCTTTACTCGTGTAGATTTCAGCATGAAATCATATACCTTCTGTTATTCCTGAAGAGGGGTTATGTTGGGGTGTTTTTTTTGGATTTTAGATTAATGCTGGTGAGAGCAAACAGTCCAGATGGATGTTGTTTTTATTCGTCCTACGGCTACTTAAGAAGGCTCAAAAGGAAATAGAAATTCAAGCTCTGATATAGAACCACGCTCGTCTACTAAAATCTAATCAGCACATTTAATAATCTGTGCATTTAGGTTGAAATTCAAGACCAGTAGGTGCTGATCATCAGAGTGTAGGTGTTAATCTCAGGGCTTTATTTAATTTGATGATGACACTAAGAATGTATAAACAAGAGACATTAGTTGTCACATTTTAACAAAAAACTTTCAAGGAAGTAAAATTAGTGTGGTAAGATATTTAGGTGTCCCTGTAAAAACAACAACAACAAAACAATATCGGAAGGTGTACATGTATGACTTGTTTGTGTGTAGTGTGATAGATGTTATTTGTGCTTCATAAAGTTGCTGTTTTGCTGAAGTCATGCCATCAGTTGTCCCCAATGCTTTAAATATGGATTCTGCCCCATCTGCATTATATTATATATTATATATATTTATTGTCTGTCGACGGATTACTCTCTGTACATATTTAGCTCTCAACTGATTGATTGAATGATGCAAAAACATAAGCTACAGATCCTTCATTGAGACAGTACCCTGGGGGGGGCTGATGTTTGCCACAGTTGGGCCATGGAGCCAGCCTGCCAGTCAAAATGTTTTCCACACCTGAGCCCAAACGCAGAGACACCGGCCGACAGTTGAAGTGTGCTGCGGTGTGAGATGGAGCGCAGCTTTCAGCAACAAACAAAAGCTGTACCAACAAATCAGTGTGTCCTCGTCCAACAGAGTGGGCAGCTGTAGCCTGTAAATTTAATCTGCTCACCTAAATTGCTGAGGAGGTGGTTGTTATCCGTCGTACAGTTGTCATGCCAACCACAGACTTTTCCAGTAAGCAAGTCTGGACTGATAGACGCAGCAGCTTCTTAGCTTATTGTGGATATTGATTTACAGCATGTTTTTACAGTGAAGTTCTTGTCTGAGACATGATTACCAAACAATGATATGGAAATAGTATGTAATAATAATTCTTTATATAATAATGATGTGATGTTCTTCTGACTTCCAGGTGTTTTTGGAGCCTTTTTCTCTTGTCTTGGGCCAGGCCAAGTCCAAACAGGTCCTGATCACCGTGGCCCAATCCGACCCCAAGCACATGAACTGTCTGCATCGGCTGGGCATCCTCCTGGGGATCACAGACTGGATCAAAGACTACCAGAAAAAGCTCAACCCACCACAGAGCCAAAACTACAACATGCTCACAGCACCTGGGGAACAAGCCAAGGTAAGAATAAAGAAAAGAAAAAATAAAAGTCCTCCAATTGGATTGGATTGGATACCCCAAGAGATTGAACCCCCAAGAGTTTTAATGTTCAGTTGGTGCACTGAAATGTCCCCACCTACTAACAATTGAGTGTTTGACTATGGCATTTCTCCATTGGATTTGTAATCATGCAGAAAATAATATCTGTGGCAAATACGTTTCCAATGCAAACCCGTTTCGTTCAGCGGGATAATTACTTTAAAAAGATCACTTTAAGATGTTTGCATTAAACATCTGACAGAAGTAACAGGCTATCATTAAACAATAGCAAACTACACCACTGGTGCTACAACATAATTCAGATGTCTTCAGACAACTTAAGTAGCTGTTGGTTTATTGTAAACCTAATTAACTATTTATTATTTATTTTTAAGTCTGTAAGACTTTGCAAGAGCACTGGAAAAATATGACTAGATGCTGTCAGAAGGACTGATGGAAGAGTTTCTTTCTTTCTTTGACCAGCCTGACGACGTTATATGTCCCCGACAACCACTGTAGTCTCATTTAGCTACTTATTAGCAAACATAGTTTTAAGGAAATGTAAAAACTTCAAAATTCAAAAGAGGGGGTATTTACTTCTACATTGCTTTATTTATTTTAAGTGAAGATCTCTAAAGCTGGTGTTACCCACAGACCTCATTTGAGGCATCTATCCCATCAACTCCTTTCAAATTCCTCATTGAATTTAGAGGTTACATAGCCATGATCTCTGGTTGTGGTAGTGGGTAGTTATTTCTGCACTAACTGTTGTAACTTGCACCAATTTAATCGCAATTCCATGATTGAGTGAAGCTTGGCTGTTGTCCGGTTTGTATATCTCTACTCACACGAAATTGTTTTTTAGGGAAGAACTTTAGCTATTTTACTTTAGCTTTATCTTTTTTCATTAATTTTATAGCAATAATTCAAACTTCTCAGCAAAATTGTTCAGAATCAGGAGATATATTTGAAGAAACTTACGTGTGAAATATAATGCTTGCCAAAGTGAATGAGCTTAATTTCTGTGTGCCAGCATGAGGAAGAAAGCAATCAGAATGTAGGGCAGCAATGTTTCACTGATTTCCAAAAATGTTCTAAACAGATAAAGAAAGCTTAAATAGATAATTATCTATCACCTTGGAGATGATGTAAGGGTGCACACTTTCCATCTGTGCACTAAAAGCTCAGCATTGAAATACTGTACTTGCAGAAACTATAAATAATCATGGTGGGAATTCATGAGAATAATAAATAATGCAACCCTTGTTCTTAACTTTTTTTTCAATCAATGGCTGTGTTACATAACATTTTTAAAACTTGATCATGATTTTCTAAACAATCATGATCGATTAAAACAACTTCTGATACCACAGGCATTACGGTGTAAAGTCATGCATTATTTATGTCATGCTCTGGAGCCCTTGCTTCAGAATTATACTTTTCACCAGTACTGATCAATGAAGCATTGATCCACCGTCATCGATGCATAATGAAAATATCAATACATGCCATCAGCCATTAATGATTAAGTAACTAATTGCTTTAAATCTGAATGTGTATATCATATTGATCCCATCTTTTTGTGTGATGTATAAAAAATACAGAATTGTTCTTGGGTTGCTTGTAATTTCCCTTTATTTTCTGTTCATGACTTCTTTTCAGTCTAACTTGATCGATTCTGAGAGCAGCAGTCTGTCAGCTCTGAATATGAGTGAAGACGAATACCTTGAGGATAATGTCATGGAAACCAGCTTTGCTTCCTCCAACCTCAACCAAAGCCTACAACAAGGTGACTAAAAGTTATTCTCCAACACAAAAATGTTAATTTAATTTCATGTGCATATTAAATAAATACAGTTCTTTTCTTTCAGTCAATGGTGAGCAGGATGTCGTGGTGGAGGATGGAGAAGATGAAGAGGAGCTGTATGAGCTGGCCTCACTACCCAACGGAGAGACATCAGATGTGAGCAGCGAAGCTGAAGGAGGCCAGGAAGAGGAGCAGTCAGATATGTCTGATTCTAGTGAAAAGGATGCTGCCAGCTGCCAGTCAGAGAGCACAGCAGACCTTCAAAGATCCATCATTGAGGACATCAGGTCTGTTCTCTTAGGGCCACCCTTTAGAATGACCTACACAAAGTCCTACCTAACAGTGAAGCTGATTTCTTCTCTCCTTAACTGCCTCTTCTTTGTTTCTAACAGGAAGAGTGAGTTTGGCATCGGGGTAGAACTGACCGCTGAAGGCCAGAAGCTGCTGCGGGGCCAACAGGAGAGGCTGGGCCGCAGCTTAGACCGCCTCTCCACCGAACTCTACAGCAAAGACACACACTTTGTCCTGGAACTCATTCAGGTGGATCCTCTTATTCCAGAATAAGGAAAATATGGTATTTTAACCTGGATATTCTGGATATCTAACTGTATTTATGCCAAGACCTTCCTGCTAATTTTTTTGTGAGGGCTGGGAAAAAAAAAAAAAAAAAAATTTGTAAAACTAAAAGGTCACTTAAGATTTTCCAATAATGGTTCTCCAGAATTTCCAGTCTTACACTTTCTTGTCACATATGTCAGACTATGAGTTATCTTACCTCTCTATTTCTATTTTTCAGAATGCTGATGACAACAATTACCCATCAGAGGCTGGGGTCGTTCCAGCACTGGCCTTTATGGTAGAGAGAGACAGCATCACTGTCCTGAACAACGAGACTGGCTTCCAGGAAAGGAACATCAGGGCCATCTGTGATGTGGGACGGAGCACCAAAGGCAAACACAAATATGGATACATCGGTAAGTATAGACATAATGCTGTGCTCCATGGCCTCAATTAGCAGATCATTCATTTTCAACTATCATACTAATTGGATACTTTTTAGTAATCTATGTGATATTGACTTAATTTTTTCAGAATTATGGGAATTGAAGCTCAGCTCTTAATAATAAGTCTTGAATTGTTTTGTGTGAATATTCTGATTATATCATCAGTATTGAGTGGATTAATGCAGAAAAACTAGGACAGAAATCATTTTCCCCTTGGGTATTATTAAAATATTTTTAAATTGATTTTTTTTTCTGATTGAATTCATGTTTGCTGATTGCTAATGGCGTGATTGCTCTGCTCATCCTAGGACAAAAGGGCATCGGCTTCAAATCAGTGTTTAAGGTCACAGACTGTCCTGAGATTCACTCCAATGGCTTCCATTTATGCTTCGACAAGAACTGCGGCCCCATGGGATACATTCTCCCCCACTGGACTGAAGATAAAAGGCCTCTGGACACGCAGCTGAAGGGCCTAAATAAGCACAGGTTGGATGATTGATAAAACAGTAGGCAGTTCTAGCAATAGGAAAAGAACAGGTATAAAGGCACATAGGGAGTCAGGAAAACAGAAATCCGCCTGCAAACACCGGCCATCACCCAGCATCGTTCACATAATTCAGTTGAATTTAACTTTCAAGCAGATATGAATATCTTGGTATTTTCATTCATATTCTTTATACTATTTTTCACTGACTATTAGAGGTCAGCCTTACACACAGTCTGTATGTGACTGACTGACTTAACTACTTTGTTAAAGGGACAGGGCTGCATGCAGTAAAACAGAAACACAAACAGACTGAGAGTGTGGAGAAATGAACGTAGATGCGGTTAATGAGTTCTAAACACATATCCAGTAGGATATCTGTGTGATTTAATCAGCTTTACTTAATGTCACAAAATTGGCCTGACACAAAAAATGTGTCAGTTTGAGAAGCGTCTCACTTACTTGGTCGTGATAGTCGAATTGAATCTTATTTCATCTGTGAGATGTGTGAGTGACGGACATATGATTTATTATATTATTAAGTTACTTCATTGTATTACTGGGGTAAAAGGAACATAACTACTAATATCAGAAATTTCACACCATGGAAATTTTGTTTACTATTCCTGTAACATGTCTGCAAAATAACAAAATTGCATTGAGCTATATACTAGGTTTTAACCCAGTCTTATTTTCTCCCAAATGGACAGGAAATAGGTCTTGCATTTCTCATAGTCTCCAAGTCTTCAGTCATAAATTGAAAGCCCAATAGAAACCCTGTTCTGTCTATCTAAATTGCTTATTTTCTCTTCATCAGGTGGACCACAAAGATCTGCCTCCCTCTGCGCCCGGAGAGCCATCAGACCAGAAACCTGTTTCATGACGTGCACCCCTCCCTGCTGCTCTTTCTGCACCGCCTGCGCTCCATCTCCATCTTCAATCAGGTAGCTGTTAAAAATTTGCTCACATTCATGTGAAAACATAATCAAGTAACTGTTTTGATCCATAATCCATCCATGAGGAATCACCACGTGTTTGTGCTTCACAACCTCGTGCATTTGTGTCTCTGCAGAGTGAGAACCGTGTTATGACAATGACTCGCAAAGACCTGAGTCACAATGTGTTGGAGGTGGAGCACACAGAGGGAACTGAGCGCTGGCTAGTGGTCAAAACTACGCTGCAGCCTAAGAAGGTACCACAGACACTAAGTATCTGCTCCTACAGTCTACGTATCCTGTTGAATAACACATTTCACAGTCGCTTTGCATTTCTCTGACGTCCTCCTGCGTTTGTTCTATATACCAGTTCGTCATTTCCCTCTCTGCGTCTTGCAAGATGTCACAAGAAGTAAATTATTTGGCAGCTTTTGATTCCCACATAAAGCAGAAACATATGACAGAAAAAATCCAGAAACTCACACAATCACAGCAACACGACCAAACAGATTTTAATGACCTGTCAGTGTGAATTGACGCTACAATCCCGAGTGCTCTCTCTTCTTTGCTTACCTTTCGTCTTCCATCTCCCAGAGGCAGCTCCTTGTTACCTGCAGTCAGGTTATGTAACAGAAGGAATGAAGCTGAGCTGGAGAAAATATGTTGAGACATTCTGTGCTCCAGTTTTCCAGTCAGCCATCCAACAGGCACCAAATCTGTTGTTGAAGTCAGCACGTTTTCAAGCTGTTGCATCTTTCTGAGCATTTATCTGTTTCTCCTTCAGATCAAAGAGGACGTCGAGTCCACTGAGCTCGCCTTGGCTTTCCAGCTTGACAGCAGCATCACAGAGAGTGACCTTGTGTGTCAGCCACAGAAGCAACCTGTGTATGCTTACCTGCCCCTCCGCAGTTTCGGCTTCCGTTTCATCATCCAAGGTGTGAGAATGGAGTTCAGAATTATATTAGAGCTATCCGTTCACGTACAAACAGGTAGAGTCATGAAGAAGTCTGACCCTGACTCTTACTCTTCTTCAGGTGACTTTGACATCCCCTCCTCTCGAGAAGATGTGGACAGAGATAGCTCATGGAATCAGTGGCTTCGCTCTGAGATCCCACAGCTCTTCCTCAAGGCCATGGATGTCTTCATTGTAATACTTCACAGTTTTGTTTCCTTTTCATGTGTACTATATAGCTGTTCAAGGACACTAAAAGTTTTGATTTATTCCGCCTAATAGCTGTATAGAGCTTATTTTTTTAAAAGCAACATTACATAAGATGTACTTTTTTTCGTTTTTGCAATTTAACTTCCTTTTTTGGCTTACTTTAACACAGTTGTCATAAAAATATGAGAGGGTGTACACAAGCATTTGTTAAGATTAGACCACTTTTAATAAAAGCATGGACAGTGCAGTAATACAAAACATAGCATGCCAGCTAATACTACTTAGAAAGGTCAGCACAATGTAGCCTTTTAGGAAGCTAACATTTATTCTTGTCTGGCAGCCTCTTACTCAGTCACTCTACCTTATTATTTTGCTTCATAGGGTCTCCATTGATATCTTTTGTGATTTAGGCATATGTGCAGGATAAGGGTAATGTGTAATCAAAAAAAGACTCAAAAAGAAATTCTCAAAAATACTCAAAAAGAAATGTTGGTATATAAACCATCTGAACTATAGGTAGTCCTAAACATAATCCATTAATTTATTTATATTCATTATTACTTGGCTGCTGTCTTTCCGTTTTCACCTTTTCCAGGATCACCCAGAATTCAAAGGGTTGAAGGGGCTCTGCCAGTTCCTGCAGTTTATCCCACTGCCTGATGAGGTGTTGGACTTCTTTAAGCCTGTTGCCGGGCAGATTATTCAGATGCTCAAGGGCAAGGCCTTCCTGCCTACACTCAACTCAGGTATTACCCACACAGGTGGTGAAATTTGAAAATCAAACCAACAATAGCAGAAAAAAACAAAATATTTACAGTTTACCAATGCTGTGAGCTCAGCATTGACTTTCTAGCAATTGAAAGCGTTTTATCTGTTCACGTTTCTGTCCCAGATGGTAAGGTTGTGTACAAGCTGCCGTCCCAAGTGGCCGTCTGTCAGGACGCCGTGATCCGCAACGTGATTGGTGGAGAAGAGCTAGAAAGGCATTTGTCTCTGTCCTATCTCCATCCTGGTTTGAGTCCTGCCCCGCCCACCTCCCTGCTCACTCACCTGGGAGTTCGATACCTGCGGGGATCTGATGTTACCACGGTGACCACAGCCATGGCTAAAGAGTTGATGGAAGGCATCCATTCAGGTTTGTGAAAAGAAAGGGGAGGGACAAATTTGATAGATAGGGTTACAATGGATTATAACTGCTGACAGAATGCTACCTGTATAATTTATGGACATTTTCCTGTGGACACAGTAACTCTGAGGCAATCAATGAACTACCGTAGTAACATTCAGTACATGTTATGCGCCAACACACTGTCTTCTAGATGGAGGCCTGCGTCAGCTGGCCAAGCTGCTTGTTTGCAACTTCCGAGCTTTGGAGCACGGCTACGGAGAGGCAGAGTCTATCTTGCAAAGCCTCAGGGATCTACCCATAATCCCCCTGGCCGACGGGCGTTTAGTGGCCCTAAACGGGGAAGGAGTGTTCTTCCCTTTGGAGGAAGTCAAGACCAAGAAAAACAAAAAAGCTGCAGCCCAGACAGGTAATTCTACTTAAGTGTGTACTCTCCTACATTTACATGGAAGTTATGGAACTTTGGTACTGTTTGCTACAAGAATGTTTGAAAAGTCATGAGGGTTAAAACAACAGAATACACAGAGACATAGAGTTGCAACAAAATACTAGCGCTTACTGGTAGCTGTAGTGTCTCTGATATCTGTGCCACTGGAGTTCAGATGGTCAGTCAGTCGCCAACTAATCGGCATGTCATTGGTTCGAATGGCATCTTAAAGGATCTTTGAGTGACTTCATTTAGGGTGGAACTGTATATTCTTTTTCTGTAAGTAAGTGTGTAAACATTTAAAGGATTTTATTTTCCCTACCAGCCAAATCAGTAGCTGAGATTTCAAAAACCATGCAACAGTTCTAAAAATAGGTCCAGTACAAAGTATACAGGGACCTGGAGAATTAAAGGTGAATTTGGAGAGGAGACAGCAGTGTGTGTGCCATCTCATCTGCAGATAATAATTACTCAGCACCTGCAAGGGTTTGATGGATGTACCCCCTGATTGCACAGTGCTAAAGCAACCATGACAACACCAACAGCAAAAAACAGATAGAGGAAGAATAGCAGGTTATGGGGCAACACAGATTCACAGGTTTCTAAAAAATGTGATAAACTTATGAGGAAAAACAAAAATAGATAAATATGTATCACCTTGGTGATGCTGTGAGGTGCACATGCGGCACTTTCCATCTGTGCTCAGAAAGGTCAGCAGCAAAATAACTTGAAAGGAAATGAAAATTGTGAAGGGAATTCGTAAGATGATTTTTAAGCCATTATTAACCCTTATGCCTCACGGGATTATTAAGGCTATTACATTTCTCTCTCATTTTGCCTGTGTTAATGAATATGGCATACTTATGGCAAGTGGATTTTCTCGGAAGTTGAAAATCTGCATTGCCAATACACAGACATCCAGACCCACAAAAAGTCCACACCCAAACACCATTAAAAGCACAGTCTAATTAATTCATGACAATAATTTTGAGGCACCCATTAGCTCACCTGGTAAAGCACACACCCATATACAGTCCTTACCTCATTCCCATAGACATTTTCAACCTGTAAGTACAATACGTCCTTTTTTTCAATTGGACCAAGATCTTCAGGTGAACTTGCATAGTAACTAAGGCTGTAAAACAGTTTAAAACTTTTTCTAGTGTCTGAGAAGTTATAGAAACAGAGCCTGTGTAGTTTCTCAAAGACTCTTAACCCTCTTAAAGAACCTGCGTCAACAGTCGTGCCTGCTCTCTTAGAAGTCAGCACATTCACAGACATCGAGGGCAGCAAAGTGGGTGTATGACAAACTTCACCCTCTCTAAGAATAAGCAGACACACAGCCACTCACAACAAGCCCAAACAAAGCAGAGGCACGCATCATCACAGTAAAAAAAAAAAGTACCCAAAGCCATGAATGCCAAGCATGAATAATTGATTTTCACACTCTGATGTAAGCATCCTGCCACTTCGGTTTGCTGGCTTTAATATTTAAATAGTCTAAGTGTTTTTGTGTCTTATAAGCAACTCAGGGTGCTTGAGTTTGAAAGAATTTGTTCTGCTGTACTGTTTTTAGTGTTCCACCTACACCCTCTTTCTCATCTCACTTCAGTGCTTAACATGAGGTGGATAATTAATAAAATCAGATCAAATATGATCAGTTCTGGAAAATACATCACTAGGATGCTTTAACTTATCAATAATCTGTATCAGTGTTGGGCTGTTAAAGTCTCAAATTGTGAAAAGCGAGATTCCATCTCTTTTTATAATAACGTAGGTCTAGGTGTTTGGGAAATACTTTGAAAGTATATAAAAAAAGAAAGAAATGGTGCCTTGAAACAAGCCAGAAACATAACTAAACTTTATAAGTGCTGCTACAGTGTCGTCACAGTCATTCCCTGGCTGCAGTGAAGATGCAGAAATATTCAGGGCGAAGATGCAGTACATACAAGTTTGTAAAACCACATACTTCTGCCAGTAAGCAATGTTATTCATCTCAAATGATTGATGCAAAGCCACTCATAAATATTGATCTATAAAACAGAAGAAAATACAAGCGCACAATGAAAAACAACCATCATCATCAGCACATTAGCAAAAGCTGACCCATAATAATAATAATAATAAAAAACGTGGACGTTGGCGATTCAGTTCATCCGGTGAGTGTCGCAGGGGAATGAAACACGAGCAGCCTGCTGATCAAAATGTTCTTTAGTCTGAAGTGAGTCATCGCAGTAATTATATGTTTACAGCATTCAGACTGATTGCTTCATATTTTGCCAAATGATTGTTACAATCAGTGGGATTCCCCACCCTGGCATATCAAAACAGAGGTTGATATGTTGGTTTTGTTAGGGTGTCACTGGCTTTTATTCAGGACTTTGCTTGTTTACAGAATGCATATGTGGTGAAGATGTGCCACTGAGGCGAGCATAAAAGGCAGTAAACAATATTAAGCAATATTTGTTGTTAATACCATCAACCCTTTCTGACGACCAGGATATACATTCATATCACAATATTTGTGTTTATCAAAACTGAACTTAGGTTTCTCATTTTTTTATTTATATATATGATAAATACAAGAACAGTGTTGCTTATTTATTTCTACAGGATATTGTCAGCATAAATCATCAATTGGTGA
>JAOWBC010011232.1:0-28917 GCA_028566105.1 Hypoplectrus providencianus
CACACGCCCGCACCATTTTTACACAGAGACATATAAATGTATATGTCTGTGTTCACAAAGCTTGTAAAAGCTGGTAGACTTCTCTCTAAAGCTAGCTCGTTTGCGTTGCTGGTTGAAGCTGAGCACTGCCTAAGAACTGAAAGACTCTGAACTCTGCTCACAGGACATTGTCAGGGGTAAGTCAGTGAGAATGCATGACACTGGTTATGGTGATGCCACACAGATTCATGTTAAATATCCCGAACTATCCCTTTAAGAGTAAGAGTTTATTTTATTAGCCAGGGAGCAGACATTGCCCAGATGTATTGACGGCAAGAAGTATGTAATCCCCCTGTCTCAATCTGATGAGCGGCAGATGGCTGTAGGAGCAAATGTATCCATAAGTAAAATTCCTCTCCTGACCTTTATGTTATGAAAAAAGGACCAGTAGTTTCATCAGTCTAGTTATATTTATTGTGGTGTAGAATTGAAGGATATCTCAGACAACGAAGACAGTGCTGTTTCCATGGTAGCAGTAGACATGTTCAGTCTGCACTGATTCAAAGTTTAAAGACTTAAAGTACACCACTTTGAAATCAAATGTTTTTCCTGCAACATTCAGAATCTTGTGGAGGAAAACTCTCATAAATTATTTACCCAGCCTGTTTAAATGCCTCTGCCTTTGGCTCTCTCATGCATCCCTCAGCCATTGATGACATGATAACCAATGAAAAGACTCTTCAGATTGCTCTGATAAGGCTCACAAAAATACGCATACGTGTATAGACAAGGACACTTTGTTTTCTCCACACCAGTAACCACTTCCCCTTGTGCTTCAGTGTAGTGTTAGAATAAGCTGGTCCATTCATTTTGTGAGCACATGTGTATCATAATAATTGCATGTTATACCTAAACATGTACGGAATGATTGTCAAGGAGCATAACACTGTTTGTGTGGTTTGTTCAAAACTATGTCAACTCCTGACTGATCAGAACTTTTGTCATAAAAAAATCATGAGTCCCCATTAATTATTATTTTTTTTATTTATTGACAACCATGCCATTAATTTATGGTTAAACAGAAACATATCCACTTTTTTTTCAATGAAAATAAATAGGTTATTATCGTAAAATTCTTAAACTCGTAGTTGTAAACTTTAAAATAACGTGATTGATTGAATTTTCCTTTAATTGGCCAAATTATCGGTACAGAAAAGGCATTTGCAGGCTTTTGAAACAACTATCCTACAGTAATGTGACCACAATGGACAACGTCACCTGTTAACTACCTAGCAACTGCCTATATCACTTTGATACACACATGCACAGAGCATATGGCGGAAGGACAGATAGAGTCAGATAAACTTCTCTATCAAATGCTGCAATTGCAACTTGTTCATCAAAACTTCTTTTATAAGATTGAAAACAATTTAGCCTCATACAGAAACTGGCAGCAATTGAGTTAATGGTCTGCTGTTTGTCTGACAGCCTGTACTTATGGAAAGCTCTTACTTGACTCAACTATAGCTGTTGATGTGTTGACACATTTCTGTAAATTCAGTGTGCACATAAGTGTGTGAATGTTTGTGCTAGTCTTCCAGGTAGACAGAGAGGTGGGATCAGGGGATTTGACTAACTGACAGGGTGACAGATCTACTGACAGTACTGAGGCAAGAACAACAAAATGCAAAATATCTGTCTTATAAATTGTGTAAAAATACTTTCAGTAGTTTGTAAAAATGTAGCATCAATAGAGCAAATAAGACTATGGTACGCATAGTCAGTCCACTTGTCAATATCATTAATATTCATCACATTTCTAATATTTCTTTATTGTTGAAATTGTATAAATTGACAGTGTGATTAAACACTCTTGCTGTGCTTTAATCAAAAACAGTAATAAAATGTCAAACACATAATATGGAGGAAAACATACAAACAGATCATACAGTGTTTTGTCAGTCTTTCCATAATTGTATGTATACCTATCACAAAATGTTTTTCCTACTGGTTGCACTGCATTAAAAAGGCTTTTCCCTCAGTAACATTAATTATAACTGGAGGTGATAACACAGCTACGAGAATAACATTTTTCCTCTGTCGATGTGCACACACTCCGGGCTCAGACGCAAACATCACAGCCCGGCAGATTACATGCAGTTAATTTCATGCTTGCATCTTGAAATATTGACTCAAACTGTCCACGGTATAATTATCTTCTTTTCTTTGTTCCTGACTTACATCTCAGTGTTTCTCCTTTTACAGTTGTAAGAATAAGAGGGAGGGAGGAAGGGGTCCAAGCAGGCACATAATAAAAAAGATGGGATTGGGGAGGGAGGATGTTAAAGTGGCGGGATCACTAGGTGAGGAAGAGAGAGGAGGGTTGTTTGGAAGGATTAATGCGTTTCGGTCCCTTCTGAGGTTCTGCTTTGTATTGTATTGTGCTGCTGTTGCCAGGTTACAGTGCCAACAATGGATCATGTTAATGTGACCATAAAATGGTGTTAAGTGGATCAATGTGGTGGGAATTAAGCTATAAGGGTTCCGCATACTATTAATCGCAAGATAGTGCTACATGGGTGGTGGGGGGGGGGGGAGTGAACACCATCTCAAAGCTGGAAAGCTGACGATTAATTTGATATGGTCGTAATGATGATGATATCAATATATGAAATTTATTCCCAAAGTCAGTTGTGTCTCAAGAGTTGTTTCTGGGTGATACAGTTTGCTTGTTTTAGAATTCCACAATCCCATATTATTGCCTCAAGACCTTGAGGAACACCACAAAAATGTTTTATTTGGTTTCAAAGACTTTACACTTTAGTTTGGAGATTTCTGTATTTTCAGTGTTTTAGGTGACGAGCACTTTTGTTGTATAAACTGCTGAAAAGCCTAATCGTCAATAAACCAAGGCCATACATCTTGTTAATGCTAGTTATGTGTCCGTGAAGCCTAGGGAATCATTTTCTCTATTTTCTGTGTCCACTAGATGGCATACTTTTTATAAAGCTCAAACAATGGTACCTGCTAAGTGTTTTCAGCCCATTGTTGAACAGAGAGGACCATCTAGTGGGCTCAGAAAATACAGAAAATAGTTCAAAAGGCTTTTTGGACACATCATTATTGAATCCTCTCAGTCCTCTCTGGGGTAAAATATTCATGAGGCTTTGATTATCTTATATTTGACTGCAGCTCATTTATAAGTGACTTATCATTCATACAGTGTGGTCAAAAAGGGTGGGACGATATGTTTTGGTCACAATTTGAATTTTAAGGTGCAAATTGGAGTTGTTTCACAATGCTTGATAATTGCGATTCTACAAGTATTTAATATGATCAGTAATTGCAATTTTCTTTTCCTTATTAATAAACAAGTTGAATCATAGACATGATAAACATTGCCGTAGTCAATGCATATCATACAGTCCGGCACCTGACATATTACAACTGAAACAAAAAGAGGTCTGTAACATTTACAGCATTTTAAAAGTTTACAGCTACAAAATTAGTTCGCAAAAGCTCTGCTGCCTTAGTTACTGTGGCTATGTCTGTCCCGCTCCCAGGGCTGTTAGCAGCAGTGCTGTGCACAGACGAGGTGTAAGCTAGTGTTAGCGTTTCTTTTTGGAGAAAAAACGCTTTGATTTCAATGCAAAGGGGACTGCGATATGTAGTGCAAACTGTGTATTAATCTTTTCAGCCCATGGCACTGGTGCTACAGAGGTTGATAGTTTTTAAACACAATTGACAAAACCTCTAGCATTCATGTGTAGTTACAAACACCTCAGCTGCGGACGACACTATAATATAGTGCCACAGGCATTAATATGGTAAATCATCCATACAGAACAGGTACAGAATGTTTTTTTATGCATCGTGCTACTGCCCTGTAATATGTTTGACTCCCAACACATTGCTAGCTAGCTTAGCGTGCTAATTTACAGACCAGGTTTATCAGATTACTTACGCACTAGGTAGAGTAATCATACTGGTTGACAGGAACCATTATAAATCTGATTCATGTTGACTCATCTAACAAGTCCCCGTCGCTGATTTAAGCTGACAATGATTTAATAACTTTCATAGTGCAGGCAAGCTGATGCAGTCGGTGTAGATATTGCAGCTTGAGGGGCATCCCTGGTGGCTCAACTGTTAGAGTGCATACCACTTTAGCTTAAGGTCTGGGTTCGGATCCATCTGAGGTCCCTTTACAGCATGTCTTCCCCTCTCTCACCCATTCTCTCTGTCACTGTTCAATAAAAATGCTCCCAGAAAATATAAAAAAAATATTGCAGCTAGAAACGGCAGTATGAAGGGGCAGAATCGTGGCTCAAATGCTTTATGATCATAGAACCGAATCCCGCACCCTCCATGGTGAGTAGACGTTCCTACAGTCGCCTTTCTCTCACTCCGCCTCGCGCTATTAATTGTCTCACTGGTATGTCTCCGCAGGTGAGCTGAAATGTTGGTTGTGTTGTGTTACTGTAAACAACACATGTAGCACAATGCTTGCACACTGTCGCACTTTTGTCCACAATAAAAGTGCGACAGTTGTTGACGCACTTTTGCGACAACAACAAATGTTGTTTTTTTGGGGTGTTTTTTTTTATTGCCGTCATCGTAAGTCACCTTAAATGCAAAGTGATCCCATACAGCAGACCTATAAAGTGCTGCTGGTGCATCATCTAGCTCTGGCTCTTAACCAATCACCATACCCACACAATTCTCCTATTGCTATTGCTTCTGTTATTTACTACTGGTGGTTGGCTTTAGGTGCAGTAGCGCCACCTGCTGCTCTGGAGTGTACACGTGTCAATTATGAGAAAAAAGAGCAGCACATGAACCAAACGCAACACACACGAATTGAACCGAGACAGTCGAACCGAACAATTCAGACGGTTTAAAAAATGTTCCATCCCTAATATAGCCAGACATTTGTTATTTAGCTCGAGTTTGCTTGCTAGCAGCTAAGGTATGATTGGACCGTTCAGGGGAGGAATTTTGCGATTGGTCAATTCTGGTGGTTTGGAGTTGCCTGCATCCACCATTGTTGGCTGTCGTCGCGTTCTCCAGTCCGCCCTCACCTTTATAGCTTGGCCAAAGTTTTTTTTGGACATGGATATGATGCATAATATAGGATATGTTATATGATCCATTCTCGGGGGAAAATGTGTTTTTTTTTTTAAATCACCCCATGAAAATTGCAATATGTAGATAAATCAGTTTTATTTTTTTCCCATCCTTAGCGGTCAAGTTTATGTTTCAAAAAACATAATTTATGCACAAGAAAAACAGTTTAATCTTGGAACTGAATAGAAGTATCATAAAGTGGCTGTTACTGTAAAGAACAGACTTCTGTGTACCGATAGAATCCATTCTCATGCAAATATCTTAAGGTCAGAAGTAAAGGGCCCCTTTTAAAAATGACTAAAATAACGCCACTCCTTTGGAGCATTAATTCACCATCTTTTAGACAAGATATATCAAAAGCTGGAAACCGAGCATATCAGGCAGTTAAGTCATATATGATCAACTAAGCAGTTAGTCAGTCATACTGTGCCTACACTGGAATATGACCATGAGTACAGCCAGGTGAAATGCAGTTTTTTTCCAAAAGCTGTAGGCTGGAAGTTAATGCACACTCGTAAAAAAAAAACTCTCTCTAACTGTATGAAAAAGGCCTTCGGGATGCACAGCTGAACAGAATCAAGGGAGCCAGACTCTCTGGATTAGACTATAAGAATGAACAACTGGCCTACTTTCCCACTCATCCCACTTCCAATCTTTGTCACTGGTCTGTTACACAGCCTGGTGAACTAAGAGCATGGAGGGAGAGTAGCTGCCAGGAAGGCTCAGCCTAGCTTGCTGTAAGCTTTCAGGCTCCTGAATATTCACTACAAAACAAGAGGTCAGCATGTTTTGTGAGGCTGCCAAATATGGAAATCAGGACAAATAGCAGGTCTGATATGCATTTGAGATGGAATGGAATAAAGAGAGGACTGAGAGTTATGTTTCCTTTGGGTTTTTTTTTTTCATTTGATGTTCAGCAGCCATATTTGTCATTGTTTCTTGATTTTAGTGACTTGAGACAAATCTGTGCATCATCTCATTCTCCCAGGTCAAAGTATGCTCAGTTAATTGAATCAGGTCAACTGGACAAGATTAGCTGCCTAGTCTCAGAGTTTGGGACAACATGACCCGATGAAGCCATTTGGATAAGGGGCGAAACGTCTGTACAGTACTGTCTTAAGACATTTCTTGGATTTTACAAGCATAATGCCTACACATTGCTCATCATTTCTTTTTGACATAGGGACTCTTGCTTTACAGCTTAGTGGAGATCAGCTCAGCTTATTTGCCACGTTGGGGTAGTAAATCTAGCAACTTAGCCTACTTGCCCAATCACGGAAGTAAGTTTAAAATACTGAAACACGATGATGGAAAAGGTGTTAATGTTGCGATGTCTGTAGGCCACACACATGATGGCAGCCTGACTTTAGGGCATCCACATTAAGAACAGCCCATTAAACATCCAATTTACTGAAAGAAATTTGACAGGAGACAGGGTATGTAAGAAATCTAATAGGAGAACTCAAAACGTGACAGAGACAAGAAAAGAGAGCAAATGGTCCCTGAGGGAATACTACACACACGCACACACACACACACACACACACACAGAAAAATAGAGACAGTAAGGCAGCAAAACACAGCAAACAACAGCCATTGTCAATTAAAAACATGTCTGATAGGCGTCACGCCAGAGTGACCAGAGGTCAAGTAGCAGTCAAGGCGAGCGAAAGGTTGTGGTCTCTGTTGTTTCGGTCATCAGTCTTGCAGTGCACAGACCATGTGTTAGCTAGCTTTATCAATTCTTATTGGTGTAGTACAATCATGATATCAAGATGAAGCCAAAAAGGAGTACTATAGACAGTGTAAGGAAATACAAACGATACATTTACCATTTTATGGCTGATAGCGCAGGTACTACAGAGGTTGATAATTTCCAAGCGCCTGACAGTATTGCTAGCTAGCTCACCAAGCTAATTTTACAGATGGTATTGCTGATATAGGTTTGTTCGTCTTGATATGCACTGGTAGTGGTAATAATACTAGCTGGCAGGAATAACAACTGTTGTTTGGGTTACCTCATCTAACAGCCATACAATCGTTTGCTAGCCCTTGTTTGCCCGCTATATGTTTATCCATGTATGTCTGTTGATCTTGGAGATATTTAGTTGGAAGTGTGGTCTTCCACATTGTTTTACCCACAATCTTCTTGTGTTTATGGCTTCAGAAATGGGAAACACACAACTCCTCCCACCTAACTTCTAGGATACCTGGTGCCAGGTACTTTTACCAATCCCGTATGCACACTTTGTCACCATGTTGCTCAGAGCTCAAAGCTTGTTGTGCCTTCTGATTTGGTTGATAACAAATGGTCAATTGCCCTAAACTGTTATTTCAGTCCTAGCAAAAGCACTTACTTACAGGACATTTTCTGACTGTTTTATTGTCAAAATAAACAAAAAGTTTAGGAGGGCATTTTGGAGCTTATGCGTAAAGGGTTAAAGTAATTGGTATCTTTATGTGTGGAGGATATTGGTGCATGTGTATCAGCATGTGACCCCCATTTACAAATAGCTGCTTTAATTGATGGAAATAAAACCTGCCTCTGACATCACAGGTCACTGACTGGTTGGAGACACATGCTCTGTGACTACATCTCATGTTTGTCCCAGCACACTTCATACTTAAAGGAATAGGCCACCCCTAGATGAAATTTAGTCTCATACCATATTCCCCTGAGTTGGATAAGTGAGCAAAAGCGTTTTTCATTCAGCCCCGTGGTTGTCCTTATCCAGAAGTGCAGCATTAGCTTAGCTTAGCACTGATGGAGGTCCATCCATCAGTAGTTTGCGCTACAGAGGCTGTTAGACAAGTCAAACAATTTCTTGTCGGGTCTCGTCATAAAATGCGATAATTGCCATGTTGCTGAAGTGTTTGCGGGAGGTGATTTTAAATTGTGGCTCAAGTGCTTTAATCATAGAACGGAATCCCAAACCTTCCACTACAGAATAAGGCTGCTTTTCTTTTGCTATGAAATATCCCACTCCTTCGGTTATGCATAAGGCTGTTTATGAGCCGCTGAAATTGACGGTCCTACAGTCGCCTTTCTCCCACTCCTCCTCACGCTACTAATTGTCTCACAGGTATGTCTCCGCAGGTGAGCTGAAATGTTGGTTGAGTTATGTTACTGTAAACAACACATGTAGCAAATGCTTGCAAACTGTCACACTTTTCTCCACAACCTTTTTTTTATTGCCGTCATTGTCAATCACTCTAAATGCAAAGTGATCCCAAACAGCAGATCTATAAAGTGCTGCTGGTGCATCATCTAACTCTGGCTCTTTACAACTCACCATACCCACACAATTCTCCACAACAACAGACCCAATATTTCTTTCTGCTACACCAGGCTACACTGCTTCGCTTCTTCTGTTATTTACCACTGGTGGTTGGCCTTAGGCACAGTAGCACCACCTGCTGCTCTGAAGTGTACACGCATCACTTATGAGAAAAAGGAGCAGCGCGTAAACCGAACGGAACACACACGAATTGAACTGAGACAGGTGAACTGAACAATTTGGACGGTTTAAAAAAACACTCCATCCCTAAATATATAGATCCAGAAACGTAAATTCACTGTTATTCAACATAAGTATATTATTTAGAAAGTAATGGGGCCCAGATATTTAAACTTTTTACAGCTTTCTGAATGACTTGACTCTTAAATATAGTCCTTTTCATCAATTATAGTCCAAGCTAAAGACAATAATGATGCATTTGCTGAGTTTTGTAACAATTCTTGTACAGTAACGTTACCACAACAGTGGACTGAATCCCTTGTTAGCATCTAGAATCTCAGACTTTTGTCTGTAGTTCATGCTACCTCTGAGAAATAAAAATGGAAAATCTGATTTGATAAAGAAAAGACGAACTATTTTTGTATATTTTATAGTTAAATAAATGCAGTGCTTAAAAAAAATTATTAGACCACCTGTGTTTCAAAAACCTGTTAAAAACTAAAAATGTTTGTTATTAGACAAATTAAAACAACTAAAAAGTCCTTTTTTCCCACATACTGACCAACAAACAGACACTGCTACTAACTGTCTGGTGGAAAGATATTTAATAACACCCGCAATGGCTTTGTTCATCCGTCCCTGACTCATGTTGACTCATAAACCAACAGTCCCTGTCTGCACTTATTTAGCTGTTTTCCTCATACACATTGACTGATTCACAATTCGCAGAAAGAACATCAAGTGCATCCCAACCTGAAGCCTGTTTGAGCATGTATAGAGTAAACAGATAACGAGAAAAAAAATAAAATAAAGATGAAAAATAGAACAGAATTAAATAGTATAAAATAAAAATAAAATACGATAGGACATTAACAAACACCAAACACACATATCAATTAGTGTTCTGCCAAAACTGGTAGTGCAAAAAACATATGAGAGTGGCAGTAAGTGATAGGCTAATATTGTGTATGTTTAGTTACAACCCAGAACAGGAGACAGAGTGTATTAGATTCAAAAATCCCCCCACAACTTTTAAAGGCCCACACATACACACACGCACAGAGTCTACTTATTTTCTTCCTACCTGTACTGCTACTGTTGCACTATAATTTCCTTCGGGATAAATAAAGCTTTTGAATCTTGAATCTAGTTATTATTTTTGCTTTATTAGAGAGCAGTAGTAAATAGAAAATAATACAGGTCATAACTCATTGGATGTATTTCAATAACAGTACAGATTGTATTTGCTTACACTGCATACAGTAATATAAAATATCAAAATTAAACACATTTCATGCATCTATGGTCAGTGTTACAGTATTGCTATTAATTGGAAGGCCAAGTTATAATGCATGTTATAAAGACTGGCTAACACTGTAAAACCAGTTTACATAACTCAAAAAAATTGGTGAAACTGATTATAACAAAATTTTCTACTTTCAATTACTTAACGTATGTGTGTTATATTGACATTTTAGAAGTTGTCCAGGGATGGAAATCATTTAACATGCTTTTACTGTCAGGTTGTACAGTGTATGTTAAAGGACCTTTAGTTGCAGATGAGACTTATCTTAAATAATATTTGCTGTATTGGATTGGTGCAGTTCAGGATTTCATTGCTACTTCCACCACCTGATATTTTGCATTCTGGAGTATTTTATGCATCACATTGAGAGGTTAGGTAGATGTGTGTTATAAAGAGCAGGCTTTGAAGTGCTCTCTTCTCAAACATTTGAAATTTTGACTCTCTCCACTCATTCAAAAAAAACAACCAAAAGCTCATCTCTTCAAGGCTGTACAAAACCTAATTCACACCGCCAAAGCTGAACTGTCACAACATATTCTTGTATTTATCTGGGAATTAAAGGAATTATCTGGGCTCCAAGCCCAAGGGGTCGTTACACCATCATTCCCAGCACTACTGGTACTGGGAACCATATTGAATTCAAGAGATGTTTATTTTTATTAAAATAGTGCCAGTGACCTCAGTGTAAGGACATAATTAAATCCAAGGAATTATTTTTAAGGCACAAGTACCATGGTGGGAGGACCTATTGAAATTGATCAATCACTGATTGATCAGCCTCACATAGGACCATTTTCTTTTTTCTTAGGAAAAAAGCTTTTCATTTGATAAAGGTGTTTGTGGCCTCTTAGTTGTTCAGACCCAAACAAAATGATTTTTAACTTCCTGCTGAATAATATCTTCACATTGTGTGAATCTGCAGTGATGTTATGGTGTATGATATATGTATGCGCAACCAATCTGTCCACCAGCAGTAAGCGCCATAAGCAAAAACAGTGTGGCTTATAGCAATCCTTGAGTTCTGCTTAATTTCATGATATAGCCTATGCAATAATCTTTTCTTACTAAGAGTGTTTTTTGCAATATCAGGACAGAAGGGTCTGTGTACTTTTTTAAACTACCTAATGGTACACAGGCCATTTTTCTGCTTTTCTGTGATCACCTGATTCCTGTTTATTTTATGTTTAACTTGCATATTTGAACACAAACACCATTGAAACGGTGTAGCTGACAAAGTGGCCTATGAGTGTGTTAGTTCTTCCAAAGTAATATGTTCACTGTTGTTTGAGATGTGGAATATTGTCGTGCCAGCTGACGTCTGCAAACTGAATGGGTTGAATAAATGCTGTGAACTGTTGATGAATTTGTTCTTATCTCTTTCAATATTAGAAGGACTAGTAACTTTCGTTCTGTTCTTCTCTCCTCCTCCTCCTCCAGCTCTCCAATGTTACTGTGACCGCTGCAGCGCCAACTCCAGCTGCACCACAGACGGTGTTTGTTTTGTTGCCATGCGTAAATCAGGCAGCAGACTGACCACGGAGCAGCGCCAGTGTGTGCATGAAAATGAACTGATTCCACGAGACCGGCCCTTTATCTGTGCCCCGTCTGTCAAACACGACACTGGCATTTACCCCATGTGCTGTAACACGGACTACTGCAACAGAGAGCCCAACCTCGAAATCTTCCCTGGTAAACAAACACACACACACACACACACACACGCATACACAGACACAAACACACACATTTGTGTTGAGAACTTCATGAGGAACATAACAAATTAAAATACAAACAGAATGCATCAAATTCAGTGTGTATATGAACACGAATAAAAGTTAATCTGTTTGTTTCATTGAATATTTGCATCATATTCTGTATATTCTTTACGTTTTAGACAACATACCAACTTTTGAAAACAGGGTTGTGTACAGACAAGTGACCTTTGAAAGTAAAACATCAATTAATAAGTGGGAAGCAGGTGGACTGTATATTTAAGGCAATAATGCAGGGTCATCCTGGGCCTCTGACTTTTGAGGCAGGCTCTTTTACATTAATGTTTGAGATTATACGATTTGATGACCAAAAATATATATTTCACAATTATTTCTTCTTTCACTTGATTATGCCTACTACTACAATTAAAGAGAATATTTGTGTGTGTGTGTGTGTGTGTGTGTGTGTGTGTGTGTGTGTGTGTGTGTGTGTGTGTGTGTGTGTGTGTGTGTCTATCCTTTCTATCCACCAGTCCCCACAGTTAAGACTCCTCCTCTGGGCCCTGTGGCCCTCGCAGCTGTGATTGCTGGTCCAGTATGTGTGCTGTGCCTGCTGCTGGTTTTGGCATTCTATGTTTGCCACAGCCATAGGGGTCTAGGGGCCGGAGGTGCTGGAGCCCATCACCACCACCACCATCGGGTGCCCAACGAAGAGGACCCCTCCATCGACCACCCCTTCATCACTGTGGGAACAACGCTCAAGGACCTTATCTATGACATGACCACCTCAGGCTCTGGATCAGGTACAGCATTGCAGCACACACCGAGTGTGTGTGTGTGTGTATTCAGTCATGGTATGTTAGATTACTACTACATGCTGCTGGCTAGATGCTGTCTTTCCACTGCTGTTTCTCTGTTGTGCCATGTCTGCCAGGTGATCAGTTTTCTACCCAACAGCAGCGGGCTGGTTCTCTCTAGAGGTACACAATTAAAATAAAAAAAGTAAAAAAAAATAAAAAAAAAAGGCAAAAACAGCTTGATTCCTTGATCCCTGGCTCACCTTTAACATCAGGATTCAACCCCAAACTCCCCTCCAGTAAGTCTTTGCTTTTAAGCTAAGCTCCGGAGAGACTGATCTCTCTTGGAGAGAGGAAAAAAAAATAGCATATCAATTGATTTAATACATAAGCAGAATCCCAAATCACTGATTCCTACTCCCTTTCCAGTATATAGTGAGCTGCATGTAGTGGACTATATAGTAAACTCAACTCAAACACTACTCTCTGCCAGGTCAGTCACACTGAATCATGTCACATCCGTCAGACAGTTAATACGTGCATTAAGCCGGCTGTTAAATCACAATAATTAGAATATATTTTTGACAGAATTCTTCATTACAGTCTTATCACAAATTACATGTTGATAAAAATGAATTAAAAAAAAAATATATTAAAAATACATTTTGTTATGTGCATTTTTCACGCCAGTCTGCCAGCTTTTTCTGAAACCACACTGTGTGATGGTCAGTAATGTTGATCTAGTAACCACCGGCTGCTTTTTGTGATGCATTATGGGAAATATGGGGTGCACTATATAGAGCAAGAGGGCAACTGTGGCCCACTATCAATTTTTAATTGGCCCACGTCAAAATCTAAAAATATAATGGTTTATGGCCCACACATATCATAAGTATCCTTGTGCAAGATACTGAACCTCAAATTGCTCCTTATGCTGCGTTCATCGGTGTGTGAATGTGTTTCCATGTGTGGCAGGTGTCACCATGTAGGGTAGCCTCTGCCACCAGTGTATGAGTGAATGGGTAAATGAGTGCAGTCTGTAGTGTAAAAGCGCTTTGAGTGGTCACAAAGACTAGAAAAGTGCTATATAAATGCAGTCCATTTACCATTTACCATAATATTTGTGCTTAAGTGCTTAAAGTTTCTGTATTTATGCTATGGCCTTTGCTGTTGGATAGGTTGAACATCTTGTTAGGTGTCATTGATTTTCATCATCTCATTAATTATATGTATACATTTATAATATGTTATAAAAGCTTCTAAATATGTTTTTATTCAGCAGGATTACAGAAAATATATCCTGACCTCATTTTTAATGAAACCTCAGGGGTGATCTTCTTAAAGTTCTCTTCTACTGCAGTGTATTGTGGTAATACTATAACATTCTTCAGTTTTGTTCAAATTTGATCAAATTAGCTGAATGAACATTTAAGTGTAAACTGTCTATTAAAAATAATAAAGCAGATATATTATTGCAGGGTTTCTGATCTGAATGTTGACCAATCATCCTAATAAAAATATAGACAAAAACAAACAAAATTCAGTTTTTAAAAGAAGAAGCAGATTTGGTACTCTGCAGCTGCATACATCTTAAAGTACTGGCCAGATTCAGGCTGTGAAACTGCATAAACAAACACATTAGCACTGCACTGGCAAAAGCTGTTCTTTATGCTAGCCATGAATTAGCACCTCTCAGTGGAGTCTGCCACCTCCAACATACTGCCAAGACAATACTTGGATCCATTTTTTTCTATTTACACCATATTGCACAGCACTGTGTGTGCGTGCGTGCGTGTGTGTGTGTGTGTGTGTGTGTGTGGGCAGTTTAATTACTTTGCTGAGTCAGAATGTGTGTGAGCTGGCTGTTGAATTTCACTATCATTTCATTTCAGTTACAGTGTTACTACAATATTTATTCATTCAGTAATTTATTTGTTGCTTATTTAAAAGGTAACTGGCACATTTGTAAGATGAGCAAAGTTCTTGATACATAGATGCACAAACTGGAACGATTTCTAGTGAGCATGTCAAGTTTTTAAGAAGAAAAATGTGTGTTGGAACTGGTTAACCTGAGAGAAATGCACCACTCAGAAAAGCACTCAGATTGCAAGTTACAAAGTTAAAATGTGGAGCATATTCCCAGCAGAACGTCCGTGCTTTAATTCAGGTTGTTAATTTGATTAGCTGGAGTATTATGACATATTTGTGCCATTTCTTCAAGAAGAAGAAAAAGGCAATTTCAAATTAAGAGTGCTAGAAAGTGCTTTGGTTATATTATATAGTGACATGTCTATATAATATACTCTTATGTATAATATAACAGTCTGGTTATCTGATTATTGGGGAACTGACAAACAAAGTTATTTACAAACCCAAAGTCACACATTTTTTTTTTCCATTTTATTTTTTCCATTCATCAGTATTGATGGAATAGGCGGTAGCCATGGCTGTGATGCTTCACAAATTCCAATATGACACTTGGGTGTCACAATTCACTAGATTTTTGACCTATTATATGACATAATTAAAATGAAATATCTGGGTATAATAATTGATCATCAAAAATATACTTAGCAGCAAACTACTGAACAATACCTGTTGTGAGAGCATCCTGGAGTCTAAGGCGAGTGGCAGCATCCAAGTAAAGCAGTGACTTGAACTGTATGAATGGGAAATGTCAAGGTAATCCTTACCACCAGGATCTTTGTATCTTACCTTTAGCTTATAATTAGGGATGTCTGATATTGGCTTTTTTGCCGATATCCGATATGCAGATACTGTCCAACTCTCAATTTTCGATTCCGATATCAGCCGATACCGATGTCGACTTATGTGGGTTATTTTTCCTCAAAACTTATTTTAGGTAACATCTAACATCACATATCTCCTGTTGTGGAATTAACACAACATGCTTAATGTTTCTGTGATGTCCCACTGGATGCATTTTTGAATGCAACAAGAGTTTTGATCGTGGGACAAATACGTAGGGCTAGTTCTATAAAGGGTTTAGCGGTGACCAGAATGGTGTGTCGGGCAGAACACAATGAAGGGATGGGGATGCGTGTCTGGGCTTTGGATTCTGGTTTCCTCCAGCGGTTTATTTGCCCTCTTCTATGTGCATCTAAACAGTTCTGTAATAACAACAACATAATAATAAGGTAAGTAATGCAAAAAAAATAACATGCATAACCATACAAAATTTAAACAAGGGTATATCTGCTCACTTAACGCAACAACATAACAGTAACAAAGCTGTAACATGCATTCTTCCAATTACACAGAACGATGGTGAAGCCTACTGGTTAAACAGGGGACGCCGCTGGCGCACGCACACACACACTGACGGCTAATTAGCACAATACACTCGCATACACAACTCGGGAACAGTGCGCTATGATAGTCGGCGATCATAAACATATAAATTGCACCGAACAATAACATTGATATCACTCACGTTCATTCATTGACTTATGCCCATTCGACAGCGAGTTCAGGCAGCGAAACAGCAGCGCAGAGCTAAAGCGGCTCGCTCGCTCACATGTGGACCCAAGAACACACAGCAAATTTCCGGGGTAAAAGAGAAAGTCACAGCGTACACACGTCATCACACATTAACAAAGCGTGGACGGCAAGAGAGAAAGGAAAATAAACAGTGCAGGTGCAAGCCTTTTAACAAGTTTAATGTCCGAAGTAGACACTTGAAAATAATTCCAAACCACAGACATAACGTTAGTCAGACGCAGAGTGAACAAGTTTGTTACTATTGCAGCCACCCACGCTTGTTTGTATGCTTCTACACGCAGCTTGAAGAGGTCATCATCGATAAACGCTTCACGAGCCCATAGGCACTATTTGGGTGTAACGCAAGCATTTTATCAGTTTTATTATAGGCAAAAAAGCCCAATAACGATATTACATTTTTATGCTAATATCGTCCGATAATATCGGTGGGCCGATAATATCGGACATCCCTACTTATAATGTTTCTAAACTTCATTTTAAGTCATGAGAAGTGCAACATAAATACGCGGTATTATTATTCTCCTCAGAAAGTACCATAGTTTTCAGGATTATTATTTCCATTGGAAGACCATGGACACAGATGGAGAGAGCTTGGTGCACTTTGGGTTGTCAGTTATCAGACACTTCAGGAACAGTACTATAAGAGGGCTCTCTGTTATTATTGTAGAAGTAACACTTATGTTTCTGTAGCAGAAAAGTGTTCCGTTGTTACAATCCACAACTTTATGGAATGTTGACCTTTACCATGAAATGACTGCGGCAAAAACCAACGATCCGGTTTGGACTTGCTGTTTACGCTAGCCTGAAGCTTCGGTGCTACTAAATGTGAAAGCAGTAACAGTAATGTTACTGTAGCGCTTAGCAGTCCAGTGTTACTTAAACAGTAACAATGTCACTGTAGCAGAGAGTATTTTGGTGTTCCTGTTACAGAAACAAAAATGTTACCGTGGCAAAGAGTGCTCTGATGTTCCTAGAGCTGGAACAGTAAGGATACTTAAGCAGAGGGCTCTTTATCACGTTTGCTGTCATTTATGGTTGTTCTTACTTCAGTGCTCCCACTGTTGTGGGGACAGTTCATAAATCATAGGGCAGCTCAAGTCACAATATTTTGAAATATTTTGTCTAGGGTTTGGTTGCATTTCAAACTTTTATATGTTTCGATTTTTACTTTCCAAAAGATGCCCTGGTTACAGACCAACTGAGGCTGAAGAAAAAGGGTGGGGGGGAGAACGGAAAATAAATTAAATGTTCTAAACCTAAAATAACAATGTAAAGACCGAGAAGTTTGGAACCATTTTACAATTAAGATTTTATCTTTGTTATTATGGAGAGAATATGGTTCCAAGACTCTCTTCAGTTGGTTCACTCGTTGAAACAAAAGTGTTCAAATGTAGATGGTCAGGACAAGAAAAGCCCCTAGTTATTCTGATAAATTAAATCATGCTACATTTTACGCTACCACTTCCAACCTCCAGTGTTTACTATCTCTCTTTGTGCAAATTTGGCTCAGACGTTGGGGGTAGAGTATCCTAGGGTACATCTTAGATTTTTCATAGAATTCTGCAAGCTGTGTAGGATAGAGATAGATACGTTACTTTTAATGCATGTAGTCGTCATTATGGTGAAGTGAAGACCACACAGCTCTCTTTCTCTGTACTTTGGTTTTGCTTTCTTTTCTTTTTCTTACAGTTAGATTGCAGTTCCTACACTAATTTCAGGCTACTCAATATCATATGATGTGTTATCAGTGAATTGTTTTGTGATTATTAACTCCTGTTATCTTTCTATATAGACGGTTCAAACCTTTTATTTCAAATATTTTTTATATTTTAATGTAACTTTTACTTTACTACAGTAACCTGACTTTTTCAAGCAATGCTGATGCAGTCATATAAGGTTTATTCACTTCAGATTTCCACCTCCTCCATGTCCCACTGGAGGTAACTTTGACAATGTCTGTAAACATTTTTCATGGACCTCCCATCCAGCTTTGCCTTTCTGTCCCCTAGTCCCTCCTTACACCTTCCTCTTTGTAGAGGATCCCCACCTTGCCTGTTTTTAAAATGTTTGATTTTTCCTGGTCTCTCTCCAGGCCTGCCACTGCTGGTCCAGAGGACTATTGCCAGGACCATCATCCTCCAAGAAAGCATTGGGAAGGGGCGTTTCGGGGAAGTGTGGCGGGGTAAATGGCGTGGTGAGGAAGTAGCTGTGAAGATTTTCTCCTCCCGTGAGGAACGCTCCTGGTTCCGCGAGGCTGAGATCTACCAAACCGTGATGCTGCGACACGAGAACATCCTGGGCTTCATCGCTGCCGACAACAAAGGTAAGAAACCTTTTGCCTGATTTACATAGCGCTGGCGGCAGAGCGGAGAGTCCATATCAGCAAAAATTTAGTGAAAGTGAAATGAAATGAAAAAAAAAGTGAATGATGAGAGATTACACAGTAGTAATGGAAGTGTATAAGTTTCACAGCCTGTAAATGATATGTTGATCAGGCTGAGCTGTGTGGGTTGCTTGAATTCACAGTGAACCCTGAGCTGTCACAACACAACACAAAGCTGCTCTTCTAGAGGTGAAGTCAGTGCAGGCGAGACTGGCTGCTAGACAGTGTGGGGGAGTAACGGTTCACAGTGAAGGACGAGCACACATTAGTACACAGTCTAGCAGCATGATGCCTAGTCGCAGTTTGACTGATCTGTACTGGGAATGTAGAATATCATGTAGTTGTGGTGCCGCTGTCTCATTTTTGTCATGTGTATGCAGCTACATTAGACCTCTGCAACTTGTTTAGATAAGAATAAAATTTCAATACCATGTGGAAAAGGCACCCAACTTCTTCTTCACCACAAATAAACGCAAACTCATGCACAGATTGATGGCTATAGTCAATTGATTTCAGTCACAGACAAACTTGCATTAATCTATAAATGTAACACTGTTCATTTAAATAATAGTGGTTTTAGTTTTACAATGTCCCATCATTATGCCCTTTGAGACAGGTCCTCCATCAAAAATTACAATATAGGACATTTGTAGAAAAATACGACTCATATTTACATTTTAGACATTACCCTGCTGTCATCTTGTTGATGTAGTAATAATGATTGATGATGATGCAAGGTTTTCTTAGTGGCTGTCACAGTTGTGGTCATGGAAATGGGTTGAGCAAATGGAACACTTTCACCCAGGAGAACCGGTTGCATATCCCATGTGAAAACACAATTAAACAATTGTGTTTTTATGGAACTTCTGTGACTCATTTTATGTTATTTTGAGAATGCTGCATTCTGTGACACGAGGTGTACATGGCTCATGGGTCATTTTTACAAACACACGAGTCATTATGGATGGTATTGACAAGATGTTATGATTGAGATCTTGTTGTGCCCCATTACATGCCCTTATTTCTCATAAAATAAACCTCAGAACTTGTGTAGTTCCTCTTCCAAACAAAATGATGGGAATTCTGAAAATAATTGACTGTTTATTAACATGTTAGCTTAAAGCAATACATTACACTGCCATATTCTGACAAAAGTATGCAACTTTGTTTATTTGTACTAAATCAGTTGATGGAAACATCCGTAATTAGTATTTCATAAATGCAAAGTTTTCTTCCAAATTGTATTCAAATTTAATAGAAACATGGCTAGTGTGGATGGGGAAAAGAACACTGTCTAAAATAGGAAGTTCATGGCTGGCCTATAGCAACTATCAGACTGCCATGACCTAACATGGAATCGGTCAGGTTATAATAATATTAAAAATAATGATAATAATAATAATTGTACGAATACTGCATTTCATTTTTTACACAACATTTCTCAAAGTGATGAAGAGTTTTCATTTTCCTGTATGTGCGTGTAGATAATGGGACGTGGACTCAGCTGTGGTTGGTGTCCGACTATCATGAACATGGCTCCCTCTTCGACTACCTGAACCGCTACACCGTCACTGTGGAGGGCATGATCAAACTTTCCTTGTCCACAGCCAGTGGCCTCGCCCACCTCCATATGGAGATAGTGGGAACACAAGGTGAGAGACACACACACACACACACACACACACACACACACACACGACATATAATACTCCATGTCCTCCTAGCATTTGTTTTCCGAACATGCAAAAACTACATTTATTATTTACAATTCCAAGTACTACAAATTTGTTTCTCTCTTCAAGTTTTTTTTCCAGATGTTCTTGCACTGATTAATTAATCCAAAGTTAAAATCTGAAGTATATGGTATCATTTAAACAGTGTTAAGGACTGGTCAGAGCAATGGCCCAGAAGAATACAATAAGTTACATAATGTGTTAAGAAATTAGTAATGTGATGGTAAATGAAGGAAAAGTCACTTAAAACCTATGAAAAAACCTTTGGGTGCACCTAAATGACATTTGTTATAAAATCCTGAAAAATGTTGTCGCCAGTTATCACAACTTATTCTTATTCTTATTATGTTTCTTATTTTAGCTTGTTGTGGAGTGTTTTAACCTGTCCTGTGTGATTTTAAGTCTTGGAAAAGCTGAAGACAAATTTCAACCATGGTGGACAATTAAATCATCTATCTGTCTGTTTACTGGCTTCTATTAAATATATGAATCTTTGTGTCCAGGGAAGCCCGCTATTGCCCACAGAGACCTGAAGTCAAAGAACATTCTGGTAAAGAAGAATGGGACCTGCTGCATCGCTGATCTTGGTTTAGCTGTCCGTCACGACTCCGCCACAGACACCATTGACATTGCTCCTAACCACAGAGTGGGAACTAAAAGGTAAGGGCCTGAACCTGGTTGACGATGCTTTTAGTCTGCTTCTCTACCAACTGTGAGACTGTAAGGAGGGACCAGGATTTCTCTGCCTTGACCATTTTGTGTTGAAGAAAACAAGAACAACATTTTGCTCTGTTTCAATTCCAGCGTTTATCAGCACTTCATCAGTCATCCTGGTTGATCAATTGTCTTTACAGTAGAATACCAGGACACTCAGGACATCCTGGACCTCTGCTAGCTTTCCAAACACTCTCCGGTGGCAACCACAATGCAGCCTTGAGTCTGGCTTTTATCTTGTTAAACCTTAAGGACATAAAAATACAGGGTCAACAAAGCCAGTAAAACTTGTGGTGGAGCCAGATTGTGCAAATGCTACTGTTCCAGTTAGCACACAGGGCTATAGACCAATTTGGAGTCGATGTCATGGTTACATCATGCGCAGACTGGTGGCAGAAACTTTAACAAAAAAATTGTGATCTATGAAAACAATTACATAACCAGAGGGAAGAAAGGGGGTTAAAAATATCTGACTGTGCCTTTGGATGTTTACACGAAAATAGTAAATTTAGAAAAATCTTCAAATTTACATTGATTACTTTGTGAAGGATGAAAATTCATTTTGAAATTCACCAGTGTTTTATTATTAAATACATATATGATCATTTAGGGTTATTGTTGACATCAAATCCCTGCTCTAATTCAGCCAATCATCACAGGCTGCAGTGTCACTGCTGTGTGTATGTATGAAATGAGCTTGAGCTAGAAATTAGGATGATTGACCGTTTAATTTATAAGACATCTCTGACAAAGTAGTCTATATGAATGTTTACCAGGTTTTTTTTTTTTTTTTTTGCTGCTTCCTTTTTGTTCATCCAAAAGTGCAGTCAGACATTGCTGCCCCTTAAACTCTCCTGGTTACCTGTTTCCGGATATTTTTCACAGTTAGTAGTTAATAGTTGTTTCCTTCTGAGGTTCTGCTGACAAAACGTTAAATTTATCAGGTGTAGTAGCCGTATCTCTGTCTGTCTCTCTGTTGGTTTAGAACATTAGTTGGTTAAGGTCAATACGAGAAAAGCAGTCTAAGTCAGATTTTGCAGCTATTCCTGGGGATTCTGTGTTTAGAGATATGTTGGGGATGATTATAAGTGTACAGCATTTATGTTTAATATCTTAAACGGCTGCACCATTAAGTGTTGGGAATAATGGTGTTGTACTATGCTAAAAAAAGAAGCACCAATAACAATGTGCATATCAATGCCGTGGCACAATTTGTTATTGGTAACTTGTGGATCATGACTTGGCTATCAATATGTTAATAATTATTAATTATGAAAAATTATATGACTTGATTTACTCTAATTCACCTCACATAAAGTGGGTTTGGGCCTCTGTAGGACAAAGGAACATGTGCTGACTATGAGCTGCACGCAGTGAGAAGTGATGAGATTGAGATTGTCATATGATGTGCCGGGTCAGACTACTTGAGTTAAGGAAATAGAGTTGAATTACATGTACGACTGAATATCTGTGCAAGGCAAGTCTGACATTAAACACCAGAACATTACCATATAGTCCACAATGAGGATCTAGCAGGAAGCTTCATAAGGAAGGTGTGGTGAGCTGGAGGAGTCGAAAGAGTCCATTGCTTAGTTCCCAGAGTGCTGGAGGAGTTGGCATGTGGATTCTTTATTGTCACTATATGCCGATAGGCCACAAGCAGCAGAATCAGGAAGCAGGAGAGAGGCCTTGGCCAGGCCAGGCTAGGCCTGGTTTCTGTGCCTTGTTTGAGCTGCAAAACCTGTGTCCCTGCAGGGCCAGATGGAAAGGGACTGGCGTTCAGCCTCTTCCATAGAGGGTCCAGAGAGAGAGAGAGAGAGAGTGAGAGAGAGAGAGAGAGTGAGAGAGAGAGTGAGAGAGAGAGTGAGAGAGAGAGTGAGAGAGAGAGAGTGAGAGAGAGAGAGAGAGAGAGAGAGAAAGAGAGAGAGAGAGAGAGAGAGAGAGAGATTTTATGTACAAGGGACCCCCTGCTGTGTCAGAGGTCTCTTGGCCAATCACACCTCTGGCTTGCAGAGGTGGGGGGTGTATTTTACATTCCTCTGGCTTGCAGAGGTCTGGGGTGCCTTCTGGGGAACAAAGAAATCATATTTGGGAACAATACGTAAAAATGCTGCTGCTTTTCTGGTCAGTCCAAATGCACGAATGAACGCATATTCACTTGTGACCCATTGTGCATTTTCCAAAATACATTGGTGCCAGTTAAAGGCAAGCAACAATTGAGTTTGTCTCAAATAGTAAGAATTATATTGTCATTTTTATTTTCTTCTCTTAACAACAAGTAATAGTTTAGTCAATATCTACATTATAATATTATCTTTCAAGACTAGCAGAGATTGCCATCATCTTCAAAGTGACACGACATTTGCTTTAATTTGCGGGTATCTGCATTATACCATGCCGCTAACTTCCTGTTTTTTAGAGGCTTCTTCTTCAGAGGGGTAACAGAGTCAAGTGTTGTTCAAAGAGACTCTGCTATGCTATCAGCAACATGATCAATGTTAGGAACTGATATTGGAAGAGGAGTCCACTATTGTGTTAAAACATGTTTAATGCCAGCTGTACAATTTCCTTAAATTTAGCTACAGCACTGTCAGATAGACATCTAATGATCAAGTTTTTACTTGATGATGTATAGTCCAGTAATAGTACTTCAGTTATTATTTAGTAATGATCTGATAAAAGAGAATTCTGTGGAGTAACTCTTAAATGTTCATCTTCAATACCATAAGCAAGAACAAGGTCCAGGGTATGGTTTAAACATTATGAACACACCGAGTGAAACCAATAGTCTAGTAATGAGATAAAAGTTGTACTAAGGCTGTCACATGAATATGAAAATCACCTACAATAATTACTTTATCTGATTTAAGGACTAGACTTGAAAAAAACTCAGAGAATTCAGATACACTACAACTAAACTACAACTGCCTGTGATGTTTTCGAAGTTGGACTGGAGGCAATACGCTTATTGTAGTTTCAAAAAATGTTAATGGGAAAGGTGCCTGGCCAGTTACTAAATGTGCACCAACATTTGCCTTTCTGCTTCATGCTACCTGGCAGACATATTCTGTATGGCTTCCATCACAGTCTTGATAAACCATAGCCAAACTGCGTAACTGCTATATTTCCATCATTTGAATGACACTATGTTCTATCCTTACATGTTGAGGAGCAACTGAAGTAACATCAATATGGGATATAAAATCTTTAACGTCTAGTTGCTTTGTATAGAGTATTTATTGAGCAACAAAAAAGTGCATTGTTGTCAGGGTTTCTGCCAGATTTGCATCTTGAGATCAAGGATGATGAAAAAACATTTTGGGATATTAACTGCTTAATTCATGCAATCTGGGAAATAACAAGATTTCAATACATTGTGTCCTTGGCAACATGCTGTGCCTCTCCTCATCACTGGTTCATAGGTCCACCAGCTCAGAAGGCAGTTTCTGACCTTTTGCCATATAGCACCACCTCCTTAAAGCTCTCACGAAAACAGACCAAATATCTAGGGCCAGTCCACAGATAATTTTCTCACATCTTAGATTTTTTTCCTGCATGGTTCTGGATGGATGCTAGAAAAAGTGAGTAAAGAACCCTGCATGTGTAATTCAGTTAGCAAACCCTTACCTAGTGCTGCCCCTTGTCTGACACGGACCTAGCCAAAACCCTGGTACCCTGGTAAAAGATGTAGATATCATCACATGAAATGACCTGTATTGGGGTTAAAGATTTTGGAAGTTTTAATCAATGCTTTCCTGCTGAAACATTCATCTCCACTGTGTTTCTGGTCATCTTTTAAAAAGTATGTTCTCAATCATCTGGAAATTATAGTTCATTACTGCATGGATGATTAATCCTTCCTAACCATATGTGATTATTTCAGCAACACATCACAAGACATCATTTGCTGTTATGGTAGAAAAATGACTACATAACCACTGGATGATCTTCTTGCTAGGTACATGGCTCCTGAGGTCCTAGACGACTCTATAAACATGAAACACTTTGAGTCTTTCAAACGCGCTGACATCTATGCCATGGGTCTGGTCTTCTGGGAGATTGCCAGCCGCTGCTCTATGGGAGGTGAGGATCAACAGGGAGGGGTTGAATCATTGGCTGAATTATGGAAGGAGCAATGGATGATACAGTTGATTATGGGATTATTGATTTTTATAGACATATGGACATTGCATCACCAGACAGACTGCATGCTTCAAGTATTTATCAAAAATTTCAGTGTAAAGTCACATCATTCTTATCGGACATTCTTTTGTCAGGCATCCATGAGGACTACCAGTTGCCCTACTACGACCTGGTGCAGTCAGATCCATCAGTGGAGGAGATGAGGAAGGTGGTTTGTGAGCAGAAGCTTCGACCTAACATTCCCAACCGCTGGCAGAGCTGTGAGGTAGGACTCTTTTCACATTTTTCATATTTATTTCCCATATCAGTGAAGACTCTGGGCTTGGGTAACACACATGGATCTGTTTTACACTCATCGCCGTCTTTCATTTTAAAATTAGCCATATTGGTTTTGAAATCTTGGAACAGACTATATTTGGACTGGGGAGGCAGGAAGGGTGGGCGTATGGGTAGATCTGATGGCTATTCCAGCTACAGCATTAATAAAGACCCTTTTAAGTGAGAAAGGACACTGCACATCAATTAACAGCAGCACTGGGCTCTGAGTGTGCAAAATTCAGCTACAGTCTTATTTTTATCTACAGTCCCAAGCAGACTACTGGCTTATACAATCGAAACAGTCACTCAAATGCATAGAAAACATTAAGCTCATTACATGACCACGTCCTTCAAAGTGTCCACATGTACCAAAAACACAAAACAGTGTCGTTAAAGAAACTATGTTCAATTCCCTTTTTTGGCATACTGATAACCACAAATTAGGATGTGCTGTTAGCATGTTTTAAACGCTAACATTAGTTATCCACCAATGCTAACACCTGCTAGATTGCTTGGTTAGCAGGGCACATTAATAATTTATGTAGAGGTGAACTCGCATTAACTGTGATGCGATTATTTGTTAGCAAAATAAATAAAATGTTTGTTACTGACAAAACTGAACATCGGCTCAACAAGACATTACAAAGCCAGATAAACTTTCACCAAGTAAAAAAAATGTAAGAGGGTCAAAGTTCTAAGACAAAAATGGACAAAAACAAGAGCATAAACAAGATCTAGGCTGTTTGGATGTTCGCAGTGCTGTGGATAATCCTTGTTTCGCTTCTCCTGATGACATTTGGCAGTGTTAGATACCTGTCAAATGAAAGGTAGCCACACCCCAAATAATATGATTCTTTATCATTTATTTTCGTCTAAATTGGCCGATATTTACACAATATACACCATATTATCTCGAAGATGATTTTATACTAGTGTTTGACACCATAGTAATTCCCCGAAAGGAATTCTGAGGTAATAAATAAAGTGAGAAGTTGTCTCATTTTGTATTAAAAATAGACAGGACTAAAATGCTTCTGCAATGGCCATCAGCATCCTCTGCTGGAAATTTTGGTACAGTGCTGGCTTAAGACAATTCAGGGTTTGCCCCACTGCTCAGACATGAAGGTTGCCACCTGAGTTAGACATGTTTCAGACTTCTATTTCAGTAAGGCAAGAGAATATGCATAAGAATGAAAGGAATACTGCATGTCTGGCGTTCTTCATCTGCAATAATGATGTACCAAATGACAAGTTGTTTTTTTTTGTATGAAAATAGGAATTGTGGTTGCAAAATTCACAACGAGGTACAAAAACAGCCAATTTCACACAGACAGGAGTCAGTTTCTCATTAGATCAAAAGTGGAAATCAAACTTCACTTAAATTCTGGGCGGTTTGAATGATTAAACTGGGGATGAACTACATTTGTTCAATTGTATTGATTGATGTCAGTCGAAAACAGATTACATATTTTTGCACTTCTGAAGTAACCTGTTTTGAAAAACATTAGCACTCTGTGTTCTCTGTGAAGAGCTTGTGTAGGCTATTGAGGTGAAATGTACTGTATATCAGTTGATTATTTTGAGGTAATGGCTAAAAGCCCAGCACACATATACAAGCACAATGCTGTGGATGAAGTGTGGAAAGTATTTATTTATTGATTTTTTTGCGTAGCACCTCAATAAAGTTTCCAAGCAAACTGCAACTTATCGTACAAGGTGGAGTTAAACCACTGCAGGCCAGAGATCAGAGAAAATCATCATAAGCTTGATCATTTTTCATTGCCAAAGTCTCTTCAAGAGTAGCCACAAATTTTAGATTAACTTTCCACAGGTTTTAAAAAATGGACAGCTGATTAAAAATACAAAGTTCAAACTATTTATATAGCAGTATACAAGTAATAATAACAATAATTAGAATAACAACAAAATTATAATAATAATGGCATTTACTTCTAGAGTGCTTTTCAGGATGCTAAGAAACACAAATTAGTCATGACAATTAAAAAACAGTCTTAGAAAAAAGTGGTTTGAGCAACACAAGGATCCAAGATAACTAAAAGCAGTCACCCATCAACAGCCATTCAGAATAAGTGAGTTTTTTGAAGGTGTGCATGTCAGTCTGTTGTGATTTGACAGGGAGTTCCAGAGTGTGGGAGCAGTTACGGAAAATGATTTGTCTCCATAGGTCCATTGCTTGGTTAGCGGTGGTGTGTGGTGGTGGGGCAGGTCATATAGATAGGAAAGGGTGTGGTGATGGAGGGCTTTGTCGGCCAGGAAGAAAACTATTAAGTGGAAGCGTTGTTTGATGGGGAACCAGTGGAGGTTTTAGTGGACTGGGGTGATGTGGTCTGGTTAGCGGGTGTTAGGTAAGCAGATGGACAGCAAGACTTTAGGTTTGAGGAGTGGGGAAGAGTGTGATTGACCAAGACAAGCTATATTTTTGATATGGGAAAATGGTGGATTTGGTTACTCCTAGTGTGTTGGGAGGAGATCACAGAGGATTTGTTCAGGTTGAGGGAGACAATGTGGGTAGTTTTGGTAAGGGATTCAGGCCCAATGATTATTACATCTGATTTGTCATAGTTAAATTGAAGGTAGCTGGCTTGCATTCATGATTTTATTTTTGTGAGGCAGTTGGTCAGCGTAGAGGGACAAACACTGGAAGTGGTTTTGGTGGAGATGTAAAGCTGGATGTGGTCAGCATAGCAGTGAAAACAGAGGCCATGGTGACGTGTGATGTTGTGAAGGCAGAGAATATAGAGGATGGACAGAAGGGGAACAATCAGAGAATCCTTGGGGGCGCCTTGGGAGAGAGGAGCTGTGGAGGAGGTGCAGTTATTGATGTTGATCGCTGTCTATTTGTGAGATATGTTTTTATCCAAATTGGTGCCAGTGATGTGAAAAGTTGATTCCAGGCAGGATAGAAGGATGATGTAGTTAACGGTCTCAAAAGTGTCAGTGAGGTCAAGGAGGATGAATATGCTGACATTTACCCTATATCAGACATCTTATATTAACCAAAGAAATCCAAGTAGAAGTTTAACTTTGAGTCCTCGAACAGCACTCATACTGTCAAGCCTGTATCTATGTTTGAAAGGGACTCGTAGATGCATGCCATAATAATATCAACTTTCACGTGTTTAAAAAAAATATATATATATGTTGGTGAAGTAGACATAACCTGCCTTTTAAATTATCTGTCTAGATCAAAAAATATATATTTAATACTTTAATTAACTAATTAAAATTTACTAATTAAAACGTGTATGTTATGACAATTTCTGTTCGTGTTTTCCAGTCACACGTAGGTATATTGCAAAAAGCAGGAGGAATAGATTGTTCTGTTCTGAAGAAGAGATATGATATCTGCCACTGGCTTTAGACATTACTTGTGCCAAAGGATAAAACACTGTTTGATGTGTTAACAATACCAGATGAGTGACCTTTGTTTGTCATTGATTCCATTCACCCTCTTTACATTAGCAGTGCTGGTGAGAAGCAATATGGATGCTTTAATCTAAATGAGCTGATTGGATTCTGGAAAGAGAAATGTGGATTTCCTAGTTTACACCTTGAAAACCACCATTTCCACAGGTGTTAAATGTTTATGACAAATAATACTGTGTGACGGTCCAATCAGCTCCTGCTCTGGTCCACACACACACACACACACACACACACACACACACACACACACACACACACACACACACACACACACACAC
>JAOWBC010013346.1:0-21438 GCA_028566105.1 Hypoplectrus providencianus
CACACACACACACACACACACACACACACACACACACACACACACACACACACACACACACACACACACACACCCACGCACACACACACACACACACACACACACAGATTTGTTCTTTCTCTCGCAACCTCTAGTTGTGAGATCAATGCCTCCCCCAGGTAGGCCGACTCTCAGTTATTCTGCCACACAGTGTGGGAGAGTTAAAAGGCAGACCAGTGGCATATTGAGTCAAATTTTATGTGCATCTCAATGCTCCTTGCATGTTTTCGGTATTTTCAAATCACTAAATGGGAGTCAGACTAGAAGCTATCTCTTATCCTGCAAAGATCTAAGGAGAGGGTTCAGTGCTGTTCTTTGGGAATGAAAATAACAGAGATTTAGACAAGAGGGGCTGTAAAATGAAGATGACCAGTTTGCCTTGGAGCTATCCACTGAAACTATTTTAACTCAAATGCAAATTCATCTTAAAAAATAAATAAACATTGAATACCGGATAACTTCCAGAGACTCTGTAATTGTGGGATTTTTACTGAATCTCATGTTTTTAAGTTGACAAACTGGGCAGAGCTGGTATAATAAGTCCTGAATTGCATCAAATTCCACCCTTTAGTTGACCACATGCTGGGTTAACTGTATGGTGCTGCTCATAGCCATGTCATTAGAGACATACAACACAGCATTAGAAGCTGGATACAGCAAAACACCACCAGTGTTTGGGTGTGTGCTTCTGTTTGGCACAAATGTGTTTGTATTAGCAAAGAGAAAGAACAAATGGAAGAAGATAAGCGAGACGAATCAGGGCTTTGGGTGATACTCCAGAAAAAAGCATTAGTGTTAACAAAATGTATTTAACCATAATTCACAAAAACTTCTGTGCAGGAACTGGATTCCCAGAAAAGCTCCTGCTCCACAACATTACCTCAGGTCTGAAACTGTTACTGTTAAGAATTACCATGAAATCAGCTACTTATGCACCCACAAACTTAATCTTCCAACTTGTCTCTTTTATTTTGAATTGTTGGGATATCTTGATATGTTGGGTTGGTTTAGAAGTTGTGCATGTGCAAAAATGTTAATTGTTTCTCCCTTTTGACATGCCAAATTTAGAGCTAACATAATCATCACCGTAATCAATATTCTATAATTAGTATAATGTGTTTTGGCAGCTTTGAGCTCATTGTTGGAGGGAGTATTGCAACTATACTGTTTTGGTTCACTCCCACTGATCTCAAAGCAGTTACCAGCCACAGCAATGGAAGGAGTGACAAATCTCTAAAATTACACTGCACATTCCCTGTCAACAACTCCTCCTCCCCTTATGACCACAGAAGAAGTTTACCGCTAATAGGAACCCACAGAAGCATGTCCTAAATTAGCAGCCCTTCTGGTGGCAGGAGACCACCACAACCTCACACCTACATCTAATGGTTACTGTTTTTAACATGCCGAACTCTGTGAAACAGTTTGGTGTGGTTCATGAATGCCATAGTTTGGGTTAAAACAACTTTGTGAACACAAGCTGCATGTTGGATGTTATTTAACTTCAGGGGCCTAAGTTCATCATGTTAGGCAAATAATGTAAGTTAAGTATGTTGACTTTATACTTCACATTGGACGTGAACACTTTGTCCCATGTGTTTGTTTGACCTATCCATCCCTCCTCCTCACACTGACTTTGTCACTCTTTATACCATGCCACCTTCTTCTTTCTCGGGTAAAAGTGACTATGGCCACTAGAGGCTTTGGCCTAACAATAATGTAAATATGGGTGGTAACAAGCTGTTCCGTCTGTTTGGTAGGGAGTGTCCTACCAAACAGACGGAACATTTGTGACAATTGGGCAAACAAAATAAAGTGCCTAACAGTCAGGTATCTCAGTGGAGATGGTAGAGGCCAAACAGAGAGCTAAAAGGAGAGTATTAATGGACTTACAAACCCTAGGTGGGCAAAACATGATTCTGAATAAATGCTTGTGTTGCTTTGTGTCCTGTTTAAATGAGCCAATGTAATCTCAGAAGGCCTTGAGCTGACAATGATGTGTTGACAACTTGCTTGGAGGTTTAAACAAATTATCCATAGTCAGTCTTTTGACAGTAAGCCTTGCTTTCTTATCCTCCTCTCTGCACTTCCTGACCCACCTGTAGTTTGAACATGATGTAAACACAAGTACCCACCTTGCATCTGGTTGAATTCAGTTTTCTGTTCAATGTCAGCTTTAAAAGTTAAAAGCCTTCCACCCTCCAGTGCTCACACACTGGTGGTTATGCAGGACCTGAGGTATTATTTCACTTAGTTCTTTCAGCAAAGCACAGAGCATTTATCAATCTCAGTTTCACTTCACACCCACACACTTTCACTCTGGCACAGTTGTGTTCTTTTGCCGGTAATGCTGTGTGTAGACGTGTGTGTGCCTTTGTGTATTTATACCTACGTAGTGACAATATTGTTTTATTACCAGGAGGGCAAGGTGCCTAATTTCCCTTGAACAAGGTCATATCCTGTCTAGCGAGAAACAGGAAACAAAGGCCATGCTCGTCAGGAGGAGACCTGGATCCCACTGCTGCAAATCACGGATGTCATGCCTTCTAAGTAGAGCTGGTCCCCGTCCTCTCTTTAGCACTCGCGAGTGTACACATGCTTGAATGCATAATGCAAGCCAAGTCGAGATCTAACTCTCAGCCATGCTGTTTTGCCTCGCTGTGACAGATAAATCCGAGTTGTGGTTTTGTGCGTCTGTGTGTGCATGCAGCGCCCACGGCACCTGTCAATCACCCCTGTCGTTTTTGAATGAGCTTCACTGGGAGATGAGGGCCTATTTGATTTGATCGCTGAGGGGAAGCATACGGCCTGTATCACTGTATCACACACACAGAGGGAAGAGAAAGTTGCTATTCCTGCAATATGTCAGATCCTCTTGGATGCACACACACCGGCAGCATGCATAAAGACGAACAAAGACCCAGGCAGACACAAAGACACAGACACGTATGCGCACATGTGCAGGAGCTCTGCACAGTTACTGGATCTTTTCTATTGCAGCTGTGCTCCAGTGTGTTTAAATGAACACTCTCGATCCTCATCACTTAAGCAAAGAGAAAGAGAGAGATCAGCCATAAGAAAAGAAAGATATGATAGCTACCAGCTGAAAGCATGGAGTTGAGCATGTGGCCAGGGTAGGGGAAGGAAAGGGGGACAGCAGTGTGATGAAGAGAGGCAGAGTGACAGACAGAGGGAGGGTGTCTAGTCAGAGGGCTGTGGGCTTGTCTCCTGCTGTACAAAATAGTGCAGAGTGTGGGGTAGCTTTGGCCCGCTAACCTTGGAGTGCTAGTAATTGGCACTTAGCATTAAATAGACCCTCTCCCTCTGGGATAATAATACTCATGAAAAAAGGAAAAGCAGAGGGCTTTGACGAAATAAAAGATTTCATCACATGCAAATATCAGCTGCAGAGAAATGTATCTCAAAAATATATATCACTATATCGACATAACAGGATTGGTAACTTGAGGAAGCAAGATTTGTTATATTTGCATTACAAGATTGTTAGCCCAGCTTTTTATGTCAAGATAAGAAGCTAACAATCTATAAAAGTATCACTATTCTGAGTTAACAAAAGGTCTTTTCTTTTTATTACTTATCATTTTTGGGTCAAATTATTATGCATTCAAATAGCCCATATCAATGTGACAGTCACTTAGTCATGTATATCCCTCTGCTACTTTATTCTATGTTTTGTTTTCAAAATAAGGTTTTAAAAGAATTTAACACCTTTACAAAATACATATTGAAATTAGATTCAATGAATTTAGTAAACATTAAAGATAAACATGTTACCTGTGTCCCTCATAAAAAACAAATAAACTGCAGTATATTTCATTGTATCTATTTAAATATATATTCCAAACTTAAGTCACATTTTATTTGCATTGGAACTTAATATTCTGGATACAGCAAGTCAAAGAAATATATCAGTCACAGTCAAGAATTGTGTCACAATGTGTCCAAATACCTATACCACCTTAAATATTCAGATATCTTGTTTTTTTAGGGTAGAAATATGTGACTTTTACTTTGGAAATTCTTTGGAAAGTTATGAAACTAAACTTGCTCTGTTTAATTTTGAAAGGAACTGATGTGTCCTCCTGTGAACTCTCCTGTATGTCACTATCAGCCTGATCCAGGATGTTGGAATGCATTTACTGTCAGCTGATTTGACCCAAGTTTTAGAAGTATAAGGAAAAAAGTTTTGTTTTCTCAAGATGACAAGAAAATTATCTTGTTATCTCATCTTAAAGCCAATTTTCTCAGGATAACAATTTAATTGTTTCATTATCTGTAGATGAGATTATTTTAAAGCTCTTAGCTTCTGTAGTATATAATCGAAGGAAGTCTTATTGTTTAGCCACCCTGCACATGTGACATAGACATTAAATAAAAGCTTCCTCAAACCAGCGAAATGTGATAAAACTAAAATTAGAACTTTGTGTAGAAAGCAAAGTTGAAGGTTAGTACGCTGTTGGATGTCTTACTGTTCAGTCTTCACCTCTTTTCATATGTTTGAAATCTAATTTTCTACATTTTGAGCCCCACAAAGCTTGGTTACACTGTTGGTTCAGTGTGTATTGCAGAGCAAAACTTCACGCACTGCTGAAAGAGCAGAGCCACCTTCAAAGGGCTGTTAATCACTGCGGTCTCACTCGGGCTCCAGATTCAGCTTGCTGAGATTCACTGCACTGGCCAGTAATATTTACTGTTCTTCTGGGTATGGCCACGGAGTTGTGTTTTACCACTTTTTGTAATAAATAACATCCAATACTGCACACCTGTCATGGTTAAACCACAGTGCATGTGCAATTGTCACATACAGACTCAACTAATGCAATTAAAATGTGAGCACTTCATAATTTTAAAGCTGAACTAATGGATTTTGGGGGCCAGCTGCAAACACAGCATTCTCATATAATCATAAAGTTTTATGGTTATCCTGTTAGCAAACGGCTGTTTATTTACACAGCCAGCAGGCATTGACAAGCATTAACAAGCATTTGGAGCAGTGTTTCTGGCCACCTGATGAGTGTTCATACAACAGCAATTCCCCTTTTAGCTCTGTTTTGGGTTCCACCATATCCTAAGGGAAATATCTGGACATTTAACAGCTTGAAGCTTCGCTGTGCCATTCTGCTAGATGCTAACTTTGTGTCAGCTAATTGGTGCTCGGCAGGAGGCGTACTGTGGAGAAAAACAGCTCGCTGCTACATAGTGGGTGATTATTCTCTTTGGATTTGTTACTACAATAGACATTTTTCACGTGATAGTCATATAATTCAATGTCAGCATAAGATTTTTTTAAGTGCAGCATATGAGATACACATAAAAATGTACATGGTCACCCATAAAGTTGGAAGAATTAGGTTTTTAGACATATTCCTCTGTTAATAGTAGTTTAATTTCCATTGTGAAATGTTTGTAAGAGACTGATTAAACATGTTTTATGAAAATATGCACTTTTCCTGTCAAATAATAAATCACATTGTAACAGCCATTTCATGGAAATATGGAAATATATTGGGGGGACATCGACTGCTGATGCCATTGAATGCTCAGGTAGTTGATAGGATATCCAATAAGAACACTTTTCATTGAGAAAAGTGAGGCATAAAAAGATATTCTCATATTATTTTCATGTACTTTCAAAATATTTATGTTCTGGAAATGTCAATGCCAATACATCAAACTGAACTGAACTGAGACAGAGAGAGATCTTTTCATCCATTCATTCAGACCTATTTAAATGGACCTGGAAGTACTTGAGGTAAAGAGGAGGCTGAGTGTGAAGTTGTAGCAGTGGATTTCCACCACATGGCTCGGCTCTACTCCATTCAACTCACTTCTACCACAATCTTTAGCAGCTGTTTTTTTTTTTTTTCACTGATAGTATGTGGGCAGGCAAATTTGTGTGCTCCACCAACGTTTTTCTGGATCCATCAGCAATCAATAGGAATTTGTGCACAACCATGTTGTAGTTCTGTAGTCTGCAATTCTTCTTATTTTTTAAATCCAGGATTTCAGAAATCGCAGGTATGTGCAGGATTTCCCATGAATGCAGGGTTAAAACGTCACCTTCTTATATCGGCTCAGCTCGCTTGAAACATTGATTGTGGTTCGACCAAGAAAACATACCAGTTACCACAAACGATCAGCTGTCTGTTTATGGAAAATCTAAAAAGACCAGCTCCAATGGTTCAATCTATAGTAAGAATCAGGCTTTCTGTTCACTAGGTTTTTTTTTTTTAAAACATAACATAAATTCCCCTGATAAAACAACCTTAACATAAAAGCTAATTACCTGATAACCTAAAGAGTCCATTCATCAGAATTTCGAAAACAATAAAAAAATTTTCTTGGTGAACATGCTCATAATAAATGTCAATGCTACAGTTCTCCTATATTACTGGAAATGTGCAGTGGTGAAATTACACTGCAGGAAGTCATGTGTTCTTCCATTCACCACAGAAAATTGTGTGTTCTGTATGTGGGAAGTGTGTGGAGCTCTCCCAGCCAACATAATTGACGTTAACTGCCTTCATTCCCAGGCCACAGAGCAGTAGGTAGTCAGTATAACGATAGCGTGGTATACAATTCCAGAGCCGACTTTAGGTTGGTGGCTTCGTTCCTGCTCATTTGCTCAATGGAGAGAGCAAGACAGTATAAGTTTAACAAAGACACAGTACACTTGTAATTACCTCTGACAGAAACGGTAAACCACAAAAATATTCCAATTACACCTTGAAGAAAAACATTATCTGAAAAAGGCTTTAATTAAACTAATTAGGCTGTGTCTTATCTTATCACATTCACAATAAAATAAAGTAAAATCATCTAAAAAGTTAGCGATAACTTGAAATATAGTCAAGCATTACACAGACAAAGAAAGACTTGTAAAACACACACTGTTCATTTTTGATCCACTTTACATGGACATGGAGACAATGGAGGATTAGAGATTAAAAAAAGGTGATCCAGTCCTTGTGAGACACAAAAAGAGTCAATTCTTCATTCTGATATGCAAACACAAGTAAACTGCCCAGGCAGCTGAGCCACCACATCCAAACCATATATTCACTCCTCAAGATTATGGCTGTGATCCTGTAAAAAGTCAAAAATCTGCTGGTTCTTTTCTGCTTCATCTCACATCAAAGTATGCTTTGTTCCATCATTATAAAACCCTAATGACGCTATTGTAGCGAAATGTGATGATTTAATTGGACTGTGCGGGAGATTTGTAGAACATTTTCTGGTGCTCTGACAGTGGCTGGTGTTTGAGCATTGAGGAGCTTTTTTATTCACCAGGTAGCAGGGCATTGGATAAGGGGTATATATATATATATATATATATATATATATATATATATATGTGTGTGTGTGGTGTTAAATATGCATTCCTTATGAATATCTATGTTTGCTGGGTCTAACATCTTGTGTATGTAAATATAGTATTCACATGCACTCGCAATTAGTCCGTCTATGACAGACCTGTCCATTTGGGGGCAGCGGGCCACATCCAGCCCATTGGCTGTTGACCTCTGGCCCGCGTGAGGTTTTCAGGAAATTATAAATCGCACGGTCCCCTGTTAGGAGTTTCATAAGTTCGTGTGAGTGTATCTGAGCGGAACTGCGCCGTGCGTGATACAGAGAGAAGGATATAAGCAGAAAGTACATGCCATGTCTAAGCATAATTTAAAAACAAACCAAAAAAAGCTTAAGGTTGTTCAGTTTGTCTCATAAAAGAACCTTTTATACACCTGTTCTATAGCAAACTGAAGCTTAAATTATTTTTGTTGCGATTTGGAGCCATATAGAAAATAAAATTTAATTTAATTAGCGGGGCATGCCCTAATATAATGGGGAAAACAAAGAAAAAAGCATAGAATTTAGACTTTTTAACAAACCATTCAGGCCCAAACAGGCCCGAAGATCTAAAACACTTACATCATAATCACAACATACATGCTACTTTTGTTTCAGTGGTTTGAATGTATGTTGTGTATAGGGATGAGGATTGGAGTTATTATCATAATTATAACATATTTGACTGCTCAGAACCATATACTTTACTGCAGAGTTCAGAGTATCAGTCAGGTCCTCTTCTGCCTTCACAGTGTCCCATATGGCCCTTTGGGAAAAAATAATTGCCCACCCCTGATCTAATACAATAAGGTGTTACATTTGTTTGCTGTTAGCAAATGCAATCTTATGGTGAATAACATGAAATTAAATTAAGAGGTGTTTGTGTGGAAAAAATAAATACAATAAAAACAAAGACAGATACACTAATATAAACAACTAAAAGCATATTATGTGCAAAATCTCAATAAAACAGACCACATTTAACATGTATCCCACACTAAAAAACCTAGAAAATAAACTACACTTGCTTAAAAAAAAGAAAATGAACTCTGAAAAAAATATTCTGGCCAACTGAGAAAGTCTTCTGGCGACAGAACGGACTGTGACACCACCTCATTCAATACTGCTTTTCCTTTCTGACTCCACTTATTGATTAATATTGTTATTCTTGTCAGAAAATATATTCTGTGGTTTAAGAAATAGTGCATGCACTTTTGGAATAGTGTACAGCCACTGCAGGGGCTCCATCCTCAGGAGAAGATCTTTTTTCTTTGTGATGGTGAAATTGTAGCTCACAAAACCATCAGCACATATGGACACAAAAGATGCAACAGTGTTTTTACATTTGTCTCCTCTTTATCTCACTCAGATCTAATTATACTCTTGAGGAAACAGTCACTATTTTTAGTTTTTATGAACACTCACTTTAAAGCTGTAAATCACAGTCCTACACATACGTTTAACACACTGATGTAAGTCACGCCGTGTTCAAAAGACGAGCCCGAAAACAAATGGTGCCTTTGAGCCCTCTAAGGATTTAAAGTGAATCAAAACCTGGTTTTATTTTTTCTATACTTTTCATAATATTCTCTTGACATAACAAATCTCAACTGAAAAAAGAAAACCAAAGTTTGCCTTCAAAAATGTGTATCACACTAAACATTTTAGCATATCTGCTCTCAGAACTGTTGAGGTGTTGTGTGATCAGATGTGTTGCTGAAACACTTCACCTGTGATGGCAGCCACCTGTCACTACCACTGTGAGTTACGCACAAGATGGAATAGAGTGATATGCATAATCACTCTTTATCACACCATTTAAGGCTTAAAATATTTCAAATATTTAGTTTTAAAAAAGTCAACCACTGTACCACTGTGATGACTGGAATATCTAGTGATCAAAACATTTTTTGTTCCGAGCTAAAAAAAAAGAAAAAAGGATTGAGCTATCATGACGGACATTGTTCACCTGAGAGTTCATGGTGATGGACTCAATTTTAGAGCCAGCCTCAAGTGGTCAGTTTAGGAATTGCAGTTTTTGGAACTTCAACGCTAGCCTTGTTTTCAGTCACTTGAGTTTGCCACTTTACACAATAAAAGGAGCATGTAAACACCTCTAACAGTGACCTTAAAAGGAGATAGTAAAATTGTGGATCATAAATAGTATAAAAATGCTTCAAATTATAATTAAAATATTCCTGCCATAGCAAAAAAGCACTCAATATGTTCATGGCATTTTTATTCGTATCAGTCTCCTGCCACATTTAGGGTATTTAAAATTCAAGGACTGGGAAAGATCCAGAATGGTAATATTTACTCTTCTCCTTTCAGTTAAAATGTCATCTGTTTGCCAAATTCACAGCTTATGGCATCCACAACAATCGGTCCGTCACATCACAAAGACACATTGTTTGTAAAATCCTGTTCTCTCTGAGACTGGACCCCATCTGCATAATCAAGCCCACAGATCATTACCATGTGTGCCATATTACATTTCTGCCAAACCCCAATTAAGGTAGGATTACCTATGCATGGCCAGTTTTATCCTCATTTTGGAATTGCGGTCCATATCCATAAGCAGCTCACAGCTAATTTGGGCTTCAATGTAACATGTACCTGTATTTGTGCTGGCGCTTCTGCTGCAGTCTGCAAATTTAGGGTTAAAAATCCCATGCTGCATTTATGACCAGTGGAAACTTTCTGTTACTGAGACAGCAATTAACCTAAAACTTTTTACTTCCACTGTAGTCTCAGTGCAGGCACATAATTGATTACCCTTAATTGCAGGTGCGGCTGCAACTGCATTAAATTAGCGCTGCATACACGCTGTCCTCATCAGGAAAAGTATCTCTGTATGATGACAGTGAAGGCTGAATTAAGGATTTTCAGAAGATGAAGTGCTCTGTGCAAAACTCATTAAAAATAGTTAACAACTGACATTGCTTTATTAAACATGTGCTTACAGCATGCGCACACACGCACATCCAAACACACGCATTCACCCAGCACCACTCCAGGGACTTAATTATTGCCACATATGAGCAGAGGGAAGCTCCCTTATATTATTAACACAGTTTCATTTTCCTTTTAATATTCAAGAAAATCTTATTAAAGAGAAAAAAAATCTCCTTTGCTGAAAACAGAGAGGAGATCTTGATTAAATAAAAATATCTCTGCTCCTTGCCTGTCAGAGTGAAAAAGTGAGAGAGACGTGTTGTAATGATGAGGCCGGCAGGTTTAGCCTTTGAAGAAAAGAGATTTATCAATATTAACAAGACTTGCCTTCCTCTCAACCCTGATCTCCTATTCTTCTATGACACCTCTCTCCCTTTTTTCATTCACACTTTCTAATTCACGTTACTGGACATTGATATAAAGGCTGGTCTTTCATACACTCACAACAAATGCAGCCAGAGATCTGAAGAGATCCTTTAAACTTCCTCTGCCTTACGACTGAACCACTTTGACAGGCCTTACAACAGGAAGATGCTTTCTCTTATGTACCAAAAGACAGCTGAATGCATAATGAAATCACATCCATCTTGATACATATCTGAATCTTGTGATTTCACATTCTGCATGTTGTTTTTTCACAGCATTTCATTCAACATCTCACTTTTAAGCAACATGAAACGGCTACACTGTCTAGAGCACAATACCCTGCAGGAAACCGTGTATTATGCAGTGCTATTGTATGAATTGTTCATGAAATGACATCTCTTGTCATGTAAGGCGTGTTATATGCATCAAAAAGCATTCTTAATGACTGTGAGTCTTTGTAGTCCCGCAACTAATTCTTACAGATTGTTTTAATGTTGGTGCAACATTAAAAGTATAAGGATTAGTGTATACCTGAGATTTACATTACATCTAGCAGTGTATTTAAAAATCTACCACAAGCCTGTAGTGATGCATGACATAACTCACAGAACACCACTGCAGTTTATCAACTCTTCAATCCCCTAACCCTAACCCATCAACTCTGTATCAATCTGCAAAATTATCAATTGGGCCACAAGAATCTATACAGCAGTGGATGACAAACATCTCAAAGAGAGTCTTCTCATTTTCTGAAAATGACACAAAATATTTTGTAACTTTTCAACACCATGTATGGAAAGCAACCAATTACTTCATATGAAAAAAAATGATAGACCCCTCTACTGGTCGGAACAAGACCTACCCAGCAACATTATGATTAGTTAGGGCCATGCCAAAATCCATGGACCTAAAAATTAATATTGTGAAGTGCTAGTTTTACAACTGGCTGGTGTGGGATTAAGTCTCTGCTGCGCAACAGAGAAAGTTGTGTTTTGTTCTGTTTGCTGGTAAAATGGCAAAGGTTGCTGATCCACTGGTAGGTTAGAAAAACTAACATCTAACGCTTGACAGTAATTGTAGGGCAGGGGATAGAGTAGAGCTGAGGGTTAACTCAGCTAGGTCTCATATAGGTTCAGTCGCAGTTAATTAACAACTTCTTCGATACTACAGTTGCAGGGCTCATAAGTCACATACGCATTTCACTGTATTCACAGGCTACACCTTATATTTCTCACGCCGAGAAATTACAACGACAATACCCACCAAGTTAAGCCACTATTTTTGAACCTTTGAACAGCTAGGAGTCAAGGGGCTCTCCGTAGAGTTCAGAGAGAGGTTGCCAAGCAACAGCTGAAAAGACAAGCAGCATAGCTATCCAATCAAAAAAATTGCATCGTTGTATTCAGGTGACATTAAGAAGAAACCGCTGTATCAACATCACATTCCAGTAATCCTTATTCAGAGCTATCCATAAGTGCGAGTGACAATTAACAGTGTTATAAGTATGTTTAACTTTGCCTGTTTCTGATCCACCAACAACTATTTATAGATAGACAACAGTGCATCAGACGAATACTGGGAGTAGGTTGAACGACATAACACAAAATACAGTTAATCTTTGAATTAATTTCTAGTGTTGTGTATTCATGCAACCCATATAAAGTGCAAGAGTTAGACAAGAAGACAAGTTTACAAACATCACTGTAACGAAGTGTCTCTGTGTGAATTACTTTCTAATGCTAAATACATGTAGCTTTCAAAATAAGAGCACATGAAAGCATGAACAGAGTCCACACCCACATTTTATGCTATGAGCTTATTAGAAAATATTAGCACGCTCATACACTAAATCAAAGTTGTGAACATTGTAATTGCTAAATAAAACCATCTTAACATGCTAGTTTAAGCTTTTACCTCACAGATCTGCAAGTGTGACTACTTAATTTTAGACTTGTTTTTTTAATATTTAAATATAGTATTTGGGTCCATAAACATGCTGGTAAGGGCATGTAGAGATATAGTGGAGGTTTTTTGGTGTTTAGTGTATGGCACTGCAGGCTGCAATTCTGGGCAGTCAGGTTGTTGTAAATTGCTTTTACTCAGTCATTCATGAAAGCCTGTTATTGCTCGTCCAAAGGAATGCTTACACCAAAGTACAGTTGGTGTTTGTCCAGACACATCTTTACATGCAAATTGCACAGGGGTGTTGCTGCCTTGTCTATCATGTGGTTGAAGCAAGTTTGAATGAAGTTCAGTCAGCTTTGGATGGGGCATTGCTTTTTCATTCAAATTAAGTAAAGGGGGCATGAATACAAAGCAAGAGATGAGGCTCTAGTTACTGGGTGACTGGCTTGTGTGGCTGGTAAAACAAAAGCTGCACAGCCGTAATTTAAATAGCTAAATGGTGAGTTTATCTACTGAAGTGTTGGGTCATGTACACAGAGTAAAGTCACAATCTGCTATCTATTTTTATACAAGTTGGGATGACCAGTGGAGCAGCCATTATTATTATTTTCTATAAAGCCAAGTTAAATTTACCATAGACTTTTACAAAGTCCTTGAAGTCTTCAAAGTTTAGAGCCCCTGTGTATAATTGGCAGCCCCTAAAATGATTTGTCGAGATTCCCTGGGGAGTTCGATATCTAGGGATGTGTGGTGAGTTTCTTTCCACCTTGAGGATCTGTCCACTTGAGTGAAGGGAATCCAGAGTAAAGGTGTAGTGGAGGGAGAGAGAGAGAGAGAGAGATATGACATAATCCAAACTGAGATTGGTTGCTCTGTGATATCTTGTTTCTCAGCCCCACAGACTCAATCAATAGCTGCCAGTGAGGGAGAAGGAAACTCTCTCTCTCTCTCTCTCTCTCTTTCGCACACACTCACACATACACCTGTCAGTGAAGAGGAAATGTTGAAGCTAATGAGAAAAAGCTTTAAGACATCTTTCTGGCTGTCCACTTCAGGGACACGTGGACACACTGATCTACCTATTTTTTCTCAAACAATAACACCCTTCAGATATAAATCACACTCAACAGCTATGAGCTATTCGTGTTATGTGTCTGTTACTGAAGAATTGCAATAATATATATATATCAAAGTGGGGAGAAGTGATTGAACTTAAAGGGCCAGTTCACCTCCAAAATATTAATAAAAGAAATTACTGCTATCTTTCCTTTTGCCTGTAGTGCTATGGTACTGTTATGAGTGTGTAGATAATGCCAGAAATCCTCCAACTCAATGTAATCGACAGACTTTGTTGTGAGCAGTTTCGTGGAGGAACTATTTTTTTATTTATTTTTTTGTTAGCATACTTATCAGTCTTTGAAAGGCAGAAAAGGTCTTTTAGATAGACGTTAAGCCTCTGAGTGGGCGGGCCATTGCGCATGTTTGACTGACAGTTGACATGACAAGTTGTGCTGGGAGCTGAAGCTTACAAGCTATAAGCAGAGATAGCATTTTGTTAGTGGTGGCACCTTGAATGCATTATAGGTCACTCATGGCATTGCATTGAAATATCTCCCCCAGCGCAAGACCACTGACCTGTTGACACCTTCAACAGCACCCACGGTAAATGATTACTCTTTGCATTAGTTTATGGGGATTTTTAAGTACCTAACATACTGATCTCAAGTATGTGGGCTGAGAGTAAACATGCCAGCGAGGCATGCAGGAGAATACTAAATCAATCAAAAAGTTAATCTGCAACTCAATTTTAAGTAAGCTTGCTTAAAGGCTTTCTCATTAATAATAAATATAGTAATGTCTGATTAACCTTTATGCATTTCAGGCTTAAAATAGGAAGTTTCTACACTACCCACACGTAGTTTAAACAACACCCACTTAATTTTTTTGAGTTTATGTTTATGAGTACGGATATAGGCACGGAAAATTTAGTTAGATCAAAAGATGCAGTTAATTGTACTCTGGCTCATTCCTATTCTTTATGTCATTTGTTTTCAGTGACACTGCCAGCTGATAATTAAATGATTGAACTTTGCTTTGCCGTTGATTACTATATGCACATAACAGGAAGCACCATGGTGATACTAAAATAAACAAAAAAAAAAAAAAAATGCACAGAATGTGATCATTACAAAGCAGATGTGTATTGTAAACAGATTAATTTGAGTTGAACTGAGCATAACAAAAGCAGCATCGTTGTTCTCTCCCTGTGTTATATTTATTGAAACCCTCTTGTCCTTCGCTGGATCTCACAGATCTGTTCCCTATAAGCAGACTCACGAGGCAGAATAGAAGTGGTCTTTACACGCGCAGTATAATCGGCAATGGCCAGCTCATCAAAAGACAGACAGATGGTCATCAGGAAGCACATGTACACTGTCCAGAATATACACCTGGAGAGTGTTTCTGTCCTCTATATACTATATACCACTGAGGCTAACTGCGAGTTGTGTGCCATGGCGTTGTCTGGTCCAGAGAATGTTCTGCCAGTGAGTGAAGACACCAGCGGGGAGCCGCGCCAGCTTCACTGCAGGAGAGATAAATAGACATTAGTACTGACGACCCAATTATCTGCAGCTGCGACTACAGCAGCATGCCAGCTCCAGCTGCATGCCAGCCCAGACAGATGCACCACACCCCGCTGCCACAGCCACATCTCCCCTGGTTGCATACCACAGGTGCTCTGCGGGTTTGAGGCTCAGCCAGCAGTGTAAATTTTGTCAATGAAAAATATAATGAGTACTAATGTATTTTTACCGTGACGAATAGAAAACAATAATGAAAGATTAATCTTGATGGACACAGAAAAGAAGGTTGAAATATATATATTTTATGTTTCCTGTAGCTTTAAGGCAGCTTTAAGAAAATCTACCCAGTTCTGTTTCATGTGTTGTGAATACATGAAAGCACTGATTGCCAGACCTCTTTTTAAAGCTGACAGATGCTGCTAATTGGCATTGAACCAAAGCGAGTATTTGCCATGCAATTAAGTGTAGCTCTATTTACTGCTCGTTTCCTTCAAGATGCAGAGGCAGCAGTGTGGGTCAAAGTGCCATTACAGGGCTCATTTTTCAGAACCTTGATATCTCATTAAAAATTCACAAAAGACCAAGAGTGAAACGGGAGATGGACTGAAGGCCACAACACAGGTCACGAGTAGCCTGAAACCACAGGCGCTGGTACATACATGCACAACCACAGAGTCGGATCAGGATGAAACCAGTTAAGCATGTATATCACATACACACATAGATGAGTTTTTCCAATTAATACCCTGTCATGTCCACGGCTTTCCTTAATGAGCAGTAATACAATTCAGATTTGAAGCATCTTACTGAGGAGTTTTATAGCTTCCCTAAATTCATCAAATGTATGCTTATATCCTTTAAAAAATGGCAGACTTAACTAAACTGACTTGTAGCTGTGCAAAGTTCATTGGACAGGTTTTCTAACATTCCTCTAATGAACAGGGAGATGTTTGAGCACTTTCTGAGACTCACCGGGGGCCAACTGGATTTGGTAGTTCACCATTTTGAAAGCTAATAAAAAGCCTTTAAATAAACCTGAAACCTGCAGTGCCGAGCAGAGTGTTCAGAGTGATATCACACTAAAATATTAAAGCATATATTATATTTTACCACTAACCAAGCAGCAACCTCCAAACCTGAAAAAAAAAAAAAAAAAGCTAATGTATTTGTCTCAATAACGGCAGTTTCTCAATTGGCCACTCGAGACTGGCTACAAAAAAAAAAAAAAAAATTAATCCCCACAGACGCCCATGTCAAAATGACCAAGTCTATAAGATGGCTAGAGCCATAAACGTTCAGAAACCTATGGGTGACAAAGACTACTTCAGTGTTTTAACGTCCGTGTTTTAACAACCTGAAGATGCTAACTACACTTCAATAAATCTTATGTCTACCGAAGGCTCAAATATGCACAGTAAGGCTGAATCTCTTCAGTGTTTCTACAAAATACTAAAAAGGAGATCAGGCGCAGACCAACACGCTGCAATGAAAAGTCAAGTTGAACTGCTCTTTCTCTACGTAACCTAGCATGAGCAGCAGAGGTTGGCGGGAAAGACGCCAGATCCACAATTTCTCAATAAGGGAGAAAAGTAGAAGTATTTCAAGCCCCTTAATGGAGTAATGGCAACACGTCTGGAGGGAGACTACTCAAGACTGCTATAGCACAATTCTCACAGGCAAAATGTACATTGAGAGATACTGATATGTACTATGTGTATATGTGTATGATACTGTCAATATGAGGGTTCTGAATTATCCAGAGTTCCAGTTTAGATAGAGTACAGTACTTCCTGGCTGAGCCATGGCAGATCGATAATACTTCATTCACATGCTCTTCAGATCGTCCGATTTCCTGAGTTGCAAAGTCAATCTTCTTGACTTAGGAGTGTTTATGAGCTTTATGTTGTAATTAAATAGGGAAAAAAGATAAATTCTACACAGAAGAATTTTATAGCTCAGAGCAATTAAATAGCACTTCATCTTTTTTAACTACTGAAATATTGCTTCAATACAGCTGTTTGTCGCTGTATGTGGATGTAAACAGTTCCCAACTTTTCAGGTTGTTGTTCCTACTTTAGGGGATGTTCACAGGACTTTTTTTCCAATAGGTCCTGGTGGTCACATTGATGGGACATCAATGGCAAATATCCTACATGCGGCTGCAAGACTGAAAACATGAAATGCATATTAATATGGGAAATGTGTAGCTCCAATATTTTTTGTATATGAGCTTTGTCGCTTTAGGTGACAAACACCCAAAATTAACACCAGACTCTAAAGCAGGTGTATTAAACTACAATCCAAAGAGGTCCGATGAGTGAAAATTTCTTGAAGCAAAGATGCGGAAGAGGCTAATTATCTTTTTAATTTATTATATATTTAATAAACCTAGAAGTAGTACCAGCATCTGCATGTCATCAATACATAACCATCCAATCAAATGAACTCTTTGCCATGTCTAACCTTGTATACCTATGTCTTTAATAAGGAGTATTTCTAAATGTGCCTCTTTTCAAAAACGGAGTTTAGTTTGGTGAGGTAAGTGGGCAGAGGAGGATCAGCCTGATCTTCAGAGATCTGAAGGGAACACTCTGTCCTTCAAGGGGGCAGCCCATGAGTGGAGTTGGAGCTTTTGTCCTCCTCGTTAGAGACAGACACAGAGACACACATATTTACACACTTGAATCTCGATGGGAGAGCAAGAGTGCACGCAAAGTGTCAGTGGAAATAAAAATAACATAACGACACTGAATAATGCACAATGTGTTAAAATCCTTCTTCACAATTTCACAGCTCTTTCTTTCATCGTTCTCTTTCGTCTTTTCTCTCACATGTTCCTGCATTCACACATACACGTACGCTGTCACCTTAATGTTAGGTTGTTGCTTTTACAGGTATATCAATTCCTTTTTAACATTTTTTTTTTTTTTCATGCAATGGTAGTAAATTGCAATGGCTGCTGGTCTCTTTCACCCCTCTACCTCCTGTCCTGGCATGTCAAGTTGCTTTTACTCTCACCTCCTATAACCACTATTTCCTATCTGTGTGAACATTTCTCTGACTTGTACCATTTATTTCTTTCAACTTGGACCACTGCTGTTGCATTTGTACATTTTCCATGTTTAAAAACTTTAAAATACGCGCCAGCGTGACTTTGCTTCTCTACAACAATCAACATGATTAGCCTCCTGTTGTTTTATATAATAAAATCACATGTAATGAACTTGTATGTGATAAATTAATTGTAAATGTGTTTTCCAGTCAGCATAGAGGCAGAGTCTCTCCAGACTGGGTGACACACTGTTGTGGGGGGCAGGGGAGTAAAAAAAATAATGCACACCAGTGATGGAAGAAATGCCTATATGGCACTTTACACCTCCTTCTGGGGCACTTCATGTTTTCTCCATTTAAAGGTGCCCTTGAGACAGTAGCAGTGGAATTTTTCACTGGGGTGGCGAGGTGATGTGCAGAGGTGGCCACAGTGGATTTGTAATGTGCATGAACAACAGGCAAGATTTTATGCATACATAGTTGGTTAATATATGTTATAATTCCTTGCAAAAATGTAAATAAGCCTACGTGATAAAATTAGAAGAAGATGACAGAGCAACATCGTTAGACCCTTTAGCTTATAAATAAAACTCTGACCTGTAAATAAACCAAGTATTATGTGTTTTTAAAAAAGGCTAAAATTGGCCAAAATGTTGAACCAGAACGATGATTGTATCACCATTTTAAAAATATTCCAATTCTGACAAATTAGTTTTCTATTTATCAAATTATTTTACATTGATCCTTAAAAATGTGTAGGCTTATTTAAGCAACCCACACATTAAAGGGACAAGATAATATTATATACATTCAAGGGCACCTCAGAGGGCATGTTTCCCTAATTTAAGTGCATCTTTGAGGGTACTTTACATTTTCCCAGGGTTCCTGGGAGGGAAGTTCTTCATGTTTTCTCCATTAAAGGGCACCCTTACAGCACTTTAGGCTTTCTTAAGTTAAGGGAACCAAAGATGACACTTCTTCACCTGTTTTCTATTTAAGGGCCACGTAGAAAATCTTCCACCATGTTTAATCCATTTAATAACTCCAGAGAGGGCAATAAAAATGTTTATACACTCAAGGGGACCCTGAAAGGAACTTCTTTAAAATTTCTTCATTTAAAAGCACCCATGAATGCAATATATTCATTTTTACCCATTTAAGGGCAATAGAGGGCAATTCAAAGTCCTGCTCTGCATCTTTGTTTTGACCTTGGCACATGTGAACAAGCAGAACAAAAACCTCTTTCACCTCCCTTCACCATCTTTGATTTGGCCATCCCTGGAATTCTACTGGTGGTTATGTATAATAAATTAATAAATATGCTCAAAAATTATTTTTGAGAGGTACTCCTAACTTCTGACAGCTATTTTTACTTTAACACCCTACATATTTTTGTGGTACCCTGTCTGGTACCCAACAAAATCAGCCTTGGGGACACTTTCATGTGTTATCCTGCATTGGTTTATCCAAGTTGACATATCTGCAAGGTCTTTTTAATAGACATGGTGGCTCTAACAGAGAAGCTCATCCAAACCAAAATGTTTTTTTTTCGCCTTTCACCCATTTTTGCCGATTGTACAGGAACTTTCTGTGTTCTTCAGGATCAGAGGAGGGGATGCCTTATTATTTTTAAAAGCAAACTATATCCTCCTCTTGATTTCTTTATCCTTGAGGAAGACAGAGTTGCTTTCATTTTTTTCCTTACACCTCTTCTCCTCAGCAGCCATGGGCTCATTCTAAAAGCTCTTGTTACCTTTCTCTGATCCTCTACTCTCCACTCCTTATTGTGCCAAAACCTTTTTCTTCTCTCAAGGTAAAAGTCTCTTTACTTTATCAGCTAGCAACAGTAGGTGTGCGTGAATGTTTGTGTGTTTTATTCTAAATTTTCATTCAGTTGGCCTAATTCAAAGTGCAGAAACCTTGTCTTTATCTCTGTGATTACTATCAGCTGTCAGGACTGGAGAACCTATTCAGAAACAGCGTACACATTCAATCCAAAATTCAAAGTTTTCGTTCATTAGTTCACGGTTATGTTACTTTGTAGAAGTCACCGAGTCCTTTCTCTTTGCAGGCACTTGCTCAGAATATGTCGAACAGATGGGGTTTTTACATTGTTTTGCCATACGGTCTCTGTATAACCGTTGCACAGTTCTGTCTTTCCACAAAGCTAATTTCAATGTGTTGTGTACATGTTATCTTTTCAAATGTTTTGTCAGATTGCTTTTGAGAGCACCACAGTGTTAAGGGGCCTCCGACCCAGCTTCCATTTCAGCTTGTATTCTCATCTCCATGTGACGTCAATTCTTAATAATAAAAACATCTCATCAAAACGTCCATCCTCTTTTGCCATTTCCTACATTTGAAAATCTTTCTTCTACTGACATTGAAGAAAGGCAAAATTAATTCACATGGTCTAATACTGACATATTGGTGCACATTTTCCCACATTGGCAGCATTGGCTAAAATCTTAAAAAATCTCTCACAACATTGCTGTGTTATTTCAATAAATTTCAGACATGATATCCGGACATGGAATTGGATTTCTTAGATCCTCTTGTTTCATATGATACCAGCATCTTGAAATGTCAAAAAAGTTTTAATTCCAACCTGAAAATTAACATTTTATGGACACCTTTTATCAAAATAAGCCTGGTTTGATCTGTAGATAAAGGCAGGTAACCACACAGGTATAAACAGAACAAAATAGAAAAAGATTTGCAACGCAACATAGTGATGGAGTCATCTTTCAACTGCCAATCATTGAGCCTCTATCAATGTAGTTGAAGACAATTGCATGTTTTAAAAACTAAGCCACAAGGTCTTATCTTCACCAATCAATTTGTCATTTAGTAATTTTCACCAAAGGCTGCTTATTAATTAAGTCATTAATTTTGCTCGGAGCAAAGATAGGCAGTTTCTGAGGCACATTCCGGGGGTTTCTATATTTAATATGCTTAATATGCATATTTGTACGTCTGTCAGGAGGAAGCAGAGGGATGCAAAGGAGGAAGAAGAAATAAAAGGATAACATCTGGTGCATCACATCTGCCCCAGGCCTGCTCACCATGGGGAATCATTAGAGAAATCACAGACACACACACACACACACACAAATGTCATTGACAGAGTCCTTCATAAGATACAAGATTGTAAACTGGATAGATGGAT
>JAOWBC010014381.1:0-10919 GCA_028566105.1 Hypoplectrus providencianus
GCCCTTTGAGGACCGGTTTGAGACCCCTGCTGTTGGTGGTACTGAAGAGCAGAAACAGATCCAAGTTACAGAAGCTTATTTGCTTTAAGCCTAGAACTAAAGTTAGCAGTGCACTTTTCTATGCTGAATGTTTTTTTGTGGTTGAAATAGTGTTTTGCAGAAAGATTACTGAGTTTAATATCTATATATAAGATATTAATGTGTTTGTAAAATGTATCCTGCTCTTTAGGAAAGAACCTGAGAAATCTAAATACATAAATCCAGTGTTTCCCCTAGCTTCGTATTCTTGGAGGGGCAACTGTCGACGCAAGGCCACGTAGCAACCAAAAGCACACGCCATCATTAAAATACCAAAAGGCTGATAATTCATTCATTATCTTTAATAGCTTATCCAAACCCGGGTCGCAATCCCAACTTACATTGGGTGAGAGGCGGGTCCCAGTCTGTCGCAGGGCAGACAAACCTGGAGAGGACCCAGGCCGACACAGGGAGAACATGCAAACTCCATTCAGAAGAATTAAATTAACTTGACCCTTAAGGGGGGCAGGGGGTCCCCTCCTAATATAATGGTAGGGGAAACACTGTAACACTGACTTGAGAGGCCAAGAAGAAAACTTTGGTGAAAACTTTCTGAAATGTGAAAAAGCATAATGAATTCTGCTTTTATCTTGAAAAGGAAAAAAAAAAGGTTGGTATAAAAACCTTTTCAACCTAAAAGCCTAAACCTGATGGTTCTGAATATTCCACTAAATTGTTTACTGAAGTTTCTGTTTCCAGATTCCTTCAATGATTAAGTAGGTCAAAGGTCAACATAGACTTACCAGCCATGTGTTGGCTGCTCACATAGCAGCAGCTCACTAAGGCATGTAGAGATGGTGAAAATGAGCTGCTGAAGTTCAAACTGAGCATCAGAATGAGGAAGAAAGGTGATTTAAGTGACTTTGGACGTGGCATGGCTGCTGGCCTGAGTATTAAAATTAAAAAAATTAAAATATCCAGTGAGTGGCAGTTCTCTGGGCCTTGTTGATGCCAAAGGCCAGAGGAGAGTGGAGACTGGTTCAACAGGAACTCAGATAACCGCTCAGTACAACCAAAGTATGCAGAAGACCTTTTGGAACACACAGCATGTCCAGCCTTAAAGCAGATGAAGACCACGTGGCTATATGTGATATTCTATTGAGCCCCAGGTAAAATCCAGATTCCAATAGATGGGACGTTGTTAAAAATGTTAATAAAAAAAACAAATGCAGAACGTTTCCATCAAAGCCTATCAGTTTAAACATAAAATATATTGGTTTTGTACATTTTTCAACTCAATAACTGTTTTAAAGTAAAGGCAAATTATGATTTCAGACATTTTAGACAACAATCCAATGCCTTTGGAATCGGTTGTGGTAACAGATGACACACTCTTAGCGTCTGTCTTCAGTTAATCGCTGTCGCTACCGCTGTCCGAGTTCACATACCAGTCATCTTTTCCCGTGTTCTCCACAAAATACAGGCCTGATGACCAAACCACAGGAAGTACAGATATCAGTTTAATACAGCCGTGCAGAACATATCCAAGACTAGTTTTAGATTACTTTTCAGTTGCAGAAATTACAGCCTGCTCTCTGAAGTGTTCAGTGTGGTTCTTACCATTTGGAGTTCTGTCTTCATCTTCTTGAAAATGCTCCATGTCGTAACTCACAAAGATATTCTGTATAAAAACAAAACCATAAATTAACCTCTGTTGTTTTATTTCATTAATTTACCAATATGGTGAAGTTTGAAATTAATTAGGGGAACCAAAAAAGTCATCCAAATAAACTGCCAGTATATTTAAAAGGACAGATTTAGATATTACCTACAGTAGATGGCAGAAAAGGCAGGAGTACCTGCACTGAAACTAAGCAATTACTTTAGTCAAAAAAATAACAAATCAATCAATATCAAATATTGTTTTCACTTAAACTGATATTAATATTGATATTTTATAGTAGACTGCTTAATATTCTGAGCCGTCTTGATGCCTATTTCTCTAACTGGGGTTGTGCAGAATGCCATCGACTGTGTAAAAGTAACAACCCCCCTTAAAAAGAATCTTGAAAGAACTAATCTTTTCTAATTAAAATAGGTTAATTTTCATACAGCTGACCTGAGGATTGTGATGAATTTCTGCTGTGGACTAAACAAGATTAAATCCAGTACCTTGTTCTGGAGGAGTCTTTCCCAGGATCCTGGCTGCTCCTTGACCAGTCTGAGGACTGGTTCATTGGACTTCATTGCCCAGCAGCAGCGGTCAGCAGCAATGTTGGCATGAAGCTGCAAGTCAGCTCTGTAGGTCCGACCGTTGGCCCTGCCACTGAACACAATCAACAGAGAGGGGGGAGAGAAAAGTGTCGTCATGATCACACTGTAAAGAAACAGAACTCTTCTTTCTTCACAAGGCTGCACACAGAGGAACAAACTGTTAATTTACTGTTTTGTAGCTGTAATTCCCTTTTATGAAAACGCAGGCTGGAGAATGCAGCACAGGATCTGCAGCAAACCATAAGAGACTACTGTGTCTGTCCTCCCCTTTCCTTAGGGTGACCTCCTTCAAGACCTCAGTCAGCCAGGTGACTCAAGTAACCAGTCTAAGGTCACTTATACCATAGTTTGCTTTGCTGTTTGGAGTTTTATTGCTCAGTTTGGAACCAGACTCCAAGAACCACCACCTACGTGTAAGTGCAATCAAGTGCAAGTGGAGAAGAGCTAAAACTTGAGATGTTTTCAGGAAACAGTGCTCTGCCAGAAGCTGTGTGTGTGATGTGTTGAAATGTCTCATTTTAATAGACGAACATTACAAATTCAAAAGTTTACAGTGACAAAAATACAGGAAAAGTAGATCTGCACATTTGAAAAGCTGGAATTGTATTAAAACCTGGGTGAGATTTTTACCAGGAAACTATATAGTCCCAAATAAGAGCCTTTCATTGGAGTTGGCAATACTAGTGTTATACAGAATTTGAACCTACATTGATTTCATGCAAATTATAATACAGTACTTTTTGATTAAAAAAATAATGTGTGTGTGTATCAGGCCCCATGATTATCCAATAATTAACTTTCTCACATATTTTTTTTGTAAAATCTTCACAGATTCAGATAAAATATCTCTTTCTTTTCATAATTGTGTAATACATTTTTTTTTTACTATTTTACTTTGCTGTAGCAAAAATACAAAGTTAATACCATAAAAAACATGAATCAACTGCTGGTAGCTGCTTCGGTCAGCGGATTCTCAATTATTTACAGTTGTCAACTGTAATCATCTCTAGCTTTGCCTTTACAGCCGTCAGGTTAAATAAGGTAAGGTCAATTCAAATGTCTGCTCCATTTGGCAGCAGTCGCAGTATTAGCAGATTTTTTTGGAGCAAATAAACAGACTTACACAGATAAAAGTATGTGGCCATGAAAAAGTATTTAATAATAATCATGCGACGCTAAATATTGATCGTAACACATTTTATTACAGGATAAAGGAATTGATGCCAAACAGCTCAAAACCAATCACAGAAAGGTCTGAAGTTACTGTTAGAATCTGTGGAGTTACTGCAGCAAACAAACGCAGTAAAAGCATGTTTAATTGGCTGAACTCAAGTCATCATCATGATCTTCCATGAGAACACATGATGCCATTTATCTATTTGATTATATTCTCCAACAACAAAAAATATTTTCTTCTTTATATAGAATGGAAAATATGACAGCTTCCCGTAAGTGAAGCAAAAACATCGTTATCGTTCTGTCATGATTGACAGCTGTGAATAATTTGCCGGGCTAATGCCATATTCAGGGCATTTTGGCTTCACTTTTAAACAGTAGGAGGAAGAAGAGACATGCGGTCCATTCTTTATAAAGTGTATGGTTGCAACCAAAAAATGTTATGACTCAACTTTGTAAACAAGGTTTCCTGCATACTTCCAGAACAAATTATTTAACTGTAAACCTGAACTGTCATGATGATGATTTACCAGCCAGTCTTAAACAAGTACCGTACTCTGTTGTTTTGCTTAATGCACACAAAGGCTGGCCATGTTAAACATGTACCCACTCCCACCAGTGTAAAGTGCTCTAGATAGAAAGCTCCACTGAGCGTTGGATGTGATGTGAAGTAAGTGAGCAATCATTGGTGGTCTTCTCCTGACAGACCTGTAGACGACTCTGTCAGGGTAGAAATCACAGCGCTGACTCTCTGGGTTCATCAACTTCATTGTCACGATCACAGAGTCGGCCCTCTGGTACCAACGGACAGGAGGGTGGAAACTGAAATAAACACACATTTACAGTTCAGTTTTTTAAATTACATTTATTTATTTATTTATTTATTTTTTAATATTTAAAGAATATTATTGATGGACAATTCTTCAGTAGATTCTGCAGTCTGGATCATCTCCTGAAGATTAATTTCTGCAATGTATGATCATAATTTTTTTTTTAGTGCAGAAGTTGTAATAGGAAACCATACCTTTTCACAGAGTCATCACAGTTTCTTTCATTGATGCTGATGGCATGCTGGCTGTTGATTTGATCATCACCTGGAGGCACAACTGAACACAGAGATCATAAATTATCCATCTCAGATTGGGGAAATAAAATTTTTCCTCATCTTATAAATGTTTGATTTCTCTCTCTCTTATTGTGTAAAGGACTGTTATTTACTAGAATGAGTGATAAACACTTATGTCTATGGATTTAACTGGTGTTTCTCTAGCAATCTAGTTTTAGGAATATTAAATCATTTAATCTACAGTTTAAAACCCCTTTCAGTGTCACAACAACATAAAAAGTGCAGAGCTCTTATAAATCTACATAATTTACATACAACATGCTTGTCAATTTGTGTTTACAATTCTTACTGAAGTTTACTGTATCTTTATTAGTGTATTTTTACCATTCTCTCTGACGGTGAGGCAGTCAACCTGGCTGGTCGTGGTGCAAAGTTCTCCATTACTGATCCTGTCAATCAAAATCATAAAGCTTGGGTTGAGTTCCCCTCTTAGAAAAAAAAAAAAATTCTAGAATCTGTTACTGTTACCTCCTGTCATATTAATATTTGTGACTGTGGTGAACACTGGTGTTTAATCCAATTCTTTTTTTCATCCTAATTCGACTGAAGCCTAAAATAAGATCAATTTCTCTTTTAAGAACGAAGTAACAAACCTCATCATCTGCTCAGCTGGCTTCAGATCATTGTGGGTGTTTCTCTGTCCAGTAGCTGCCTGGATATTTAACAAGGGCTTTTGATCACACTCTGAAACCAGGTGGAGCTCTGGTGGTGGTGGTGGTACTGCTGGTGCTGGGACCAGGGACTGGATCACTGACGATCCCTGACTTAGTGGCTCAAAAGTCTCGAGGTGAGTACGGTCAGCGAGATGGCTGACCTCAGCTGCTTTGAAGGCTTTAGCCAGAACGTCCTCCTCAGCTTTGATCCTGACCTCCAGAGACAGAGGACCGTTCCCCGCCCTACAGAAAACAAAAAAATGCTGCTTTATTAATCAGGTGGAGAATATCTTCTGACAAATACCCACCACAAGGTCAATGACTAAGTCAGCTGAGTGTTTTCCTACCCAGAACTGTGATCAGCCTCCTTGCTACTCTGCTGACAGAGCGCCTTCAGCAGGTCCAGATGCTCCGGGTTACTAACTCCCATCCCCGTGTTCAGGATCTCTGACTGCACGTTGTATTCATTAATCACAGTTTTCATACCTGGCACCTGGGTCACACGAACCTCAAAATACAAAAACACATCTTAATTTCTTTAGTCTCATCTTGTCTGGATTTTAGAGAAACCGTAAACTGTTAAAAGTAGACGGTGTACAGAAACTTTTTTTAATTAATTTGAATGTTTTATCTTTCTGTAAGTTGCCAACTGACAGTTCAACACCTACCATTGGATCAACAAAAACAGTGTTTCCCAGATTGAAAACCACCCTGGCACGGTGCGGCAGACCTCGGATCTTCTGGCTGATGGCTCTGGTGACCTGTGGGCCAAGAAAATGTGAAATCACTTGAGTGAGTTTAAACACAACTGATTTTTCTGCCAAACAAAATAATGTCCAGGACAGTGGAAACCATACATACAACCATTCATGCTCACCCTATTACTCTTCTTAAACATCTGAAGTGTATTTTAGCTCAGACTGTGGGTATATCATTATCATGTATAACTTTTTAAGGTGCAGTCATCTCAGGACATGGACTGATGTTACTTTAAGCGGACTATAAAGACACTGTGATTTTTGAGTTAGGAGTAAATGAATAGAGGGGATGAACAGGAAACCTTGGGGTGCCAGTCGGTCTCTGCATCAACAGGTTTGACCCTGCAGATGATGATTTCCACAACCTGGCTGGGCAGACAGTGGAACTGCTCCGGGAGCTGGAGGAGCTGATGGGACTTGACTTCTTCCTCCTTCCCCACATCAATAAACCGAACAAAGACACTGAAAAACAACCGGTCACCTATGTCTGGGACTGACAGGATCTTCACCCTAAAACAGGGAGCACGCAGTGATTTTATTTGTGGTGTATTACAGTGTCACTAACAGGGAAAATCATACACAAACAAACAGCATATGGGCTCGACTAAAATGCATGTTTTAAGCCTGCAAATCTCCTGTGATTCACCATTTAAGTTGCATTTAGATTTAAAACCAGACCTGTGGAAGGCCTCCTCCTCCTGCACGGCATATAAGCCTCCTTCTAGCACCTCCGTGGCTCCAGGTTTCTTGTCGGCATAGTAAAAATTCATGTCAGATGCCATGCTCTGGAAACATCCGTCCTCCTTCTGGACAATGCGACCATAGAACACTGACGCTGTCTTAATGTAGAGAGGTATAACCTGAGAGCATTGGACACAACACAAGTAAAATTAACAATCAGCGTCAAATGAGATTTAAAAATGACATTGAAACAGTTGATCTGAACATGTACAGACAAAGATGTAAACGGCCTCACCTCTATGACTCCTGACGCAGGCAGCACAGACTGATCCAGCTGGGAAATTAATCTATGACGATCAGGACACAAACTGCTGTCTCTGTAAAGGGAAAGAACCCAAAAACAAATGATATCACTTATTTCTAATTTTAGTTTAAAAAGCATTTCAATCTTGGCAAGAACCAGAATGCTGTTTTCTCAAAACTGATCCAAATCTGGGAAAGTGGACTTCAACCCTAATACAAGCAACCGAGAAGATCTGGTTCACAAATGCTTACAGGTTTGATAAATAGCTGTGAGGTTTTTCTAAAATCTGAGGGCTGGGTTCCATCCAAAGGTATGGTTGCATTGAAATATTTTCAATCAATCAAATATTCCTGTCTTTCTGTGAATGGATTAACTGCCTAATTGTGTTTGGACTGGTCTGTACAGTGGTACAATAAACTGGATCTTTCTTTTTATTATACTGGACAGCCAACGCAGTTAAGAAATGTAATTCTTTCTTTAACAAATTATATGATAAATTACATAGAAGTGTGACACATCAGACTGAATCATAGACATTAAAACAAACAACACAGCAGTTTATCATTATAGAAGTGGTGGAAATGTTTACTTGCAGACTCCAAAGCTCTTTAGGTAGCTGCAGAGAGGTTTGTTGGTTTTCTGGTCCTCCCGGGCCACATTGACACCCTGAGCAAAGGACAGCAGCTCAGCAGGCAGTGGAGAGTCAGTTCGTCCCAGGTAACGCAGAAGCCCGACTACATGACAGGCATTCCTCTCCGAGATGAGCAGCACCGACCTGATTGGATGAGGGCTTGTGGTTTGATCTTGAGAAGTCACCTTGATAAGGAATCAGCAAATAATCATTTCAAACGAGGCACCTTTTAGCTGCAAACATGGATACTAACGTTGTGGTTCAGTTAATGCATTGATCAATTATACAGGAGTAGAGGATTATGGAATCTTAACATTCGGTTCATACTCGCTCAGACAGATTCCTGAAGTTATTGGCCATGCTGAAGAGGCGGGTGCCAAATACTTTAGGAGAAGTGGGGAAGCCATAGTGGACAACACAAGTTGCATCTCTGATTCCCAGACACTTCAGACACTCGTTGGTGGTCACTAGAGGTCAAAAATCAAACGCAACAAAAATTTAGAAGACAGCAACACTGGTAATGGTCAGGAAGGATTCATTGAATGGCTCTTAATGCATTTATTATTCATGATAATCTGCATGTAAAAGGTTCCTTCTATAGATGTTCAGTTTACCCAGAATAACATGAGTGCCAGATCTGATGTCTTTCCTCCACTGCTGGATGACAAAATCAAACTGGTGTGTTAACCCCTCATGAATCTTGAGGCAGAATGCTGATTTGTTGCTAACAGCCTGAAGATAACAAAGAACATGGTTAAGTCAAGGAAAAGCTGCATTTTGGTTTCTATTTCCATTACCATTGCACTCTCATTCAGGCACTATGCATGTGGACTTTTCCAAAACTAGAGGAAGCTGAAAATTAGAACAAGCTAAATGTGATTCTGAATTTGTTATTGGGTAAATTTTCAACGAAGACAATCTTCCACAACTTTCCATAATTGAACACATGGTGTATTTAACAGATGAGACATAGTCTTTATGTAAATGTACTAAGCTTTGGTCCTACATGTTAAACATGTAACCACAGGAATATAAAGTTAACAAAAGCTGCCTCTTTCACCTTGAACACGTCTTCCACCTCCTGAGCAGAGTTGGCTATTATCATAGTCTTCTGGCTGACATGTGGGTTGAAATCCAATACACTCAACAGTGCTGAGACCTTACTGCTCTCTGGAGTCATGAGGATGATCTGTAGGGGAGACACACTTTTACTCAAACCCAGTATCCCACCAGACATAAGAAAATACAGCAGAGTAAAGTCAACCACATTATTTTCAGATGTTCTAGGTTTTTTCTTTTTTTCTTAATATGATCAAGATTTCAGATGCATTTTTTGTATCTGCAAGTTTTTTCACGTAAACATCTTCTTTGTTATTGAATAAGGTGACAGGATTTCAGAACCTGTAGGGAATCGGGTAAAGAGCATAAAGTTTAAATCATAAGGGATTCATTGAAACTAACCTGCTGAACGTCACCATAGAGAGCAGCTTCCTCAAGGACAGTCATGACAACGGATGGGTATGGCATGTGATTGGCCAACAAATCCTCCATGTGACTGGTCCATCTTTTTGCCACAGCAACCAGCTGCTGAGGACAGGCAGCCTTTTCCTCGCCAGATTTCACCTTCTGAAAGTGCTGCAAGATGGTCTCCATCTAACCGGAGAACATTTATGTTTACAGAATGCTTTGACAAGTTCTAATTGGGAAATGGAAAACATGTTGATGAGCCACAAAATATATATTAGAAGATGTTGTAAACAGTAGCTGCCAAAGGCTCACAGCTGCAACTAATTTAAGTTCATATTGGAGGACTTTACAAAGAAACCAGGATGTTCATTTTCATAGAATTGCCTCTATATAATGGCATCAGCGAGACTGAAATAAATAACTTGCATAACTTTTCCAACAAACTGCCTACTCCAGGTGGTTTTTAAAAATCCTAGAAAACATAACAAGAAACGCACTGCAGCTCAGAAATTGTTCAGTGTGAATGATTAGCCGACTGTCACCTGATTGAGAGCTAGAGTAAAGAGCTGGTCAGCCTCATCCAGCACCAGGTGGTATAGACGCAGGAACAAGAAGCAATGGCAGGACAGCAGACGGACCAAACTGAAGGGAGTGGTCACTAACAGCAAGCCTGGTAAATATAAAGACAGAAAAATCTAGGAACCTACGTTGACTACCTTATTTTGCATAATCTCACGAATCAACAAATGAATATACTGGGGAATTTTTATGATAACATTTAGCAGAGCATCAGATGAGTAGATGAACTGATATTGTAGTTTGCTCACAGTTTTTGGGGATCTTGACAGCTTCGGCCTCGCCTTTGCTGACACCCAGCAGCACTGTGACAGGTTGGAGGACTGTGGTGACCTTCAGCTCCTCAAGCAGGTCATAAACCAACTTTACCTTCTCCCAGCCTGGACAAAGTAGTATGGCTATGGGCTGGATATCAACACAGAAAGTACAGATCTGCACATCAGAGAACCATCCTCTGAAAAAAACGTCTAAAATAACTACATGACTGAGGGCACAGTCAATCAAATGCTTTTGCTATATGATGGGATGTATAGTAATAAAGAAAATTTGCCACTTCATTATGTACTCACCCCTGCACTTGAGGTGAGGGGGGTGTAGATGGAGTTCAGCAGAATGTGGGTTAGAAGCGGAGCTAAGTAGCTCAGTGGCTGGTCAGCATTGTGGGAGACAATTAGGGTGTTACATCCCCGAGCCACAGCTGGCCAGCTGTAACATTCAGCTGGAGACAGAGTGCTGTACTGCTTCCTCCACATCACCTGGAAACAGACTAATCATTGTGAGAAACCCAGGCCTCCCTTTTAGAAATTCTAGTTCACTACTAGCTTGTGTGTCCGTTATTGTTATAGCTGATCGGAAGAATCACTGCAATGCTGCCAGGACTTTAACACTGTGATACCTGGACACTGGCTGGCACCTAGAAGTGCTTCAGCTACAGTTTGGAGGAACATTTTCCACTGCTGTCACCTGTTGTGAGGTTTTAAAATAGAATTTCTGACACTTACAAGTATGTAAGTAACCTACATATGACAGTATGTATCCTTGTTGCTGTAGCAACAACTTCACATATTGCAGATAGCAACTTTCATAGATTTGATTTAATTCTCCTTAATATTAAAGAAACTTAAAAGTTTTAAGACATTCCTTATGTTGTTAAAATAGCTTAAAGTTTCTTCTTATATTAAAGTGTATTTTTTAAGTGTACTTTTATTTTGTTTTCCAATAAAGAACAGAAAATAGTTTGCTCTCTCAGTCTTTA
>JAOWBC010014381.1:13613-27117 GCA_028566105.1 Hypoplectrus providencianus
TGACTTTCAACACAATTTTACTTCTTTTTAGAACTAATGCTAGAAGAAAACACAAACAACAAGCATCAGTTCAGACTTCATTACAGGTAACTAAAGAAAAGCACGTCTACTGAGTCTAGAAAACAACAAAAACTAAAACTTTCAACAGCGACCTAAGAATTGTTGATAGTAAAAGAAAAACAACACTTGGAGACTTAAAATGGATAAAATATGTCAGCTCCACATTGTGAAAAGGTTAGAAGGCCAGCACAGTTGTGGAGAGGGGAAACCTGTATTGGCAGCTAAACACATTATGATATGAGCAAAAGCTCCAGATTTCAAATCAACCTTAGAGTGAAATTATTTCATAAACTCCTGATGCTCAAGTGTTGTCATGCACATGTTTGCAATGGTGTGCATGGAGCCCAAAATGGCTGTAAACTACAGCCATCCCTGTCCATAATCCATGTATGTCTTGTAATATATACCCTGAACCGGAAGTCGCATCTTTGTGCTTACCAGGAGGTGGCTGGGTTTCTGCTTTCAGCTTGCTGGAGGACGTACAGACAGTCTGGGTTAAGATGCTGGAGGACAACATGACTGGATATTGGTCCACCTCATCCAGCTCACCAGCTTCAGCTTCTTCTCTGCTGGAGTAAGCAAACTTCTTGGCCACAAGATCGTCATTAACACAGATCTGAAAAATCATAAAAATCACACAGATTCTTTTCTCTATTTGCAACAGTACCAGCTCTGTCAGACGGGACAATACACAATTACTGTCATGTACATGAGTGAGAAACTTAATGTTGAAAACAACATAAAGATAAAGAAACTAATTTGTAATGTATCTATAAAGCCAACATCATATTTTATTTAAGCTTGTGATCATATTTGTAATTGATTTAAAACCTAATATTTAAAGCAAGTTCACCTTGATGTTCCGCACAGTCAGGTAGAGCTCAATGGAGGTGGTGTCTGACGTAGATTCATGCAACACAGCCTCCGTCCGAGTGGATGCTGATGAAAGGAAGATGAAAGTCAGTCCTCAAGACTGCAAATACATTTTAACATCAGTCTCACCACACAGCAAACTGATCTTTCAAATGAAGAAGCCACAGAAAAAATATATATATTTTTTTTTTATCCATCTGCCTGTTGTTCACCTTGCAGCAGGTTGTGCAGGTAGAGTATGGCAGAGCTGTCCCATTGAGTGCATGGACTGCAGAGGAAAAGCATAAAGCAAAAAGCGGTAGTTAATTTTACCGCACAATACAGAGATAAAAGAAAAACCATTGGAAAAGTTGTTTTTTACACCTCTTACATTACACAACTCAGTTGTTCACATTGCTCATGACTTACATAAGCTCAGCCCTTTCTTCATTGACAAGCACTCGCAGGGTTTTTGGTTTGATTCCTGCCAGACTGAACTTCTTTGCCCAAAAAGGCAGCTGGAGAAAGGTCTGCATGGCGATTCGGATTCTGGTCGGAATGAGACGAGAAGACAAAAGTTCAACATCAAAAACCACAGACAGTCAAACATCTTTGAGGTCTGAAACAATCTCACATAATTCTGGCTATAGCAGAAATTTATATTTTTTCTTAATAAATACTGTTAAAGGCCAATAAGCTGTAATGTATTTGTATTTCCTCTAATTATACAGTCATTTAATAATATCGTAACGGTCTACCGCTGATGAAAACTGGTCCAGTTCTGGTCTTACTTGTCTGAGGGGACAACGAGTCGTTCCCCATGGTCAACTAGGAAGCAACGAGCACGGCAGGATACCGAGTCTGTCATGACTGACTCCACCACAGCCCGACACCAGGACTTCATCACTGACCAGTACACCACACACATCTGAGAGTAAATACAAAAACAAACACCCAATCTAACCCTAGCTAAATTAAGATCACACACACACACACGCATGCACGCGCACACACACACACACACACAAAGAGTAAAAATATACAACAGGATAAGCTTTTAGGCATTACCCTACCTGACCCTCCTCTAAGGCTGTTGGCTTCAGCTTGCGCAGGTCTTGAGTGATGTCATGGTAGAAGAGGTTCATCTGAGCCAGCAGACTTTCATATTGATCAGCATCCCCACTGGAACCCAAAATAACCCTACCCCAGAGGCAAGACGGGCTCTCAACCTGCAGAAGCCAGAGGAAAATCTTTGAACAGGAAACAGAATTGGGTCCGATTTCACAGATTCACACTTTGTTTTCATAAGATTGTCAGTCATATCATTTGGGTTTTGTTTCACTCAGCCTTTCATAATTACTTATGAAAAATAGAAAGTCTTTCCAGGGCTTTTAAAAGCAGGACATCCACATAATTATGACAATGCAGTGCTAAAACTGTTTTTCATTATCATTTTCTTTTTTTTTTTCATTACTCAAAAAATTACTAATAGGAACAATTACCCAAAGAAGAAGAAAATCGACCCAAAAAACCCCCTATAACCATAATTTAGTGGATCTATTGATTATCACAACTGTCATCCACATTTTGTAACAATTGCCTCGTCAATATAAAAAAAATGCAGAAACAAAAATCGATTAAAAATAAAACAACATCGTGTTGTGTAATACACATAGAGTGATGGTGCTAAAACTAATTTGGGACAACCATAAATGTTGGCAATGCAAAGCGCATTTGATTTGGTCATTGGAGTATGTTTTGAAAAGGGAGAAACTGTGGTACTCAAAATGTTGTAGGTGCGTTATTTTTAAATGTATGATGCAATATTTGTTTTTAAATTGAGCGATTTTTTTTGTATTCCAATGGACTGTGTTTGTAAAAACAACGTTTACCGCGTAAACTTTAGTTAAAGTTTGGGGAAAAAACATGTTGAACCACATTACTGCGTTGATTGTCACAGTACACATTCACCAACGTTAACCAACGGTAAACGTTAGTGATTAACGTTACTTGCGCAAATACAAAAGTTCACTTACCTTAACAATTGATATTTTCAGCATTGTATGGGTGTGGGTGTGTCACACACAACGCGCTAAAAACAGCAGGCACTGAAAGAAAGCCACACAAGTTAGCTAACTAACTTATTAAGCTGGAAACTCTCGAAATAAAAAGGTTTCAAGTTAGAAGCCATGACTTTGCACCTGAAACTGACCCGCACCTGTTACCTAGCATGAGCTTAGCTAGCTAACATGACGTTAGCTCACCGGCGTTACACTTTTCTAAACAAAACTTACACAAAATTGCAGCTAGGTGAAGTCGAATTTGATAGGTGGTCATTGAAGTAATGATTTGTATTTTTTTTCCTGTTTGATGTTCATCTGTTTTGACCTGTAAAACGTACCTGTCGAGTTTGTGAACGGAAAGACTTGATGAATCGGCGTCAAGGACAAAACTGGACACGACGTCTTTCTGATTGCAACCGTTAGAGGTCATTGTAGAGACAGGTATCTCCTTGGCCAAAGAGTGGTTATTTCATTTTATTTGACTTTGTCGTATTTTTTTTCTTCTTCATGTATTTATTGTTTAACCCTGTTCATTTCGGAAGAAAACAATTACAACACCAGGAAAATAGCACAAGCACTACTGTATTTTCTGGGATCAGTTTGGACCTCAAGTGTGCATGAGTTTTTGAGTCTTTTACATGTAAAGTTCTAAAGGGAGAGGAGCGGCTATGAGCAGTAAAATTGTAAAATATTAGAAGCATGGACTATTTCTATGTGAGCATTTAAACACAGCACAGACCAACTAAACTTTTTTGTAGCTACTAAAGGCCAGATTCCCCTGAGCTGTATGTGGCTGAAGAAGAATAAAAGACCTGTGACTATTGCGCGATAGCAATAGTAACAATGAAGGATGGTAAATTTCAGTGTAATATAGTTTCTAAAATTCAGTTCTAAGTACGCATTATACTTGGAAGCGTTTTAATTTCCTTTACCTCATAATCATCATAATACATCGTAGAGCATTTGTTCATTACTGTATATCTTTTTAGTAAACTGAAACTTAAAAGTAGCTAAAAGTATCAAATAAATGTAGGGGTTTTATACACTACATTATTTCCCTATGAAGTGGTGTAGAAGTATGAAGTGGTATATATTGGATATTCTTCAGTAGTACTCAGTACTAATAAATAACTTGAGTATATCTAAGACTTTCGTGCGGTTGTATGGCTTCTTACTGCGATTAAGTCGTTTTTGTGGAGGACGTGCTGTTGTCCTGCAGGGGGCGACAGAGATGCATCTGCAGCTCAACTACAACACAGAACAGAAGACGAAGAAGCGATTTGGACGTTTGCGAGGCAACAGAACGAAACAGCCAGATGACATTTTTGTTTGGATTTCTGCTGTATGGATACAGCTATCCTTTACATACAATATAATACATTTAATAAGTTTTTATTAAACCATACGGTAAAACTTTTTCTGTGATTACATGGAGACCAAAGCGCCTGCTCCGTTGAATGCAGCCCCTCCTTACGGGCATGTTATTGCCAGCGAGAAATGGAGAAACTCATCTCTCATTCAGAGCTTAAAGGGTGATTCGTTTTCGTTTTTATTATTCATTAATTAATTTAAGAATTGCTTGTTTTATCAACTTAGTTAAATAATAGTCTGTCAACATGAAACGTTTGCCATGGTCTCTGCCGTTGTGCTTTACATGGAGGCAGAAAACCAAACTCCAGTTTAGAAACATCGATGTATACGGTTTTTCAGTTATATTTATAGAAAGACGTAGTGTAGGATACGACAGGGAACTTCCCACTAAGATTTAAAACTATTTTAAGAGTATATTGGATGATAAAAGTAGTATTCAAATAAGTTTTGGAGTGGGGTGCTTTTTTGTAAGTCATTTATCTGTTGCAAGCACTATCTTAAATTTAATTGTATGTCACTCAATGGTGACTGCTTTCATGAAGTGATCGGTAACATAATTCTTTTACATAATTGACTGAACATTTAAATATGTGAACATGAGCTTGGGAAAAATTTTAATCTTACATTTTATGGCCTAAAGGATTTATCAGGACTATAATTTTTAGTTAAATTAAAATGTATCAATATTTGTTGCACATTTGTCAAGTGTGTAGTTTGTGTAAGACAACAAGGTTCATAATTTACATTAGGTTTAATAAAATATGCTGTCTATCTCTTTTGATTGCACAATGATCTTTACATTATTTAATTTGACATATTGTATGTGATGTCTTTTATCTTGCTTTGCTCAGAAGAAAAGTTCACAGGTCTGCTAAATGCACCCTAAACAGCAGACTAAAGATTAGATGTTCCTGTACAACAGTCTCAATTGGAAGAACATGTTCTCATAACAAGCTTTTCTCCTGCTGTAGGTGGATGCGTAAATATCCTCTTTGAGAATGAGCTTGGTGTGGCAGATTTCCACCTGCCCAACAAAAGCTGCATCCTCTATGTGTCTGAGTGCGACATCATTGCAGGGAACAGCTACAAGAGGAAATTAGTTCGCTACAGAAATGTGAGTTATTTATTTATTTTTTTTAACAAAGCAGTTTTGCTAAAAACATCTCTGTACTGTTCTGCCCGATGTGAACGAGGCCCCTCCTGTTTTACAGGTCAGCAGTAGTTTCCAGAAGCTGGTGTTGGTGGAGAACACCAGACTCAGTGAGCAGTACTTTTCTGCTGTGCAGAAGTTTGTAGTGTTTGACCTCGGCCTCACTCTGCTGCCAGTCAGTGGACAGACAGAGGCCTCGCAGCTCATCACTCAATTCGTGAGTAGACTAAACAGTAAACCTGCAATACCTGGGTGTTTCTTTCTTTCCCCCTAACATAAATGTCAAGTATTAATGGATAAGGATGTGTTTGGACTTATATAAGAAGTGCCTATGATATTCACAGCCTGCAGCTAAGGAGTTGACATGCGTATGACTCGAGACTCACTTGGTTTTCCATTTTAAAATAATATTATTTCCTTATATTGATTCACCCTCTTTCCCTTCTGTTCTTTTAAGACAAAAATAAGTTTGTTGTATGAACAATGTGTGTGATACCTATGACTGCCAATGAAAATGTTAAAAACCAAAAAGTTGTAAAGCTCATGTATCATTATGCTGTATTGTCTGATGCTGACCTGCTCTGATTGTCTCCAGGTTCACGGGGATGGCAGAGAGAACCCCTTCAGGAGGAGGACCTCATCTCAGTTGTTGGACCCGCTGGTCCTGGCTCTGGTGCAGCATGTCCCCGGCGTCGGCAGGGTCAAAGCTCTGGCCCTGCTGAAGCAATTCCCCAGCATCCAGGAGCTCTGTAATGCTCAGCCTGCTGAGCTGGAACCCATTGTGGGTCGGGCTGCAGCTCAGCAAATCCACAGCTTCTTCCACAAACCCACTGCTGCTGGGACCTGAAGCCTCGACTCTGGATCTATATGTTACCAGGAAGGTTTGGATTTTATGGTTTGTGGTTTATACAGATACACTTTGACTCAAATGGATAAAAACTCGTTTGCCAGTTTACTGTTAACTGTGCTGATGAGAGTCGCAACTAAATGCAGGACCAACAGAGCAAATCCACACTGCTAACGTGGCTTAAAATGAAAAACTTGTAAATAGTTTTTTGTTATTGTTTATTTATTTTGGTTTTCTTGCACTCTGCACTTTTGCATTCACAATAAACAAGTATCAGTCATTTGTAACACCATGTGTCCCTCTTTGCCTTTAGGATCTTCCTTTTTAATCATGTTTAAGTTGTTGATGAACCTCTTTTGGTATATTCAAGGTATTTTTCCTCTGTTTTTTCACATTGTTGTGGAGTAAATGTATTCATATGTTTGTGAATAACAATACAGGGATATTAAGCCTACATTTGTCTTTGTCGGAAGTCAGGAGGCCATGATAGCCTAATGCATGTACAGTAGGTGTCCCTCATTCAGTATTATTGTCACTGATCAATTTGGGGCTGAACCTGAGCATGACAATTGTGTTTAAATTATTCTTTATTATCTCATATGCTGATTTATAAACCTGTTTTAAATGTAGATTATTCATCATGACCTGTGGGCAACCCTAGGGAGGATGGAATAACCCAAAGCTAGTTAGGGTTAGGTTTAATTAAGCAGAAAACCTTCACGTCTTTTTGGCTGATAAAAATCCTTTTTTGTAAATTTAGTATTAAAGTTAGACGAAAGTGTACACTTTTTCTCTTTATTTTGAAGGCAAATTACTTAAACGAATATTAAATTGTCCTTTTTGCCCCCCCCCCTTGAAATCTTGACTTCCGGTAGGAACTTCCTTCCTCTAATTTACGGATTTAATAAATAATCTTCAAAAATATTCATTTTATATATATTACATTCTATGGTATACGGTCATTCATTAATATGTCTGTTGACCGCTTGTTTCCGCCATATGTACAAACGCGGATGTATTTTATCAACTACATTGCACCAAAGCTGGCGGTAATGTTTTGGTGACGGACCACGACAGTAACGTTCATTTCCGGTCGGCGTCAACATGTGAGAGATGGCTTCTACCGCTCATGAGTGCACTCTGATCGGTCTGTGTGATGGAGAGCTCGATCGTAAGAAACACCAGACTTCTTATCTGACCAACAAAGTCGGGGGTCATCCGGACTGGTTGCCGGTCATCTCTCGGCAGTCCCCTCGCTGCGGTCGTTGCGGAGCCCCGTTAACTCATGTTGTGCAAGTGTACTGTCCCCTGGAGGCTTCCCCCTACCACAGAAACCTCCACCTGTTCGCGTGTCCAGGTGTGGAGTGCAGCGGCAGGTCAGACTGTTGGAGGGTTCTCCGTTCTCAGTGCCTGGAGACAGCGGCGGCGCAGACACCCAGCCAGCCTGTCCCGGCTCAAGAGGCTCCTCTGTCGGCCACTGACTGGTGTGACACCGCTGATGACTGGGGGATGGAGGGAGAGGGTGATGATGGGTGGGGTGGAGTTGAGAAGAAGGACACACAGGTTCAAGAGGAAGCAGCAGCTCCTGAAACAGGAGGTAGGGATGAGCAACATAAAAATTATACTACAATTTGAAAGCAAATATTTGGCGATATCTTTAATATTTCCTCTATAAATAACTTTCTACCATCAGGCTAGAAAAGTGTCCCATAAAAGTGTGACGATTATTTAAAGTAAAAGTTCACTTACCCAAATAGTGAACTGAACTGTAGCTCGAGGCACTATTCAGAGTTCAAAACATGTGCCCCAATATCTAATAATAAAATCAATTGTATGCACTATTAACCTTTTCTGGTGATTTTGCTTTGTTTGTTTCTTTTCCTTTTTGCCCAGCCCCTAGTGAGATGGATGTCAGCAGCCAGCTTCAGGATCTCAATTTGGGAAACTCGCAGGAAAATGTTCCTGTCCTGCGTCCGTTCTTCATCAGTGTGGAGGAGGAGTTGGATCTGGTTGGAGAGGAGAACGACTTGCAGCACGCACAGCAGCTGCTGAGGGAGTACGAGAAGAGAGAAGGAGTGGCAGTAAGAGAGCTGGAGGGGAGCGAGGGCAGCGGTGGAGAGGAGAAGTACGAGAAGATGAAAGCCAGACACGGAGACGCCGTCTTCTCCAGGTTCATGAAGAAGATCTCTCTTTGTCCTCAGCAGATTCTGCGATACTGCCGTGGCGGGAAGCCTCTCTTCATCTCCGAGCCACCATCCAACATAGGACAGATGGTGTCTTCGTGCAGCTCCTGTGGAGGACGCAGGACTTTTGAGCTGCAGCTGATGCCGGCTCTCGTCAGTCTGCTTCGGAGGGAGGACGGCAGCGCTGAGGCAGAGCTGGAGTTTGGGACGGTTCTCGTTTATACGTGCACAAACAGCTGCTGGACAGAAGGATCGGAATCAGCTGTGGAGGAGTTCTGCTTTGTTCAGACAGACCCTGACCAGCAGCTCTTTAAATGACTGAACAGGTTGATGGATTCAGCTGCTGTAATAGGTCCATCAAAACAGAACAAAAAGATGATAAAAATTGAAAATGCATCATGTTTCGGATGGTGGTGACTGTAGTTTTCATGTATGCGCTTGAGGTTTATTATCTCACCTGTCTTTGTGTTGAACTGTACTCCAAGACTTCATGACATTACTGTTGGGTTTCATTTTAGGTGAAACAGAGCTAAGTGACTTGGGTCACTGGCTGTGTTCAGAGGTGGAGCAGATGTAAAATTTCCAACAGGAGAGGGCAGATAAACACTGCGTATTAGGTGGGGTGGTAACAGGTCCTTTAGTTTAAGCGAACACAGGGTGTTGAAGCTGTTATCTATACTCCCTTTGATAGATAAAGTATTTTTTTAGTTAGAAATGCTGGTCTATCTCTGCCTCTTTTGACCATTAGCATCATCATGGGACTATTGTTAATCAAACTGACCCCTGTAAAAATCATATACTCACCATTAAACTGCTAGGCATTACACTGACTACGGGTAAGTATCTCATACAACTCATACAACAATTTATAATTTAAAGGAATAGTTCAGAGTTAATCAATGCTGAATCTGAGCGTAGAACACTTATAAATTAGCATGTTAGCATCTTAAAAGATAAATTTAAGTTTACAGGTCATATTGAAATGAACACAGCCAAAAAATGCGTCTGTTTAAGAAATAAGCAGCAGAAATGACCAAAAGCCCCCTTAGTCTTCAAAAACTGATGATTCAACGAAAAACTTTCAATTACACTGGAAATGGTAGTTTATATATACAAACAGTATTAAAAGTTGAAAACTGCAACATAAAGTAAAACAATGCCATGTTGTTAAGACTTGTATAATCTTCTCATATAGAGAGTAAAGCTGCTTTTCTCTCCCTGTTTGACTCACTGCAGATAAATATACTAAAGATGTGACCTTTGACCTCCTTATGATTAAATGTAACAGAGAACCAACAGCCGCACAAGTGCCTTAAACGTGTTGCTGCATGAACTGAAGCAGACTGTAGAAAATGTGTTTGACTAATATCAACTCCAGAAGAGAAGCTTGTTCTTAATTTCAAACTAAAGCTTCAAAATAAAGTATTTTAAAACTCATGCTCCTCATTCATTACTTTTTTTTTTTTTTTTTTTATCAAAACACAGAACAGCCATTACTTTCCTTTGTTTTTACTTCAACCTTACAATACATTTCTATAATTCAGTGTCGTAGGCTTCACACCAAAACAGTTCAGGTCGAACAGCATTAATGTAATTTAGTGAAGAAAATGTAAACTGTACAGAGAGTAAAACCAAGCTATAAAAAATGTAAATGATCAGCTGAAGGACTTTAGTTTTAGCTGGATCACATCCAGAGTATCAAAAATAGATTTCTTAATTAACTGGCCAATAAATAATGACATGGTTTTCCTCAGCCTCTGTAATAACATCGCTGATTGTTCTGATTATGTAAAACTTGAATTACAGCCCTTTTGTTGCATTCTAGAGTTCTTCCAATTCGGTCATGAAAAGCTAAAACATCTTTGGTTTGTCAGCGAGGTATGAGTCGGCTTCACACTAAAATTCCTGAGACAGACGAGGAAACAGTAATCTGACGTGTACCCTGATGAGACGAGCCCGCGGACTCTTCAGAGGCTGCTGATCGTTTTTTCAGGCACTTGAAGAAAAGTTTGTGTGAGCGACACTACTGCGGGCCTCCACAGAACGGTAAGGCCGAGTCACTGGACTTGTGCTCCCAGTCGTACTGGTGGTACTGGTGGTACTGGTCGGGCTGGTCGCTGCTGCTCAGGCTGCCAATGTCTCTGTCGATTATCTCATTCACTGCAAAAAGAGAAAGAAAAACACAAGTTTTTCTAAATTATTTTAAGTATTTTTGACAAAACGAATCACAAATTCCACTTATTTTCTTGTTTTGCAGCTTTTATAACCAAACATTGAGCATTCATTGAAAACAGTTTGGAAATGAGCAACACCTACATCACCATTGTTATCAATGAGCTCCGTGCAAGAACATTTCAGGTCAGTATCACTAGAATAAATCAAAAGCTTTTTCTATGCCAGGTTATAGTCAATCTACTGTCCTTAATCAGTTAGATTTTAATGGTCTAATAACCATATTCAATACCTGGGATTTCAAATAACACCTCATTACAAAGATACGTTTAAGAAAATATTAAACCACTTCACACAACTTTACAATTATTATTTTGAAAACGATGTATATGGGAGGTTATGTTTAATAGATTTCCTGTGGGAGGAAATGCTACTTCTAAGCCATTTTTTGCCTTGTTTTACCTTCAATAAAATGTTAATATTTTAACACTAATGCAAGGACAGAAACTAGATTCTGTATTGCGGCTCAGCCACAGGAGGGAGCAGCTTGACGCAAACTCCACCACACTTCAAAAGACATTTAGCGCCTGGTGAATTTACCTCGACCTGTGGCTGTAAAAGAGAAAGCTTGGCAGCATGTTTGTGTAATTAAAAACAAATCCAATAATTACTACAAACTGATTCAGCACTACAAACCAGCGCAGAGGTTCGGGACACATGCTGTGCAGGCCGGGCTCTCAGCAGAGGTGAGAAATGATTGGGTTTATTTTTATGAGTAGCAGTAATAAAGCTGCTCTACTGAGTCTGTTTGCACAGCAGCAAATGGCTCCACTCAGTCTATACATAGCTCTGCTGTGAAACCTGAAGCTCATGAAGCAAAACCAACACAACAACAATCATCACAGACATGCTGACTGATGAAAACAACTTCATCTGCATGTATGGATTCAGATTGTCTCAAATAAACAGTACTTTTACATCAGATCCCAAAATCCCCCTCCTGTCTCACCCCAACAGCACACAGCCTTCCCCACATAGGATTAAGCACACTTCTTCTGTCTCTTTTTTTTCAGTTGTTCTTCAAACTGAGGAAAATAACTATATACTCTAACTCTAAATAGTGGTGGAAGAACTATTCAATTCCTTAATTAAGTAAAATGACTTAAACCACAGTGAAATGATTCCACTATAAGTAAAAGTCCTGCATCCAAAAATGATTTAAGTAAACGTACAACTATGAAACTTAAACAAACAAAGTCACTACGTCCAGTCGTGCTATGCAGAAACTAGTAATTTTGTACGTAAGTAAAGTACTTGAGTAACTGTACTTGGTTAAATTCCAGCACTGCTCCAGAACAGCCCTGCCACATTTTTGGAATAATTTCAGTGTTGTTGCTCTGAAACAAAACCAACACAATGAAAAAGAAATGTATATGTGCTGTGTTTCTATACTGGGCGGTAAAACACAAGGTTACAAGAAGGGCAAACCGAAAATGAAAATTTCCCACACTTTCTTGTTCAGAGTAAACATTTGATCTGATACCTCGAGGCAAATCCGAACCATGCATATGAGACAAAAAAAAAAGAATGACCTGAAAATGAAATGTCAGTCCAGTCTCACCAACAGTCTGCATCACATTTACCCATCAGTGTCACCATGCCCTCAGTGCTCTCTACACTGATTGGATGGATGCAGTAAACCACTTGAAGTTTATAACCACAGAAGCAGCAACATGAGTTGCTATGGTAGAAGTTGAAGTAGCCTATGTAGCGTTAATTAGGACAAAATAAGACAAAAAAGTTTGGTTGAAAAGTAAGGTTTCTTCTCTTTGGTTTCCATAGTTGCACCAAAACTATTAGATGTAGTTACTTTGTGGGGCTTTTACTTAAAAAGAAAAAAAAACTTGTTTTAGGTTTCCTGTTAAACCACAGTTACATTTAAGCCTTTAAATCTACCAACCTATTAGATAGTTATTTTGAGGGGCCTTTATTTAGAAAAACAGCCTCGTCCTGGGTTTCCTGGTAAGCCACAGTAACATCTAAGGCTTTTATACTATTAAATAATTAGACATAGTTCTTTTGTGGGGCTTTTACTTACTTACATATACTAAAGCATTGTCTTGGGTTTCCTGTTAAGTCACACCTTCTTTAAAAAGATTACAATGATTTTGGCTGGTGCTAAACCCATGGTACAGTAGGTGCCCCTGCAAAATAAATAGATTTACATGTAGACTGTTGGGATAATCAACACATACACATCCTATGACAAGGGATCATACATGTCTGGGCATCTCTTAACCATCAAATGGGGGTGAGCAGCAGCAGTGATAACCACTGGAACTGCTGCAGTGGTTTTACAGGTGTTTTAATCCTGTAAGTCAGTGAGTGATGCAGCTGACATTTCTCCAGGCTGCTGAAGTCAAAGTCAAGCTCGAGGCGAGGACGGTGGGAGGCAGCCAGGCGGAGGGTCAGAGGCCTGACGACAGCTGCTGCCCCCCCAGCTGAGGCGCAGCAACAGATTTAACCCCCATCTGCATCATTCAGAGCAGCAACAAGCAGACACAGCTATTATTAACCCAGATCAGAGAGAAACACATCACACACACACACACACACACACACACACACCGGGGGCCCAGACGTATAAATAACCAACATCACAGAGCAAGTTTGGACAGGCGGGCGGACTCACACACACACACACATACACACACACACACACACGCACGCACGCACGCACGCACGCGCACACGCACACGCACACACACACACACACACACACACACACACACACACACACACACAC
>JAOWBC010014929.1:8211-18647 GCA_028566105.1 Hypoplectrus providencianus
TTAAAATGTTTAATTTCTCAAACCTGATGATTCCAGGAGTTTCTTAGCCAGGCCTTCTGCACTGCTGGACTTTTCCCGTTTAGGGGACCGTCTGTCCTCACTGCTCCTGGACGACGATCGTCTGTCGCTCCTCCTTGGAGGTGATCTTCTTCTCTCCTCTCTCTCCCGCCTCTCGTCTCTCCTCCTCTCGTCTCTCCTCCTCGGCGATGACCGTCTTTCATTGCTCCTCGAGCGTGACCGATAGCGGGAGGAGGTGGGGCGGTCGTACCAAGGAGAACGAGAGCGGGATCTGATCGAAGAACAGATATTTATGTCAACATAAAAAAAATAAACAATTCTCATGAGCCGCTTCACAAATCCAAACTCTTTAGGAGTCAAAGACCTGTGACGGTGTCTGGAGCTGTGCGGTGAATGCGATCTGCTCCTGTGTTTGTCCCTTCTACCCCCGGAGCCGTGGCGGGGGTGAGGGCTGGGCGAGCGGGAACTCGAGGAGCTTTCATGTCTGGCTTTCTGCCGTCGCTGCTGGGAAGTCTGTGAGGAGGTTGAGGGCGAGGGCCTGGCATCTGAACCTGCAACACTGAGGAGAGCACTGGACGAGAAAAACACAATGAGCGACAAAAGAAATAATATTACCGCCAGAACTTGCAGGGTACGAGTTCACAACTGAGTGTGTTCGCATGTTTTCAACACTGAAACCTTGCAAACACTGAATAAATGGATTTGGATGTACAATATAAGCCCAAATTGTTATAACTGGGCAAAATTTCTGACAAGTCAGTTGGTTTTCGCGCGTCCAAATAAATTTCTGAAAGGTCAGAAATTGCTCAGCTTCAATCTGAGCAGCTCTATTGTCAAATTTTAAAAATAGATGCTCTTAAAATCAGTTACAAAGTGCACTGTTTCAATATCAACATAATCGGTTGGTCTGTCCTTCACTTTAAAATTATTAGTTGACAATCACTCATATAGTTAGATTTGTTCTTTCAAAGACAGTTCTTATCTCTCTTTTTGTCAACATTATGAACAACTTCCTTTATTTTACTTGACTGGATGTAACATGGATGTCCCATAACATTCAAAGCTGTGGATGTGCAGAGACTATTGGAAGCATAAAGTTTATGTTTATGCAGCTCACCTGGCACTGAGTGCAAGTTGTCCATCCCATGCTGGGTATCTGTGAAAAAAACAAAACAGTTTAAACGCAGAAAAAGATGCGTTTCAGATGAGTTTCAGCAGCAAAGGCTAAATTATTCTGTAGACAACAATCACATGATATATCTATTTGCCAGCTTGTGTTCTCTGCAAAAAGGAGTCTGAATCTAACACCTCACAGGTGATTCAGGACGGGATACAACCTGCCTCAGTTTGCTTCACCTCCCTTTTCCAGGGCAATAACAGAGGGATGATTAGGAGCCAGGCAACGCCAAGATGGCAATGGCTGGAGCCACCCTATTTGATTTTAACTTTCAGAATATTTCAACAAGATCCTAACATAGAAAAGTTAGTTAGAGCTTTATTTGTCCCCGTGGGGCAATTGTGCTTGCATTACATCCGCTGGCACAGAACATAAACACATATGACACAGTTAGACACATAATCAGACAAGCACCTAAACATAAAACAAGGATACAGAAAGGAAAATGGAAAAAGAAAGACAAAACAACTGACCGATTACGTAGTAATTTGCAGTTCTTAAGATGAAGCCTGGAGTTCTGGTGGGATATCCAATCCTAGTGGTCAAACAAACAGGAGTTAGATAATGTTCATTATCATAACAACTACTGTTAGCTTCAAAGCCCATTTTTGGGATTGCCAGCATATTTATTGGACACAACAGCAGCCTAAAAAAAAATAAGTTCCTATTTCAAAAGAAGAATATAAAATGTGCTGAAATCAAGTCAATAATATTAAACATGAATCGACCAATCAACTTGAATTCAAGTGCAACAATCTAGATTTATTTTTGAGTTTCGGATAGTGCGGTCGTCCTTCAGGTCATCACAGATTTGTTGAAGGTCATCAGTGATTTGGAGTAGGCAGGCAGACGGAGAAACTGGATAACGAAGGAGGCATTTCCAACTGAAAATGAATTGTGAGACAAAAAAAACAAAACAGACAAAGACACACATCTTCAACTCTCAACTGTCTGATGCGCTTCTTCAGATTTGGAATTCTTCTTCGTCACTCGTCGTTGTTGGTCCCACAAAATGGTACAGAGCTTAAAAGTTGATCGGCTTTTTCTGCGTTTTTCATAATAAATTTTCATTTATTTGAAGTCAAAGAACATTAGAAAAAACTGCCATCAAATGAGCTTGAATGGATCACTCTGAAATTCAGCAGTGCCCCACAAAAACAACAAATTGGTATTTTACAACGAAACAATAAAATGTTTATATTTAACAACCGAACAGGAGAGTGAACGGAGTGCAGACTTCCACTCACCTTCATCAGAGTGCACTGACTGTCACACAGAGAACACATATGTGGAAAGATTTCCGGTGGGGTCGCTGCGTAGTCTTGCATCATGGTCACAGTTGGGAGATCCTTGGAGACCGGAGGGACGATCGCCGGATGCTGCCGGTTGGACGGTGGCAGCCCCAGATGTCCAGGCCCAAGATTCATCATGCCCAGGACTGGCTGGGGCCGAGCTGGAGGAAGGACGGGTGGAGGACGACCAGGGACAAACATAGATCGTTGCACGGGATTGGGGATGTTGGGGACGTGAGGGGACGGAGGAACTCCAGAAAAAACTGGAGGCCACACCACTTGGCCCGACTGTGACGGATTCTGTGTTTGCTGCATCTGCTGCTTTGGTTGCTTCTGCACCGGCTGCTTCTGGGTCCGTTGCTGCTTCTGTTTTTGCGGCGCCTGTTGCTTTGACTGCTGCTGTTCTGGCTGCTTCAGCGTCTGCAGTGACTGCTGCTTCGACTGCTGCTGCATTTGTTGTGTTTGCTGTGCCGGCTGCTTCATCTGCGCAGTCACTGACTCTTGTCCTCTAGCTTTACTCCGATCCTTTGGGCCACTGGCATAATTTTTGTCAACAACAACAAAGCCACGGCGACCGGTATGCGCACCAGGCTTTACGGTTGAAGTCGGCTGACTCTTTGTCGTTGACTGTTGATTTACCTCTGGATGTTTGAAATGGGTCGGTTTGGAGGTTTCCCCCTTGAGAATGTCTGCATCTTTCTTCGGCAGAGAGAAAGAGCTACGGAAGGACTGGGAAGTCTGGTTTGGTGTGGTCTGATCATTGCTTGAGGGAGCCTCAGAGCTCCGTATTGAATTAAACAAAGAGCTAAACCTGGAAGTAGACCTCGTCGGGACATTTGCTGAACCCAAGACATTGCTTTTCACCTCTGTTGTCTTCTTGTGCAGCGGTTCTGGATCATGTCTGCTACCATCACCAGCGTCCATCAGCAACATACTTCTGATTCCACCACCATCAGCTCGACTGCTCGGGCTTTTCCCAATCTCATACCCAAGCCCTCCAGTATACTTGCCAGTGTGCCCATAGTCAATCACTTTACTTGCTTGAACAGCTGATGACGGTTCTTCCTGGTGCATTCTGGCCCCTCCTGAACTAGTCAAACTGTAACTGTCCATCACACTCACTTTTCTGGAGGGTTTGGGCTCTGGACAGGATCCTGAATCAACTCTGGTCGTCTCTCTCTTGGTTTTCTCATTACGGATTTGCCACAGGATGTATGGCAGGTTATCAGGGGTGATCTGGTCTTCAGGGTAGTAGATCAGATGTTCCAAGTCCTCTTTTTCAAGTCCAAAGTGCAGAAGGATGTTAGAAGCTACTTCAGAGGTGTATTTGGGTCGACTGGACCCTGATTGGGCTGCAGGTTCGTCTTGTGCTGGAGGGTTAAAATCTCCTAACTCCTGACTGGACTGCATATCATGCCATCTTTCGCTGGAGGTATTAAACCTACCATCACCACCACTTGCATAGCTAGAGGAAGCAGATGATGAATAAAACTCAGGAGGATCATCAGCAGTGGGTTCTTGGTATTTCGACTGCCAGTCCAAGGACCTGCTGCTTCTTTCAACGCTATAGTGTTGATGTCCCAGAGAGTCAGAGGCTGAGGACACTGGGTACGGGGGCATCTTGGTGTCTGAGGAGGGGAACTCATCCCTCTGCTTGCTGGTCGATCGTGTGGCCTGGTCTGTCGGCTGATGAAAGGGTTTGCCAAGCAGACTGACCTCCTCTCTGGCTCTGCTAATGTGCAGGTCTACAGTCCTCTCTATGTTCTTATCAATTATGTCCCGACTTGGTTCAGGCCTGAAGTCCATCAGCCGAGGCAGCAGTGACGGATGTACTCTCCCAGCGTTGGCAGAAGAAGCTTGAAAAGAGCTGAAGCGGGATCCAGGACCATGGGAAGAAGACTGCCTCGAAGGGTCCCTCTCTGCCCGTCCATACTGTCCCTGGGAGGAGCTCTGTTTCCCAGAGGAATAAGGATTATAGTTGGGATGGGACATGGTGACGTAGAGGACGTTGATGAAAACGGCAGTGTGAAAAGTCGGTGTTGTGGATGTGTAGGGTGGAGATTATTGGAGTCGGCAGGGAGGGCTGCGGCGTTGTGTCCGTGTTAGCTGGGCTTTCAGTTGAACCAGACTCAGCGAGGCAGCCTGGTGGTCAATCAGGAGTGAGCTCCCTAGGAGCCTTCGAAAAAGGTGTCTCACTAGGGGCCCTGGAGCAAGTGAAGCGGTACCGCACTCAAATGGAAATGCAAAGCTGAAAAGTTATAAAAACAACAAAGGACGGGGTTACTGAACGGGACTGGACAACAACATCTGTATGGGTAACGTCCGGCATCTGGAGGGTCTTGTTGTAAATTCTGGGGCAGTCGGACCCTTTCCTGTTGTCTGCGTCACATCCAGGTCTTCACTTGCAAGAAAAAAACAGAAGCAGAAGAAACAAAGCATAGACAAAGACAGAAAACAAGGTACACCAAGAGAAAGACGGAGCACATTGTGAAAAGCGTCACATCAGATCAAACTAAAAGAAAAGACATATATTGTTTTTGGGGGGAGTGGGGGTTATGGCTCCTTTCTCTACTTCCAGCACTTGACCACAATCATCTTCAAACTCTTTAGACCTCTAAACGTGACAGTCACTGAATCTTGTCACTGGTGATTGTGGTCCTAAAAGGGATCAGTGGCGATTTTAAAATGATTTTACCTGCATCATCATCATTAAACTGCAGAAACAGCAGCAGAAGGACAAAGAAAATAGTAAGAATCAAAGACAAGTGTCATAAAATGGGACTAATAAGGGCATTTTCATGCAAAGCAGCAACTCTCAGACAGTGCAGTGAAATCATCAACACCACAAGGAGATCAAGTATCTGTTCCCTTTGGACATAACTTATTTTCACTGGCACCCACACAACACTTATAACAAAGCAGACATTTGTCACCATACAGGGCTGCACAACTGTGATGTTACCATGGTAACCATAACTCCCTATTTGCGTTAAATCAGCAAGAAACTGTTATTTTCTAACTGTTAATTGAAAGCAAAGCTTGTAACTGAGTTAAAGAGGTCCAAAAATGTTGTTGACACGATATTCAACCCTGTTATGACATATTTTACTTAAATCCATCAGCACTATTATGTGTGTTTCTAGATATTAACGACCTGATATTAAAAACAACATATGGAGCTGCTGGGGATGAGGTGCTAACTGGTGCTGTGGTTACTGGGAGCCTTGGGCCAAAACGTTGAGGTTGTTTAAGTCCACACTTTGCAATAAAACACGAAGGTTAATGTCGTCAAAAATGTTGTCAAACGTTCGTGTTTTATTTCTTACGATTAACACAAACCGTTAGCTTGCAACAGGAACGCGCTACTCTTGCTAGCATGCGCTAACGTTAGTTTGTGGGGGCAGATTTGTCACAAATAAACACAGTTTCTGGTTGACAAACACCAAATGCAGCGATAGAGCTCCGATTTAACAAGCTTTTGTTTCTTACCTTCCATCATTTGTGTGTATTTGTCATCTTTAATGTTGTTTAACTGCAGGGTTTAACTCATTTTAACTCTGTTTCCGGGTTGGAATCTTCTTCGACTTTTAATGGCGGCCGGTAATCCCGTTTACGGCGCATTACCGCCACCTACTGGACAGACGTGCGGCGGTTCCTGGACATGCAATGGTGGAAGGTAACTAAGTACATGTACTCCATTACTATCATTGAGTACAATTTTGAGGTCCCTGTATATGTAACTTTAAACTTCTTTAACTTTGTACGACTTTACTAACTTTTGAGGCCTATATTTACTCAACTATATTTATTTTCCAGGTAAAGATTTAACTCAAAACATGACAAAGTAAAAGCAATTAGACTAAAAGAATAATAAAACAAATAAAAACATTTAACATTTATTGAGAAGTAGAAAAGTAATGAAGTAATGAAATCATTTCAAATACATTTACAAAAAATAAAATAATTTTTTGTTTTATGTAATCTTCTCAACAATCAATTTAAGGATTTAAAGATATGTAATCAGGAATACATTTGTATTGTTGTAAAACTTAGATAAAATATAATGATTATTATATTTATGCAACTTAGGATAAGTAGTTGGTGTTCAGCTTAACATCAACTTGGATCCTAGTTTAAAAAGAATATTAATAACTATTAGAAAATTGCATTATGAGTCTCAGGACAATATTAAGTTCAAGAAAAAGCAAAGAGGGAGATTTTTTTTATGTCATGCAACAAATAAGATGGAAAAACATGACCCTTGTATCTCATGAAAGGATTTTGGGTGCTTCTCATCCAGTCGCAGGCTGGTACAAAGAATTTTGTCCTTGAGCATTGAAAGCTGCACATTATCTTATCAGTCCTGTGCATAACTTCTCACTCCCAGAAGGCTGAGAGCAGAAACTGAAAAGTTTTCAGGTCAGAAGTATGAAATGATCCAAAATAATTATACATGATTTAACTCAATGGAGCATTTTAATGATTTTCCATTAATAACTTGTAGAGATGGGGCAAGAGTATAATAACCTCGTGCTTCCTATTTCTTTTTGAACATATAGCCAAAATTGACAATTCAGTTTCTCTATGCTTTAAATATATTTAGGTGCCAGACTTTCAAAATAAAAGTACTGACATTTGAATATGATCCAATAATTGGGATTGCAATCATAGAAAAGGATGGACAAGATAAGGCATTTTATTGAAATGTTTATTTTGAATATGTAAATTTAAAAAATATATATATAAATAAAAAGAACATAAGAATTGTTTCAAAAAGAAATGAAATCATTTTGTATACACATTCCAAAAAAAGAGGGGAAAGAGGTTATCTAATCCCAACCGTAGTTATCATTTGTCATTTATTTAGATTTAGAGAATATGTATAAAATAATAATAAAAAAAACAAACATAATAATACATCTTTAAAAAGAGTTTTTTCAAAGATATCCATATCCAAACGGTAAAAATATCCTCCTCCTAGTCATGATAAAAGAAAATGTTCTTTTGCCTCAGTGAAGAACGAAACCCCTTACGTCCTTATTTTGAAAAAAAGTTCATTTTCTGTTTTTGCCCTTTTTGCTTCGTCGCCTCAGTTGGATTGGCTGGCTCACTGTGTGGTGGTAACCTCTCGGGAGGACTAAATATGTGTCTAGCGGGGGAGCCACCAGGTACGCCATCAACCGGGGCCCTTCGGCTTTGTTAATCTCCTCTACCTCCGCCCAGGGGCCCTCCAGGTGATCGTACACGGTCACACGCACATCGGAGTAGGTCGCTGGTTTCTGAGGGGTTTCAATGGCAAAGCAGGTCACTAACGTTGATTGAGCTTTAATTTCTGTGGCCGTCTGAGCGTCCATATGCAGATAGGGGCTGTGCGGCGGCGCCCTCCCTGGTCTGATCATGGCGATTTTACCCCAGTTGTTGGGATCGGTCAAGTCGTTGTCAAACAGCCGCTTCCTGGAAACGTCGTAAAGCTGAATCCTCGTCTCTGGACAAGGAGGTTGTGAGTCGGGGTAGTGACTGTGGAGGCTGCGGGGATTACGGCAGTTAACTGCAGTGGGGGCGCCAGAGTCCGGACCTACAGAGGGAGACAGCGGCAGTGAGACAGGAGACAAGCCTGACAGGACATCTGCATGTGTGTCGGTGTTTTGTCTCACCCGATGGGTTGTCGGATTTGGCAGCTGCAGCAGGTGACTGAGAACGAGCCCGCTTTGCTTCAGGTCCGACAAGCTTCACGTGATCCAGGGTCTGGTTCTCGGGGTGGTCCGGCTGCAGCTCCTGCCCAGCATCAGTGATGGCTCGACTCTCCGCTTCCACCTTCACCTCCGTCTTCTGGATCTCCTGGTGTCCGACACTCGGCAGTAAAGATGGATCCGTTTCCAGGGATGACGAGGCATCGAGTGGAGTTGGAGGCAACACCTCAGTGCATGCTGGTTCCCTTTCTTCTCCAACTGGGGCAAAAAACAAAGAATGGTTGAGCAAAGGGTACCATGGAACAACCATGGCCCATCCAATGGTGATTAACAGAATGGTAAAGGCCAATAAGACATTTTAGGGTCTCCATAACTCCAGGAGGGAGTGTCCCTGGGATGCCCAAAGGGAAGCTTGAAACAGGAGCACCACAAAGTTAGGTTAAGTACCACAAAACCATCTATGGATGGTCACTCCATCAGAACCCATAACAACAACTCCCCAGTGAACAACTAAAGAGTAAAAAGGACCCCAACAACTATGATGAAAGAAACGATAAAGATCCAGCATCTTGTCGCAAAAGAAAAAGGAATCATGTTTGAAGAAAGCTGGACAAGGACTTTACAGGACATTTACCCTGAAGAACGTTCTAAAAGTGAAGATCTTTAATATTCTGCTTCAGCGAGACAAAAACATCTAAACAAGGGTTATTAAAAGTCATAAAAACATGAAAGGTATGGACTGAATTCCATGTCTAATAACATAGCAGACCATCACCAAAAATGACCAACCCCAAACCAATGGCTCCTTCTATAGAGCTTGGAAATGTTCAAATATACCTGTGCTGACAGAATAAAAACACACCTGAATCATCTTCATGTTTCCGTTTGCTGGTTCTTGGAGTTTCTGCAGTTCGCTCGTCTTGCGGCTTCTCTTCCTGATCACCAGCTTCACTTGAAGTCTAAAATCAGACACAAGAAGTCTTCAGCATTTGTGGACTACGGCTGCTGTAGTTTTCCCATGAATCAAAGTTAAACCTCTTGTTTTTAAATCCTGCCCTGTACCTCTGTGTCTGGCTGGCTGGTTGGGTGGGTCTCCATCAAGCTTTCATTGGTCTTCCCATCTTCTTTTCTCACAAATGGATCCAATGTTTCCAGTGTCTCCAGCTCTCTTCCTGGGATCTCCACGTCACGCTTTTGGTCCTCCACCACTTGGTCCATTTGGGCCTCAGGTTCTTCCTTCAAATGTTTGGATGGTGCTGTGAGAGATGAACTTTTCTCTGTTTGATGTTTCGTCTCTTGTGGCTGATCACCAACCAATTTATCCTCTACGGAGTCAGTTTGAAATGTTGCTTCTCCATCAGACAGTTTTTCAGATGCATCCTGGTCTTCAGTTTTTAAAGTCAAACTGACTTTTCTAGTTGTTTTAGCCTCTTTCTTTGGTCTTCCTCTTTTTCTTTTTGTAGCCGGCAGCTCATGTGGAACAACCGGGTCCTTCTTAGAGTCAGAAACATCACAGGTCACATCCTCCTTACTTATCGGTTTTAAAACACGGCCACTCCTCCTTGATGGCGTGTTTCGTTTTGGAGGCGTTTTCTCCTCTTTCTTTGGTGGTTTTTGTCCCTGTGACTCTCCTGAACGAGTGCTTCTTCTTGTGGACATGCCCACTGTTTGGGCTTTCTCGTCTGAAGCAGCTTGATTCGTTGATCTTTCCCGTTTGGCTCTGGTTGATCTCGTTATCATGGTCGGTTCAGCGCTGGTGGTTTCCTCCTTCACAGGGTCTGGTTTTAACTCAAGTCCCTGTGGAGGCTGATGCTCTGGTGATGATGTTCCTATTTTTGTCTCAGATTCAGTAGTTTTTGGTGACACAGAGCTCGACCTTGAAGAGGTCTTGGAGTCCTTTGCAGTATTTGTTGAGGTCTCGTTGCAGGTGGACAAATGACCTGAGCTTTGATTCTCTGTTTGTTCTTCCACAGGCTCCTTTGGTGAAGAGGAGCTATGAGGCTCAGTGTCTTCCACATCCTCACCAACTTCATCAACAGTGACAAAGTCGTCCATGTTGAAATCTTGCTCATCAAATAGAGAACCTTCGTCCTCCTTCATGGCTTCGTCAGTGGCTCCTGCTGTGATGGGCTCAGAAATGGTGGCTCCACCTGGACCACTGATTTGCAGAGACTGTGTCCCATCATCCAGCAGTTCAGAAGACTGGATTTGGGTTTCTACAGCTGCAGGTATGGCTGTAACACTGACGGTGGCTGAGGA